>OY992884.1:52061088-52081088 GCA_963921405.1 Cepaea hortensis
ATCATCATCTTCTTCTTCTTCTTCTTCTTCTTCTTCTTCTTCTTCTTCTTCTTCTTCTTCTTCTTCTTCTTCTTCTTCTTCTTCTTCATCGATCGATGTTTGCATGCGACTATTGGGTCACAAACAAGACGGTTTGCTTGAGGTCTTCTCCGGTTCCCCCATAGTATTTAAAAGTCGCTTAAAAGTCGACAGGGTCGACTTCATTACACGGAGTTGTTATCCCATATGGCTCGGTCTCTTTCCTCAGCGCAGAAAGCGCCAAGAGAAGCACACAAAGCACCAACTCCGTGACTCCAGCGACAACCCACAGGAGTCTCCGAAATAAATGCACTCATGAACCGAAGGACACGGCCCGGATTCGAACCCACAATCTTCGGAGCCCGAGGCAGACGGCTTGACCACTTCACCTCGGAGGGCCCCCCTCCCCCCCCCCCCCAATTTAATTTTTTCTCAGCGTGTCCCCCCATTCTAGCAGATTTCTTCCCTCAGTCCAGGGAAGTATGGGTGGTCTTGAGCAGGGCACTATAAAAACCGAGCACCATATATCAAATGAGCCTTAAGGCTTGTAAAAAGCCCTTTACTTAATGACTAACTGTCCTATGGTGGTGGTTGGATGTCTTCGTGCCGTCTGCCTCGAGCTTCCAAAGTCATGGGTTCTTTTTTGCAGACTCCTGGGGATTGTCAATGGCTACCAGGTTCGAGCCCCGTGAGGCCGCTCTGCGGAAAGAGACCAAGTTTTATGGGACAAAATCCCTTGCAATGAAGTCGTTACTCTTGCCTTTAAATGTTTGTGGGCCTAGTTGCTAAAGAGCTACGCGCCTGGACTGAGGAATAGTTGTCACGTGCTGGGGAAATCGAACGCCCGGGGCGCCAAGAGAAATTTAGCGGAACTTGTCGTGCACAAAATAAAAGAATCTCAGTGGTTAGAACTTGAGAAAGAATCTAACAAATTCAAGACAGAACTAGAAGAGAAGAAAACGGCTGTTGATATTCTCGAGGCAAAGGGGGAAGCCGAGGAAATCAAACTTGCCAAAGAAAAGAAGATTGAACACGCAAACAAACTGAACACACAAACAAACTAAACACGCAACACACACACATCACGCATACACATACAATTAAAAATAAACACACAGGAACAAATACACAGCACTCGTAAATGTAGACACACAAGTACACACATGCGCAAATATACGCATATGCATCAATCTCAGACGCGTACACAACCCGCACGCGTCTACACAAAAATAGGCTCTGGTCTGTTACCCAAACAAAACAATAGTATTTTCTTTCTGCATAACTTAGTGTGGTGGATTAAGGGTCGTTGTGTTTAATTGGGTGGAAAGGGGCGATGGGGAGAAAGGACAAAGGGGCGGGGGTGTCCTGTATCTAGGATAAATTTAATTTCCTAAACCTAATCGCAGCTGGTCCATATGCACTGTGCTAGATCATAGCCTTGATGAGGGCAGCATAGCCGGTAGCGTAAGAGCGTTCTCTCTTAAACTCCCGATGTGATGATGCTGGGGTAGCGGGTTCAACCCCTACACAGGTCAGCTGCACTAAAATGTTGACTTCTCATGCGTGACTTTGGGACGTAAATTACAAGTACCTCAGAAGTCGAAGTGGGACAAAGTGGGGCACTGGTACTTGTGAATGCTAATCCACACGCAAAAATCAGTCCAATGAACTAGAAGTACAAGGTTTCTTTTTAATGACTGTGCAGTGTTAGAAAATATTGCCGTCCAAGTTTTGTATTTACCTATTATGTTGCATGAACTTTACAGACTGTGAATACAAATATTGGACTGGCAATATTTTCAAACACTGCACAGTCATTACAAAAAAAAAAAAAAAACACACACACACAGTAGCACATGTATGGACTACGCTTGAGTTTAAAGCGAGCGAACGCAAAATAAAATTGTCTTGATTATTATCACCGTGTGAACATGGCCTAGCCGTGGATCGTTAGTGGCTGACATCAATACAGATGACAAACTCCGCGTTGTATTGTATAAAAGGTTTATTGAGTCAATCCATTACATTTTCATGCTGTCGATGTACATACAGACATGTTTGTTGATCTTCTCATGGCTGAATCCCCAGTGACGTGTGTGCAACCCCTGGATACCTAAACCCATTTGTGCTCACACGTTCACTAACTATGATTTCCCCATTAGTTAATGAATGCGCAGCATTCATTAACTCTCTAACTACTAAGCTAACTCCCTTACTGTTATATACCTCCCCTTCTTCAAGAAGACTTTTTCTCTGGAAAAGTCTCAACCCCAACCCTTAAACACTTAACTCTACTGAAATATTTCTTGTTCTATACAATCCCTCAATATATATTTCCTAATTCAAATCTCACCCTCCTATCTCATCATAGCCAAACGCTAACCAGAGACATACTTTATACAATGTCAATAATACAAAACTCTCTACAAAATTCTCTATAAAATTCTCCACAAAAACTCTCTACAAAACTCTCTATAAGCGAACCGCTTTTACAGTGTCCATCTAAATTATGATTGACAAAAATTGAAGATATTTTCCTTATCTTTTTCTCACTTAATCACATTCTCACTATTCCAGGATAGACAGAAAAAAGTTTAGTTTAGATTGGTTTGGTGCGCACCTAAGAAAGTTAGAAAGTAAGAAAATAGTAAGATGTAATTACATTTCTCTTCCCATGCATTCTCAAAACTTTATAAAATAAAGTTCTCAAAATTTATCTTCATTGCCGTCAATAATAATTTTTGTTATCAAAAAGTTATGTTAATCCAAAACTACAACTTCGTCAAGTTCAATCATTCCTTCAAAACCTCCAGAGTACACTTATTTAAATGCCAAAATTCAACCTGGCATTCCCCCATATTCTCCCATTAAACGCTGTTCAACCCAGCTCCTATTTCAACCTCCATTTATCCAGTATCGCCCGTCATTCCCCTCATCCATGGCTTTAAATCCATGTATTTACACTACGAACCGTCTAATGCAGTCCCCAATTCAATCCCCCAAACCATTTTCAACGGTTTAACTCTTTCCAACCCCCATGTAATTATCAATTGTTGCTGACAACCCGAGCCACTTTTAAATATACTCCTCCGTTACTTCCTCTACTATAGTTAGTTAGTTAGTTAGTTAGTTAGTCACGGTTCCAACTTCACAGCAACGGGTCGTCACCATTATGCTCCGTTCCTGTGCCAGTGAATATCACATAAAATGCTCCCCACTGGCCAATGTGAAAAGTGGAAAAGACAGGAGTCTCGACAAACAACAGCTTGCACAGATAGACTGCGCATAAAGCCTCTACTATATACTGAGTTACTTCACTAATCACCAAAACTTCCCCCTTAACTCAATCATGTTTCACCCTCAATTTATAACCGTTATACACGTTAAACAACTCAACTTCAAGTCACAAAATTCGTACAACGAAGCATGGCCCTTACTCCATGTTTCATATTTTCTGCAAGCTCCCAAAAACAACTCTTCATTTTTCCCCATAACTGAACGTCATCCTAAAAATTATTTTAAACACCCTCAGTGTCCTGTTATTCCCGAGAGGAGGTTGGAATCCACAAGCACATCTTAAACTTATCATCTGTTGGGATTATTGAATGACTTTTGTCTACACTCCTCTCTTCTGTCTTCCCTTCCATATATCTATTTCTTTAATTCTCTCTCTCTCTCTGTTATTCCCTCAACACATACTCCGACAATAGTTCCTTTCAACGATAAATACAAGATTTATTAATAAAAACTATGTCTGGTGTATGTAGGGATATTGTCTATGTAGTTGGTATGTTCTTCTAGTGTGGATGCCAGATAAAATGTTGATAGATAGTCTCCGTGTCTTCTCTCGTCTCTTCTCTCAGCTAGAGTACAGGACATTACATAGATACAACGGAACGATCTCACCCTGACAGCTCCGTCTGCTTGAGTCTGTAGATATATCCGTTTTTTGTAATGAAAAAATGTTCACCACTGTATGAATGTATTTAACCCGATCACCATATGTTGTCAGCTTAAACGGAATGGTCTTTCTTATCTTATAGCGTTCTTAATTCCATCCTGGAAAACACATCGAGTTTCTAGTATTCTATTTTTGTCCTGTACAAGTTCTACACTGGATAGTTCTTAATGGGTATAGTCACTTTGTATGCACCTTGCAACTCTTCGATACTGAGTCATTGGAGTTTTTCTATTAGTTTAAATGATCTCTATTTTCCATTCTCTGTCCTCCTTACTTCTTACGATGAAAATTGTTTTCTTTCCTTTCTTATGCACAAGTGTCGTGCTTTATTACTTTAAAGTGCTTTCTTGTGGTTTATCCACACTGGGTGATCTTGACCACAGCCATCTGTGTTATATCTTAGTTGATAAGTCCCGCACTTGTATGGAAACCTGTGTGATATACATTTAATAATGAGATCTGTGTCTGCTTCCTCTTCTCTCCTATGTGAGTGTCTTTTCCTCCAGCCGAAATGAAAAGGCTTCCAAAAAAAACCCACTCTGACATAGGATAGAAGATTCACCTAACGTCTATACTATTCCTACTAATAGAAAGCAATGTTAAATGCACTTCACGCCCATCTATATTCCTATGCTAAACTATACTCTAATATATTAATACCTTATAAACATCCTTTACTGAATTGGGAGTACTAATGCACCATAAATACACAAACGTTCTTCTGAACGCAGCACATCCCTTTTCATAATCCTTCTTCTCCCGAAACCTAAGAATCACACTCCCTCACAAAGACGTAGCCACTCTTTATAGGTCATTTTTGCCGCATAGTCCTTGACCTTGCTGGACACCTCACATCCAGACTTCATTATCATCGTTAGTGGAAAATTACAGCTCTGAACCGTTTCACATCCATACCGCAATATGCTGTCCAATAATACTGTCTGCCTTTGTCGCAAACCAATTTTTCCACTCGACAGTTTACCTGTGCGGTTAGCGTTGGTCTGGGTCTTGACCTATAAACACATGCGCCTGGTCACTCCGTTGTTGGTTACCCTTACTGCTTCGTTTGTTAACCCTTCTTCTACCTGGTTAGTCGGTGTATACAGTCGTCTATCTGGGAATCATTAACTCTCAGTATTCCACGACATAGGCCCCCTCTTAAGAGATTAGACCGCGTCGAATCTTTCTCACTGTAGGTTTGATTCCCATGATCCACAACCCTAGTCTTCTTCCTCCGGAGCTGGATGTCTGGATAAGAAATCTGCTCATATCTTCTCCTTACCAAGGATGTATTCCATTGTGAAGTCCAGTTGCAGCAACAACGTCCATCACATCCACCGTGCGTTGAGCTTCTGCGAAGTAGCTATTAACATCACGTGTTGATGATATGATTGGATCCTCACATGGCTCACCTCATTATCCAGTAGGCGCTCTAATTGACACCCTACTATACTACTCACGACTGAAACTAGTGTTGGCTCCTCGCTCCTGTACGTCCGGTCGACCTACTTTCGACTTGCGTCAGCGACGGCTCACAATACAGACGGATTATCCCATCCTGATTGTAACACTGCTTCCATGTCCTCTTGGTTTCCCCCGGCTTTTCCTCTGGGGATGTTCCGCCTCGTCCTCGTTGGACCGAGTCGTCTTTCCCAAACCTCCTGGACTTTTGCTTCCAGGACCATCTTGGGCGATATTGTATCTGGTCAGCCCATCTTCGGTTAGAGTCCTGGGTAATTCTCGCCTTTCCCGACGTTACCCACCCCTTCTGAACTTGGTTACCGGTGAAACTTTCACTCTTGTCCTTTCCCTGACTTGTGATTTCCCTCCTCCTGTCGTTGGGTAAATCTGACCTATCACGTACTGTCCCATAGGCCCTCCTATGTTGTACTGGCGATCTCTGGTCTTCGTCTGGACTGGTAACCTTTGTCCCAATGGCTGCCATCACCATAAAGTGCGAAGTTTTGCTCCCGGATCTCTCCTCATATTTCCTAATGAGATGTCTAGGGAGATTTTTCTGCTCTTCCCCGATCCGTATTTTGTAGATGTTCTTGGACACAACCTTTTCCACAGGATAAGGTCCTTTCCATCCTACTTGGAGTATATTGGTCTCTGCTGGACTCCACCCTTCCACTTTGTCTTCCACTTTAAGAGCTAGTTTCCTCTTAATTCGCTTGTTGGGTGGTGCGTTCTGGCACTCCGAACAAGATTTCACCCACCGGCGTACATCTCCGGTCATTCCTGGCCAGCAATAATGGCCGGATATTTGCTGCAAGGTCTCTCTGACACCCATATGTCGATTCTCGCCTATGATGTGTCCACTCTGAAGAATGTGAGGACGGTGGGTCTCTGGAACCACCCACTGCTCATGCAGGTTATCTCCCCTCCCAGCTCTCCGATAGAGTAGTTGATTCTTCAGAAAATACTGTCCCCGTTCTGGTGGCTCAGCACTTCTTTGCAGCTTCCTGTAGCAAGGATGCAACGTAGTATCCTTCCTCTGGGCAGTATGCAATTCTCCTATCCCTGAGTTGTCGCATAGTGTCTCTGCCTCGTTTTCCTTCCCTTGAGATCCACTGACTACTGTTCCCTTGTGGGTTGGCTGTTTGGGCATCCCCAAAAAGACATATTTCGTACCAATGATCATGGGAAATAAGGAGTCAGATAATACAGCAGCTGGAATAATGCCCGTGACGTACCTGGATTTAATCTCCACCTTGGCGATTGGCAGCGTCATGGTAACAGCACTCCTCATTGCCGGCTGTATCTCTATGGTCTCCCCTGTAAGTTGGTCTGGGCTTACCAAGCTGGCGTCCACCACCGCTTCCCCATCCAAACCTGTATCGTAGAGACAAGCAACCTGCTGGCCATTGACTTCAATCAGTTCAACCACAGGTGGTCTCTCTTGGTCCTGAGTGCCTTTCATCTCCTTGACCGTTTCCTTGCCTTCCTCTTTTAATTCCTCGAGGTTGGTTATGCAATTGGCGTCGTTTGCCTTGCATCTGCAGTCCACAGTATTATGTGTTATCGACTGGCAGTGTGTGCACCCTGTTCCTTTCCTAGGTTTCCGTGTGTCCTTTTTATTCCTTTCTCCTTCGCCGACCTCAGCCTTGTCTGTGATCACCGATGTAGGAATCACTTTGCATGCTGCGAAGTAAGAACTTTTAGGTTTCGATCTGCAGTCTTTGGTGTTGTGAGAGGCCGCCTTGCAAAATGAACACCACTTCTCAGACCACTGTCGTTTCGCTTGAGAATTCGAGGTGCTCTGGTTTCCTACCTTCACCTTCTCTGAACTCTCCTCTGTTTGCTTTATATAAGGTTCCACTTTTTCTCCTTCCCAGTTTTTAGGTTTCTTTTTCTCTTGTTTCTCCTGACCTTTTGTTTGTGTACTTAGTTCCTCAGTTTCCCCATGTACTTCCACGAATCGTTCCGCCAGCTTATTCACAACATCAATCCGTTCCGCCCCTTGTTCTCCCAAGAAGGTTCTGAGAGGTTTCGACATTTGCTTTCGCATCTGGTCGACCACCATCATCTCTTCGAGACTCTCATAATCCCTCTTGAATTCTGCCAAGTCTATCCATTTCTGGAGATAGGATTTCAGCCTTAGACTGTAGGCGGCGAATAGTTCTCCCGGCTCTCGTCTAGACGATCTAAACTTCTTCCTATACGTTTGTGCTGTGATGTCAAAATGTTTCATCAAAGCGGCTTTTAATTCCTGGTAATTATTTTCCTGTCCTGGTGGTAAGCGTGTGTACACCTCAAATCCCGAACCTATTAATCCCTGGGATAATTTAAGAGCCCACCTGCTCCTATCCAGCCCCATAGCGACTGACATTGCTTCAAAACGAGATGCGTACTGGTCAAAGCGTTCCTTAGACTGATCGTAGACAGCTAAGGGAAACTTCATGGCATGGTAACCATGTCCACTCATATGGGTTGCACCAGGTGAAGAAGAATTTCCTTCCACTCCATCTATTTCTCCCTTAGTTTGAGTCTTGAGTTCTAGCTCTTTCATGCGGTATTCATGTTCTCTGATCTTTGTGGCTTCTTCTGCATCCAACTGGGCCTTACGCTCCTCCCTTTCTGCTTCCAACTGGGCCTTACGCTCCTCCCTTTCCGCTTGAAGAAACTCTCGCTCTCTTTCTTGTATGTAATCCGTTAGCTCGGAACCAGCTAAACCAATTGCCTCCCCGTTGGCCCTCAGTTCGGCTGTAGTTACTTTAGGAGTTGCCATAGTTACAGCAGATAAGTCAGCACGTTGAGTAAAGACACCTCAAGGCAGTAAAGAAGTACTCACTATACAATTATATTCCAGTTAGACCCTATATCATTAATCTATGTCTATCTAATATTATAAATCTACAACACCACACAGTACATCACAACCACTCTCTCATCCACAAGAGGAGATATAGGATAAAGACTTATGTAGACGTGTGACCGTGTGACTAGGTATGTAATGTGTCTTACCACCTATCCACATTCACTCTGTCTGGAACTTTCTCACTGTAAAGTCACCAGCATTAATGAAATGTTTCTACCATAAATGTAACGGCACCATATATCCAATGGACGTCCTTCCATTAAAAGTCATCAATATATACTTCTTTTTCTTTTATTCCAATCAGTATGTCCCAACATGCAGGTACTCCGCTATGCCTGTGCCAATATGCAGGTACCCCTCTATGCATATGCCCTGTTATGCCCAGGTCATATGGGTATTTTTCCTACCCCGCTCGCTCCACCAATTATGTCCTGTTATTCCCGAGAGGAGGTTGGAATCCACAAGCACATCTTAAACTTATCATCTGTTGGGATTATTGAATGACTTTTGTCTACACTCCTCTCTTCTGTCTTCCCTTCCATATATCTATTTCTTTAACTCTCTCTCTCTCTCTCTCTCTGTTATTCCCTCAACACATACTCCGACAACAGTTCCTTTCAACGATAAATACAAGATTTATTAATAAAAACTATGTCTGGTGTATGTAGGGATATTGTCTATGTAGTTGGTATGTTCTTCTAGTGTGGATGCCAGATAAAATGTTGATAGATAGTCTCCGTGTCTTCTCTCGTCTCTTCTCTCAGCTAGAGTACAGGACATTACATAGATACAACGGAACGATCTCACCCTGACAGCTCCGTCTGCTTGAGTCTGTAGATATATCCGTTTTTTGTAATGAAAAAATGTTCACCACTGTATGAATGTATTTAACCCGATCACCATATGTTGTCAGCTTAAACGGAATGGTCTTTCTTATCTTATAGCGTTCTTAATTCCATCCTGGAAAACACATCGAGTTTCTAGTATTCTATTTTTGTCCTGTACAAGTTCTACACTGGATAGTTCTTAATGGGTATAGTCACTTTGTATGCACCTTGCAACTCTTCGATACTGAGTCATTGGAGTTTTTCTATTAGTTTAAATGATCTCTATTTTCCATTCTCTGTCCTCCTTACTTCTTACGATGAAAATTGTTTTCTTTCCTTTCTTATGCACAAGTGTCGTGCTTTATTACTTTAAAGTGCTTTCTTGTGGTTTATCCACACTGGGTGATCTTGACCACAGCCATCTGTGTTATATCTTAGTTGATAAGTCCCGCACTTGTATGGAAACCTGTGTGATATACATTTAATAATGAGATCTGTGTCTGCTTCCTCTTCTCTCCTATGTGAGTGTCTTTTCCTCCAGCCGAAATGAAAAGGCTTCCGAAAAAACCCACTCTGACATAGGATAGAAGATTCACCTAACGTCTATACTATTCCTACTAATAGAAAGCAATGTTAAATGCACTTCACGCCCATCTATATTCCTATGCTAAACTATACTCTAATATATTAATACCTTATAAACATCCTTTACTGAATTGGGAGTACTAATGCACCATAAATACACAAACGTTCTTCTGAACGCAGCACATCCCTTTTCATAATCCTTCTTCTCCCGAAACCTAAGAATCACACTCCCTCACAAAGACGTAGCCACTCTTTATAGGTCATTTTTGCCGTATAGTCCTTGACCTTGCTGGACACCTCACATCCAGACTTCATTATCATCGTTAGTGGAAAATTACAGCTCTGAACCGTTTCACATCCATACCGCAATATGCTGTCCAATAATACTGTCTGCCTTTGTCGCAAACCAATTTTTCCACTCGACAGTTTACCTGTGCGGTTAGCGTTGGTCTGGGTCTTGACCTATAAACACATGCGCCTGGTCACTCCGTTGTTGGTTACCCTTACTGCTTCGTTTGTTAACCCTTCTTCTACCTGGTTAGTCGGTGTATACAGTCGTCTATCTGGGAATCATTAACTCTCAGTATTCCACGACACTCAGGGTAACTCAAAAAAAATAAAACCAAAGTTTTGTAAAAATAAACAGCTAAGTTAACATATCCTCACATTTTATAAAGAACGACTGAAGTCAAAACAATAGAGCAAACAATATCAACCCCCTCATTCTTTGACATCATTTTTATCCCCACACATTAATCAAATTAAACATATGTGATGAAATGAAAAATCATATATATACATACACCATAATATATTATAACTACTAATCAATCATTTTCCGTCTAAGAAAAACTCAACACTTCAAACTTAAAAATCAAAATGATACTAAAGCATATATCAATCAGTCCTAACTTACTACAATATTATGTCTACTCATCCCGACAACTCTCAACAACTCTTGATTAAGTTATTTGCTAACTTTTTTTCTTTGAAATTCACAATTACCGTGTCTAACTTCTTCTTCTATCTGCAATCTGCAGAATATTCTACCACGCTATTTATCACTTCTCCATTTTCTTAATAACTCCAATTTTTTTTCTATAAGTGCAATATCTACATCAATGTCGTCATCTTCCCGAGGAGAATTATCTTCTTTCATATCACCATCCTCATCAGTTTCTGACTCTTCATCCATCTCTTGTTCCGCATCTGTATACCCATTACTAGCAACCGCTAATCTCTTCCTTTCTAAATCCAATCTAATCTTTCTATCTTGATGTCTCAATGACTTTTCAAATAGTGGCATATCTTCATCACTTGAGGAATTTACTCTAAATTTCCTTTGCCTCTTAATTTCTCTTTCTTTCTGTCTATCTAACTTTCTTTTTACTGCCTGTCTAGTATTCATAAATGGAGCGTCTATTTTTTCTTTGATCAATTCTTCACTATTATAACCGTCATACGTGTTGTTTTCCTCTGTCACGATTGTTTTTGGTATTGTTTCTTCTTGTTCACCAGTAGTAGATGCTGTTATTATTTGTTTTTGTACCAATTCTCTCCCATTATCTATTGGTATTGGATATTCCGTTTGTCTGATAATCTGTCCATCTGAAAATAATTCTTCTGAATAATAATTGTTATTATTGTCCTCTGCATCTTTTTCCTCATTATCCCGTCTTAAGTGCTCTACATGTGAACGTGCAACATGCCCTGTAATTTGATTTTTAATAGTATATGATACTGGACCCTTTTTTTCTAAAATATAATATCCCGGGACCCAATGAGCATCAAACGTAGAGTTTTTCCTATGTTTTTTGTAATAAACTCTATCACCTATGTTAAACTCTTGTAAGTGTGCATTTTTATTTGTGTATTTCTTCTGTCTTTCTCGAGCCTTAATTATATTATTTCTTAAACGTATATGTGCTTTGTGCATTTCTTGCAACCTTATTTCCTGAAAATCCTCCCCCATATATTTTCTCCTAGGCTTTAATAAATTGTCAATTGGTAATATTGGTTCTCTTCCATGTACTAGGTAAAATGGTGAGAAACCTGTTCCTTCATTTTGGTGTGTACGGATCGCCCCCAATGCTATTCCCAAATAAAGATCCCAATCCATATCGTGTTCTTCTACATTTTTCGCCAGTATATTGTACAATGTTCTATGTTGTCTCTCATTTTTGGCATTCGAAGATGGTCTGTAGTATGAAGTTTTAATATGCTTTATATTCAAATCTTTTAACAATTTTTCAAACTTTCTATTTACAAATTCTTTCCCATTGTCTGTAAGTATTGTCTGTGGACACCCAAACCTTGGTATAAATTCTTGTAAAAGCATATTTATAACAGAATCAGAACTCTTGTCTGGAATTAGATAAACTTCTGGCCAGAGACTATATGAATCTACGATATGTAGTAGATATACATTTCCCGATAATGTTTTTGGATGAGGACCTGAAATATCCAAACTCACTTTCTGCATTGGAAATTGAGGAATATCTGTATCTTGTAAGGGACATTTAATTATCTTCATGTTTCTTAACCTACACTTTTCACATGCATCAACATATTCATATACGCTTTTAAATAAATTCGGCCAGTAATATTTACTGCTAATAGACTCAACTAACTTATCTCGTCCAAAATGACCATTATTATCATGATATGCCTTTAAAACTTCCCGTTCTAAATGTTTCGGAATATATTTTCTTAATCCCTCACCGACATAATATAATTGATTGTCTTCTTGCAGCTCTAAAAATTTTCTTTTAAAACTGTTTTCCCCTGTTTCTTTCAGTTTTCTTTTTATCTGTATTATTTTTGGATCTAATTCCTGTTCATTTTTCATATCAAAATGCATCAACTGTGTATCTTCCTCTATCGATTCAGAATCTTGTTCTGTCTGTGAGCTTTTATAATTTATTTTAGCAGAATCTAATATATTTACTTGCCAATTCCTGTCGTCAATTTCTGGTTCTCCCTCATCTTGAGAAGTGGTTTCAGATATTGTTGTATGTGGAATTCTAGACAATAAATCAGCGCATGTATTATGTTTTCCTGAAATATACTCTACTTTAGCATTGTATCCCTGTAAATTTAATGCCCATGTTTGTATTTTCCTATTTTGTATTGGTGCTTCTAATATAGACTTTAATGGCATGTGATCAGTTTTAATAATGAAATTGGCGTTATGTAGGTAGTAATTTAGTTTTTGGAGAGCATAGTGTATAGCGTAAGCCTCCTTCTCAATAGTCGCCCATTTCCTCTGAGATTTGCTAAGTCTATGTGACAAGAAATGGATTGGTCTTTCATTTTTAACTCCTGGTATTCCTGAATCTTCTCCTTCATACGGTTGTGTTAAACATGCTCCTATGGCATTATCTGAAGCATCTGTATACACAACTAATAGTTTATTTAAATCTGGATGTGCCAATAGTGGAACTGTTGTTAAGCTATTTTTTTTTTTAAAAATCGAACGCCTTCTGACAATCTTCAGTCCACTTAAACCTTGCATATTTACAGGTCAATTTTATAATAGGTTCTGCTATCTGTGCAAAATTTGGAACGAAACGTCTATAATACCCGGTCATGCCTATAAAAGCTCGAACTTCTCTCACGTTGGTCGGAGAAGATAAATCTCTAATCACTTTAATTTTATTTTGATCAGGCTTAATTCCCTCTCTATTATTAATGTACCCTAAATATTTGGTTTCTGTTTTTAAGAATTCACACTTACTCAATTTCAACTTAACATCGTGTTTTCTTAGCCTATCAAATACCAATTTTACCTGTTTTAGATGATCTTGTACGTCTCCTGATGTATATATTAACATATCATCTATATATGCCAACGCAAACTTTTGAAACCCACGTAATACTTCATTCATTAATAACATATAGTGAGATGGAGCTGTACGAACTCCGAATGGCATTCGTAAAAATTCGTAAGAACCCATATGAGTACAGAAAGCACTTTTCTTTTGAGCATCCTCCGACATCGGGATACACCAGAATCCTGATCTTGCGTCTAGTGTAGTGAAGAATGTAGAGCCATTAAGTAAACCCAAAATATAATCAATTACTGGCAATGGGTACGCTACATTCTTAGTGATTTTGTTTAACGCCCGATAGTCACAGCAGAATCGATGTGTACCATTGACCTTGGTCACAATTACAATCGGAGATGACCACTCAGACTTCGATCTTGTTATTATTCCCGCTTTTAACATATCTTCAATTGCCTTCTCTACAATCTCTCTGTTTCTTAAAGGAGTTCTATATGGTTTTTAACTAATTGGTGGATGATTTCCAGTGTCTATTTCCATTGTAACTGTACTAGTTTTTCCCAATTCTACATCATTAATTGCAAAAACGTCTTGATTTTCTTTCACCAATTGTTCTAATATTTCTTTATTCTCCGGTGGGGCTTTTAACTGTGATAACAATTCTTGTTCTCTTGTCCTTTTGTCAACTGTATCTATTTGAGATGGATATTTTTTGAATGTATGGATCAATTCATCATTCCGTCTTTTCCAGCTTCTTTTATACTTATTTCTGACATTATTTCTGACCATGGGAGTTTCTGAATAATCATTTCCCAACATGTTTTCTTTTTCTATAGTTAACATGTTATCATTATTATACGCTACTTTAGCGATTACACAGCCTCTATATAATTTAATATTTTTTCCTGTATTGTTTAGGAGCATCACTGGAAAGCGGAGGTGTTTATCTAATGTTATTAACCCATCGGTGACTTCCAAGCCAGGTTCATCTATTATTTCTCTCTCTAATTCCGTTATTTTAACTGTTTGTCCAACCGAAAAGTACGGATGTTTTTTCATTTTTGCCTGTATTAAATTAAGCGTTTGTGGTTTCAAATTCATGGTCGTTTTGACTCTAACTAGTGTCGACACATGCATATCCTCTTCTAAATCTACTTAAACATCTTGGAATTTTAATTTATGTAAATCAAAAAAAAAGTCTCACCCCATTTTTCAATAACAAATCTCTACCCAATATCATATTTCTATTTAAATCCTTGACCACATGGAACATATGCCTAACATTTATCCCTCCTAATTTAAAATTTATCATCGTTTGTCCAAGCACTTCTAATTTGTGTCCAGTTACCGAATGAAGACTCTCCTGAATTCTAAATATTTTAAAAAATTTTAATATTCGATATAAAAATGTTTCTTTAATCACACTAACTTGCGCTCCCGAGTCAACTAATGTTCTAATTTTATATTTCCCTATTTCTATTATACATGAACTAGGATCAATCATATTTAGTGACAACTGTTTTATCTCCCCAAGTTGAGGCCATTTCTTATGTTTTTTATTTCTAAATGTCCTATTATACTCATCATTTGGGTTTTTAATATATTTATTCATCTTTTGGACCTTACTATCTTCCCCCCTACTGCCGATCCTGTTCAGTAAGCGGGATGCCAATTTCGCTGATCTCCTGACCTTATACAATTTCTCTGCACTTCTCCATAACTCCCATTTGATGATCTACCATTTACAGTTCTATTCTGTGTACTATTCTGAGCACATCTATTATTTTGTGTATTCGACTGGACACGTCTGTTACCACAGAAGCGTAAAATGTGTCCCCGTTGGTGGCACCCCCAACAAACCACATTTGTGTTATTTGTGTTACCTACCATGTCTCTTACATTATTTCTCACTTGTCTTTCTCTACCTTGATTATATACGTTACTGTTTCTTTGTAACATCTGTATTTCTCCCTTTCTTCCTCTCCATCCATATCTATACTGTCCTATTTCCATAGGTTCTTCAATTCTATCCTCTGAACTACTACCTAACTCTCGTCCTACCCTCAATCTAAACTTTCTTCTCAAGCTTTCCTCTTGTATAGCTATATCTACAGCTTGTGACAATCTTGCAGGATTCTCTCTCATTAATTTAAATTTTAGTCCATCTGACCTCATCCCATCAACAAAAATCCCCACCAACATCCGTTCCACTTCCTCAGCTCGGACATTCTGACCCAAAAATGACTCTTCAGCTAAATTGATCAACCTATCACTGTATAGCTGTACACTTCTGTAGTATTTTGTCTCGTCTGTCGCAACACTGAGAATGCGTGTTGAGGGTCAGTAATCTCTGCATATTTATGAGCTAGGTCGTCTTTGAATTGTTCCCAGGTTTCACCTCCTCCAGCTTCTAGCTTTCTTCTTATATGATCAGAAACAGGACTTGTACTAGTTCTATAAGCTAAATTCTTTTTATCCTCATCTGTAGCGTTCACTAGATAAGCATGTTTCTCAATAGAAATAATCCATTTCTTAAATTGATTCGCCTGTCCATTAAATCTCTCGACATCACTGATTACACTTTGCTGTCTTAACACCGCGTCCAACTTTGATATTGCCCCACCAACTCCACTAAGTACTTGAGAAAAATCTTGGGCTTCCATTCTAAAAAAATTTGTAATGGAAAGTACCAACCAATATAATATACTAATATTTTAAGACAATATTATCTTAAAGCAAGCAGCAAGAAATATTCTGTTCAATTGAGTATGTTGTTAATTAATCTGAAATTATTATTAATCAAAATTTATGATCATACTTGCTATAGATCCTTCATTACCTATACTGCTCTGTCGTTTGTTCTGGGTTTACCAACTGACGCTACAGGTAGAAATGAAGTATGGTCCAATCGACAAAATGAAGGAAGATGTTCCAATCGACAAAATGACGGAAGATGTTCCAATCGACAAAGTGACGGAAGATGTTCCAATCGACAAAGTGACGGAAGATGTTCCAATCGACAAAATGACGGAAGATGTTCCAATCGACAAAGTGACGGAAGATGTTCCAATCGACAAAATGACGGAATGCAATGCCCAATCGACAAACTTGAAGGAGTATGACGCCCAATCGACAAACTTGAAAGAGTATGACGCCCAATCGACAAACTTGAAAGAGTATGACGCCCAATCGACAAACTTGAAAGAGTATGACGCCCAATCGACAAACTTGAAAGTTGTCCTCTCCTCTCGCAGGAACAGAAAAAGAAGAGCCTCTGGATTCCTCACTTCAATCGAAGTCGGTGCCGTCTAGTCGTTTTCATGCCGCTGATTGTGCTCGTCTGGATTTGAAATTACAACGATCGAGACAATACTGATTTGATTGATTGATTGATTGATTCGGCTCACTTTAAGCGTTGGCCAAGAACTCCGGACTTTATCTTCAGACTACCAAGGTCACCTTTACTGTAGTTCAGACGATAACGGTTAACTCGACAGTTCCAGCAAAACCAGATTTCACGGCAGCATGTCTGGAACATCCATACGTTTCGAAAAAAAACGAGCAGGTCAACAATGGATTCAAGCTTGACGATGGCTGCTCTGTTTCACCACTCGGAACATTATGTGTTGTGTGGCGGTTCTAACAACGATCAACCCCATCACAAAAACTTGAAAATCCGACATAAGTTGTAGTTGTTCCTCCAGAGTGCACAACCTTCCATGACTTCTGTTGACTTTTATATTCTAATTTGATTTATTTGAGGACCTCTGTGATCAGTGGTGGCCGCGACAGCACGATTACGAAATCCTGGTATACTCGGCGCCAAATCAGGTCATATCACAGTGTGAACATGGCCTAGCCGTGGATCGTTAGTGGCTGACATCAATACAGATGACAAACTCCGCGTTGTATTGTATAAAAGGTTTATTGAGTCAATCCATTACATTTTCATGCTGTCGATGTACATACAGACATGTTTGTTGATCTTCTCATGGCTGAATCCCCAGTGACGTGTGTGCAACCACTGGATACCTAAACCCATTTGTGCTCACACGTTCACTAACTATGATTTCCCCATTAGTTAATGAATGCGCAGCATTCATTAACTCTCTAACTACTAAGCTAACTCCCTTACTGTTATATTATGTCTAATATGCCTCTCCGTAGATGTGAAGTGTCAGTAGTAGTCGCATATATCAGAAAGATTTCCTAGCTGGAGACAGGAAGGAGGCCTCTAGAATACTGTCCCCTTGTATATGATGCTTTGGTACGTGATCGGGAGAAAAGCCTCCTCGACTTCTTGGCTCCGGCAGATGCAAGCCGTTTTCAGGACCCAGATGAACGCTGATCTGAAAGTTGTATCTTTTCCTCAGGATATGCTGGTGTGTTGGGAAACGAACAGCCGGACAGATTGGTTGGGTCTGACCCGCTTTGTGGGGAACTGTTGCACAGTTAGATAGAAGTGTCAATAGCCGTTTACTGTCAAGTGGACAGTTTAGAACAACGTATAATTTATCATGAAATGGAGTGAATAGTGCTGCAGAGAACAAAATATCTGGCCGACACTCAGTACTCAGAGGAAAGGTCAGACGGACACGCACTCAGACTGCGATTTCTACCTTGACTATGGGACTCTTTGCTAGCTATAGAAGATGGGGTGGCGGCGCATGGGAACGTCCCGCCTGCCGTGATGTCATTTCTCAACTCAGCTAAACTCATGAATTCCTAGGATTGAAACTGAGGAGTATTGACTCAGTTTTCCAGAGATACTTTTTTTCAAAACAGTAGTGAACTAATAACTCAGTAGAGACACACGATTTATGCCTGGCGTATTTCGCTGTACCTCGTCAGGTGCAAATTTTTTTTTTGGTGCATATTATATTTACAGGACATCGCTGTCAACATAAGCATTTTACTCCTGTTGTTGATGTCTTGGCAAGTTTTACGTTCAGTAGTTTGCCATTGCTTTCTGAACGACCGGCTCCCATACCAAAACGTTAAAACCCCAGCGAGACACGGTCTGCTGTCAAATCGGTCGCCGTTGTGTTTCGAAGGCGTGGTAAGCGGCTCACGAATAGCGTTCGCAAGCTTTTAGGCTACGGAGACCGACCATCACGTGCATACCAGAGTTATATATCATATACATTGTATAAATAAATAATACTTTAGATGAAACACTTAACACACAAAGTCACAGCTATTGTTCCATTGTGGAGCATTTGTTATACCCATGGCAATATTAAATTTAGCACTGACCTTTTATGTTTGCATACAAATTCTCGAAAATATTTATTTTACGTGTTTAACTCGAGCGTGGAACAATACACGTGATACTACTACAAGTAGTTCCTTCTTCTGAGGAGTGCACTGGACTGGCTTTTGCGTGTGGATTTGCTTTCACCATTACCAGGTCCCACGCCATCATACAAACCCACTCGGTTTCTGAGATTTTTGCAATTTACTTCCCCAAGTCAAGGATGGACAATCAACATTTTAGTCCAACATTCCCAACCAACCACCAACGAGAGGTAAGTTAACATTCTAGCCCTCACCTCGCGTGACAACAAATTGGGCGGGCGACCTTTCTATCTCAACCAATAAACATGTATTTGGGGACACCAGGACAGTGTAAAATATGTCGCAATGACGTTTTCTACATAGTCTCCCAGGGTCACACACATTATAATAATATGGAGGTTAGCATGGCCGAATCGATAAGATCGCTCATTCTTACACATCCGTTATGCTGATGCCGGGGTAGTGGGTTCAACCCATACACCGATCAGTTGGACTAAAATGTTGAAATCTCGTCCTTGACTTGGGGACGTAAATTACAATTACCCCTGAAGTCGGAGTGGGTTCGCCTGATGGTGAGGGACACTGGTAATAGGGAAAGATAATCCTCTCGCAAACATCAGACCGGTGCACTGTAAGTAGTAGGACCTGTTCGGGCTACGATTCAGTTCAAAGGGAAAGAACGGAAAAAATAAATTAATTTCACAAGATGGGCGTCTCTTCTCGAAGGACTCGACAACTTTACATATTTACCACGGAAGCGGATAAAAATACGTTAACAGTTTTTATTGTCACTGTAGGAGTTAAAAGTATGAAACTCTTTTACACATCGAAAGAGGTGTGGAGTATGTGGCACTAGACTGATGCAAAGCCAGCAAGTTTGTCAGCTCGTTCATTTAATTCAACTCCCACGTGTCCCGGGACGAAGATGAATGTGACTATAGGAATCGCTCACACTCACCGCGATTCAATCCTCTACTTGCATACTTACGGAGATATTACAGGGTGTATTTTTAATTATTTTGCAGTGTTTGAAAATATTGCCGGTCCAAGTTTTCTGTTTACCTATTATGTTGCATGAACTTAACAGAGGGTGAATACACAACTTGGACTGGCAATATTTTCAAACACTGCACTGTCATTAAAAAAACACATTCTATATTGTGCAATGAATATTATTCAGTAAGAAAAACTTTAAAAATCTAACA
>OY992884.1:52083588-52301088 GCA_963921405.1 Cepaea hortensis
ACTGACTAACTAACTAGCTAGCTAATTATCTAACTAGCTAGCTAGCTAACTAATTTACTAACTAACTAACATACTTACGAATTGACTAATTAATTAGCAAAGTAACTAATTAACTAACTTATTAACTAGCAAGTTAACTAACTAACTAACTAACTAACTAATTAACTAACTAACTAACTAGCTAGCTAGCTAACTAACTAACTAATTAGCTAACCAGCTAGCTAGCTAACTTACTTACTAACTAACTAACATACTTACGAATTAACTAATTAATTAGCAAACTAACTAATTAACTAACTTATTAACCAGCAAGTTAACTAACTAACTAACTAACTAACTAATTAACTAACTAACTAATTAACTAACTAACTAATTAACTAACTAACTAACTAACTATCTAACTAACTAACTAACTAACTAGCTAGCTAGCTAACTAACTAACTAATTAGCTAACCAGCTAGCTAGCTAACTTACTTACTAACTAACTAACATACTTACGAATTAAATAATTAATTAGCAAACTAACTAATTAACTAACTAATCAACTAGCAAGTTAACTAACTAATTTACTGACTAGCTAGCTAGCTAACTAGTCAGCTAACTAACTAACTAACTATCTAACTAACTAACTAATTAACCAAATTACTTATTAACTAATTAACTAACTAATTAGCAAACTAACTAATTATCTAACTAATCAATTAGCAAGATAACTTTCTAGTTAACTAACTAGTTAGCTAGCTAACTACCCAGCTAAGTAACTAAGTAACTAGCTAAATATCTAACTAACTAACAATGTAACAATCTTACTAAATAACTAACTAACTTTCTAACTAACTAACTAACTAACTTACTAACTAATTAACTAACTAACTAACTAGCTGGCTAGCTATCTAGCTAATTAGTTAACTAACTACATAATTAACTATCAAACTAACTACTATCTAACTAAGTAATTAACTAACTAACTAGCTAACTAACTAAATAACTCGCTATCTAGGTAGCTAGCTAACTAATGAACTATCCAACCAGCTAACTGACTAGTGCAAGAGGCAGGTCTGCGAATTGCGCAAGGATACAATACAATATCTAGTAGCCTTGACAGTTAGATCGAATCAACAACCGTGGCTGATCTGCTCCATCCGAATCCTGCATCACTGCATCCGTTCAACACAACAAAGGTTATCACTCCCTCTGTGGTAGCCAGTTCCTGCTGACATCAGAATATTCTGTCCAACACCATTATCACAGTATTTAGATCATACAGCTAAGGGCTTTTTCTCCCCCAGAAGATGTTATCAGACCTGGTCTGCTTAATAATAGCTACAAGTAAGTTTCCCAGGCGTCTCCTTCATCAGCTTTGTGGTAGTACATATTTGATTCCTTTAATTTTAGGTGTATTTTATCATCAATATTTGTTGTTTACATGTTGCATTCGATCGTTTATACTCATATGTAATAATGAAACAAAATACAGGGTATATTTTTAATGACTGTACAGTGTTTGCAAATATTGCCGGTCCAAGTTTTGTATTGACCTATTATGTTGCGCGAACTTTACAGAGAGTGAATACAAAACTTGGACCGGCTATATTTTCAAACTCTGCACAGTCATTAAAAATACACCCTATACATGTGGCGAATCAGGCACCAGCTAGGGGCCTGCCGTGTGATAGGGGTGTCACGTTTTGTAGGCCTGAGTGCACGGATGAATAGGTGGTCAGTCTTTCCCTCACTTAGACGATGAACGCAGGCTCGAAACCCTCGTCTATCAGCGATAACATCACAAGCGTAGCTCCCTATCAACTACAATAAGGGGATTTAAAATGCTGAATTTCTTTTACAGGACATTGCGAGCGACCACGGGATGATTATCCAAGTGATTTTATTTTCGTTTAGCAGTTTGCCATTGCTTTCTGTATGAGAAGTCAAGGTTTTAAAATCCAACCGACTGGTTTAGGAAATGAACACATTAGCCGGTCGTTAGCGTGCAGACAGGTTAAGAGTGAGAGCTTTAAATTTCGCTGCCACACTTACCTTTATAACATCACTTAAACCACATAAAGCGTGGCTGAATGGATAAGAACGATCGTTTTTATAAACTTCCGGTGTGCTGATGCCGAGGTAGCTGGTTTAACGGCTACACCGATCTGTTTGACTAAAATGTTGACCTTTCGTCTTTAATTTAGGGACGTAAATAACGGTCCCTCAGAAGTTGGAGTGGGGTCGACTGATGAGGAGGGACACTGGTAATCAGTGAAGATAATCCACCCGCAAACATCAGTCCAATTCTACTTGAAGTAGTAACACGAGTGTGGACTACGTTTGAGTTAAAGCGAATGAACGAAAAAACAAAGAAGATGATAGGTTGAACACCATATGCCTAAAACGCCTTATGATATATTGGTATGTACATATGTTGGTATGTACATATCCTGGTATGTACATATAATCAACACGTCTTCCAGGCTCGTAATTTGTTTATATATATATATATATATATATATATATATATATATATATATATATATATGTGTGTGTGTGTGTGTGTGTGTGTGTGTGTGTGTATACAAATAGAGTATTATGCGTGAGAGAATATTTGTGTGTTTGTGATTGTGAGTGGGTATGTGTGCGCATGTTGGGAGTGTTTGTTTATGTGTTATTTAGTTTGTGTGTGTGTAACTGTTAGTATTTGTATATATGTTGTATATACGCATGAATGTGTGTATAGGCGTGTGTGTGTGTGTGTGTGTGTGTGTGTGTGTGTGTGTGTGTGTGTGGTTCTGCATGTGTGAGTTTATGATTGTGTGTCTCTGTCTGATTGCCTGCCTATCTCATGACAATGTAATATACATTGTTTATGTTCTCAGCATTCATCTGACAATATTTTTTTTTCTTTGTGAATGTCACATTCATAACAGATAATTAATTTACGAAAGGTATGCGCTTGAAGGGGCCGAATGTAAGACCAGCATGACTGCCCAGTTTGTGACCCTTTGAAAATATACTTCGGTCATAAGTGCCAACAACATTGCAATTCAACTGTCCAATGCTATTTCCCGAAATCTCTAATCTCCCGAGTTTGGAAGACAAGCAATTGTTTTATGCATCCTCCAGAGAGGCACCAGCAAGCCAGGTCAAACTGCGAGGCAAGTTTACATTCAAAATTATTACAGATCGTATGGCGATCCAATTTGTTATTGCTTGTTTTTGGACTCCATTCATCACGTCGTTCATTCACAGGCCGTCGATCCTTGTCTACAGGTCGGGCATATCTCGGGGCATCAGGGAAGTCTGTTAGCAAAACAAAACAACTCCGAAGCTAGTTGATGCGTCGGCTGTATTTATGGTGCTTTAATTATCTGAATGCCCTTGCTGCTTCTCAAAGGCTGCAGTGTTCCATACCAGACCTCCTGACGTCGTGGCTGTCGTTAACGGACAACCAAAACAACGCGTTGCACGGCCATACTGAATGCCCGCTGCTGTTGAAAAGAAAAGAAAATGCTAGCGGCGGTAGAAGAAACAAGTCGAGAAGTTGATGATTGTGGTCCTCAGGTGGAATAATAATCAAGACAAGCCCCGGAGAATGGGTTCAAATATCCCAGGAGACTGCATTAGCAGGAGAGGAATACATCAGAATAGATTCGAGAACGCATTTGCGAGTATATAAATGCGGAACGCACAGATACGCAGCGTTTTAGAGAATATATACATACGTAAAACAGGAAACAACTTCGTTTCTGGGAGCTGGGAATCCATACGTACAACAGGAAACAACTGCGTTTCTGGGAGTTGGGGTATACAAAAACAGAGCAAGCAGCTATACAATGCGGACAGGAGAAGAAAGACGTACATAAATCTGCTTACTGAAGAGTTGTGTGTGGCCTGTACTTTTGTATGCATGGGAATGCTTGACAGTGATAATGAAATTGTGGGAAAGATGGGGGAAGTGGCGATGTGGTTTCTGAAAAGAATGTAACAATTTTGACGGTTTCACTAGCTAGTTCTTAAAAACCATAGTGTATATAGACAAATTATTACTATCCAAATCACAGAATGGCATAGAAAGCCTAATAACCTCAACCCAAAGAAATAGTCAAAATCACAACGTATATCTTAACATAGCAAAAACAAAGATAATGCATACATATAAAACTACTATGGAGAAAGAAATATATGTTAATGAAGAAAGAATGGAGGTGGTGGAAATTTTCGAATATCTTGAGTCATTGATTACCAACAATGGTGACACAATGAAAGAAATTAAACAACGACTATCAGTTGCTCTTCACAGACTAAGACAACTGAATAAATTATGGAGTGGGACACATAGAACTACAAATATTAGATTTTTAAGAGTATGCATCTTTCCCATTGCAACATACGCCTGTGAGACCTGAACACTTACTAAACAAGCTGAACAGCACATAAATGCCTTTGAATATAAATGTTATAGACGGGTTCTAAGAATATCTTGGGTAAAGAAAAGAACAAATGCATCCAAACTTCAAGAGCTGAATATTGAAGAAGGTTGGCTATTAAAGACGATAAAATAAAGAAAATTGAAATATTTTGGACACTTGAAACGTCATGAAAGTTTGGAGAGAACAATAATGGAGGAGTATATGCCTGGGAAGAGAGGAAGAGAAAGGCCAACGAGAAGATGGGTGTAGGATGTGGCGGACGATCTCCAGATGGGTGTATCGGATGCGGGACATCTTGCTTGTGATCGAGAAGTTTTTCGGAAGGTTGTTATGGGAGCGAGGTTCTGCAAAGGACATGCTACTGAATGAATGAATATAGACAATTTAAACATGTAGCGCATATAGAAAAAAAAATAATATGACTTTCTAGCCATTCGGCCACGGCGACCGCTCTGTACATTTGTTCTAACAACGTTAAAGTTAGTCGCACATCCTTTACAGGACGTCGCAATCAACACCAGCATTATTTGCTGTCGTGATCCCTTGGCAAGTTTACGTTCAGTAGTTTGCCATTGCTTGCTAAACAACCGGCACCCATACCAATTTGTAAAATTCCAACGCAACGAGGTCTGCTGCCAAATCGCGCGCAGATGTGTTTGGAACGCGGGTATGCGGGATACATGTGTTCTAACCATATTTAAACTACCAACTCCCGTTAAATGTAAATGTCTAGCCAGCTGCTTTTTGGTTACAGTTGTAACGAATTCTTCAGACAGACAGACAGACAGACAGACAGACAGACAGACAGACAGACAGACAGACAGACAGACAGACAGACAGACAGACAGACAGACATTCAGACAGACAGACAGAACGAACGAACGAAGAACAATCTCTATTTTCAAAGGGTTAAGAATTGGGCATGCAGGCCCGTCTGACATTCTGCCCTTCTTCTATAATTCCTCTCATACATTATTTCATTCAACATCACTTAAGAAGCTAATCTTAGACAACAAAAGAACAATAAGCATTAATAGGCATGAACAATAATCAATAATACACGACTCACTTAGGCAATGTTTGACATGGGCATTATAAATATCCGAGGAAGGTGTAACTTGCTATACATATGGGAATGTTTATTGGCTAGTTGTCGTTTGAGATAATTTACCATTATTATTTTAGGGGGCGTGTAGTCTGTACTGAGGTAGTGTTCAAAAAGGTTGCGACTGTATGTATAATGGTTGGTGGTGTCTTTGATTTCTTGCGAGACAGACAGACAGACAGACAGACAGACAGACAGGCAGGCAGGCAGGCAGGCAGGCAGACAAGCAGGTAGGCAAGCAGACAGACAGTCAGACAGACAGACAGACAGACAGACAGACAGACAGACAGACAGACAGACAGACAGACAGACAGACGTGAAGAAAGAATTAGTTACTACACATGTGCATATTTGTATAACTCATATTTCCCCAAGTCAGGAATTCTACTAGTATGTGTGGATCAAAATATCGCTAACTCTCACATTTAGAATCACTGTAATAGACGGGTGTTAGATAAAATTCCCTTCTTTATCAAACGTTTGTTCCACGCATCTCCTACTGCGCTGACCCTGTTTTGATTCCATGATCAAAGTTAATTCCCTTTGTCGTTGTTAGTTATTAAGTAAAAGGGGGGTCTGGTCACAGCCAGGGCACGATCTCATTTCCAAGTACCCTCTCACAACAAACCCATGTTTTCTTAATTTCCCGTTAAGTCTCGTTTGAGACAAACGTAGTAGAGGCTGTTTACACCAGTTTGTCTCATCCGGTCGGAGTTGTGGGTCGGACTTTAGTGTATGCATAATTCGTCGTGTATTATAATTGGGTATCAAAGAGTAAAGGTTTTGAGGGATTTATTCAAGAATTTGTTGTGCTGTAGTCGCAACGATTTCTCTGTTGTTGTTCTACCCTTGTTCTGTGTAACTTTATCTGTACTGCACGATGTCGTGAACTTGAACTGTTTATAACCCATGAGCAATTTTTAACCCACCCCTACTCTCTCTACCCCCACCTTATTTTTTTTTTAATCAGTTGTTGATTATCACTGTGGAAGTCAGCATGGCCGAATAGATCGGAGAGCTCTTTCTTAAACATCCGGTGTGCTGGTGTCGAGGTTGCGGGTTTAACCCCCATGCCGGTCAGTTGGACTAAAATGTTGACTTCTCGTCCTTGCCTCGAGGGCGTCAATTACAAGTACCGCAAAACTCGGAGTTTGTTCGCCTGATAGCGAGATGCTCTAGTAATAGGGAAAGCAATCCCACACGCAAAAAATGAGTTCAAGGCATTGGAAATACTCGCAGGTGTATGGGCTACGCTTGAGATCAAAGCAAAAGTTTGAGATCAAAGCGAGCGCCAAAAAAAAAAAAAAAAAAATAACGTATTAGGTCCTACGCAGATCGTCGGTCCCATCATAGGCCAGGGGAAAATGTTGAGATTCCTGGCCGGTTATCCTGTCCTGTCTCATGCACCCTTATGTCTGCAATGTATCGTTATTCAGGGATTTATTCCAGAATTTGATACATCATCATCATCATCATCATCATCATCATCATCATCATCAACACCATCTTCTTCTTCTCCCAATTTTGCCGTCAAGCGTCGTCGGAAGGAAAAGTGCCAGATGGGTGACGTTGGCTAGTGTCATCCCGTGTGATTGTACAATGTCTTTGATGTCGTCAATCCATGTTCTTGTGGGGCGTCCTCTTGCTCTAGTAGCAAATCTTCTTTCATGTAGGACGATTGCTGGTAGTTGATGATGTTGCATTCTAAAGAGATGGCTAAACCATTTGATCTGGAGCTGCAAATATCGCAGCTCTGCTGTAAACTGACACAAAGCAAAACAAGCAAACACTTATCGGGCCAACAACGATGACGACGACGACGACGACGACGACGAAGAAGAAGAAGAAGAAGAAGAAGAAGAAGAAGAAGAAGAAGAAGAAGAAGAAGAAGAAGAAGAAGAAGAAGAAGAAGAAGAAGAAGAAGACGAGGGAGAAGATGGAGGAGAAGAAGAAGAAGAAGAAGAAGAAGAAGAAGAAGAAGAAGAAGAAGAAGAAGAAGAAGAACAAGAACAAGAACAAGAACAAGAACAAGAACAAGAAGAACAAGAAGAAGAAGTCACACTTTCCTGCCGTCCAGTGTTTTGATCCCCTTCAAGGCGATGATGATCAAATTGTTTCACTAACGTGGGCGCCAAGTTCGACCCAGCTATAATTAAAGAACCAAGACATGTTGAGAATGAAATTCGGGTGTTCTGGTGTGAATCATATCACCCATCGAGTCCCGATTCTTCAAAACATGTGACAAGCACCATATACGCAATAAACCTCATTGAGCTAAAAAAAGATTCCTTTACTAACTTTACAATTTACCCTGAAATAAACGGCTGTTGAAGATGAGGACGGATCACGTATGGGAATGTCCTGAGTGCTGTGTTGTCGGTTCTTGTCTCAACTCAACTCAACTCAACTCAACTCACAACCGGCTACTTCACTGAAAGAACTAGCCATACCTAGCAACAGACCAGCAAGAAACCCTGCGTGCTATAGCGTTCAATCTCCTTACTATCTCAACTCCAAATATGTGTATGCATGTCTATCTCAACTCCAAATATGTGTATGCATGTGAAGTGCGTTATATATTTTGTTTTCTTGTGATCTAACACTTGATAAATTGCTGGGAGGTTGAGGTGTCCTGAACTTACTTATTATCTCGCGTCATCCCCCGAGGGTTTATATCTGTATGTGTTCATGCCAGATATGCTCTCCGATATTCATTAATGACATGAAGACAGTGCAAAAAGCTATATGAGGAGAAAATTAGCACGAATCATGCGCTCGAAAAACTGCCAATGTTAAGTGGTCTTTTCTTCTGTCGTTCATCTTCACATAGGAACAGCGGTGGTCCGGTGACTAGACGATCGTCTGTAGGCGAGTTGATCACGGGTTCCAAACCGCAAAGGAGTGGACTTTCAAAATTTAATAAGAGAAGTCACGGCTGCAGCAGGGTATAACAATAGGAAATACAAACATGTAGGCGATTTTAGCTCCATAATCATGGAGTTCGTTGTAAGGTATGTACACTGTATCCGTGTTACTATGTCTCACTTTTTCGCAGAAGCTACAGATACCTAATTGTTTGTATTTCCTATTTTAACATTTAACTTAGCTCACAGATGGATCCAGCCTAAAATGGACAACAGGAAATGTATTGGGAAATAAAGGCGTCCGGTATGGTACTGACCAAATCACCGCCTTGACACCGATTGGTCTATAAAGAAATTGTTCTATCACCACATGCCCAATGTTCAACACTGATTGTACAAGGGTCCTTTACTTTTATTTCTTGTTGTTGTTGTTGTTGTTGTTGTTGTTGTTGTTGTTGTTGTTGTTGTTGTTGTTCTTCTTCTTCTTCTTCTTCTTCTTCTTCTTCTTCTTCTTCTTCTTCTTCTTCTTCTTCTTCTTCTTCTTCTTCTTCTTCTTCTTCTTCTTCTTCTTCCTCTTCTTCTTCTTCTTCTTCTTCTTCTTCTTCTTCTTCTTCTTCTTTCGTTCGCCTGAAATATGTCTATAACTGCAGTTTATTTCATCTCAAAGTGGAGCTTAGGCTCGCAAGAATTCTCGCCAAGCCCGTTGTAGATGTGCTCATAATTGGTTGGATTTGGCATCTAAAGTATTCTACAGGATGAGGAAGCGAGTCCCACTCCAACCCTCCTTATTCGTCCCTTGCGGCATGCATGGTAGGCTGCAGTGTTACTATTCTTTCCTTCCCTTGTGGGGTCTGGTAACACACTGACTAATTGCAATATTCAATGCGGTATTGTTTCTGAATCTCAACATTTTGACGGAAGCTAAGTCGCAAAGACAACTTATCGTAAACGTCAGAAAGAAGCAGTCATCATTGTTTCGTCCTATTATGAGAAGACACAAACTGGAACATGTTGTGGCAAGCGGACAGATTTGTAGAAATATTTGATACTAGTTGTTCTTAGAAAAATGCCCAGCACTATGCTGAGATCTACCTGGCACCTTCTGATACTGAGACGGGCACTTTAAACTCTCAACCACGCCTAATCCAGGCGGATATTCAAATAAAAATGCGAAATGCAAGATGAACTTTCATAGCATTAGGAAACATGGACAATGAGAAATTCAGTGCCAAACTAAAAGTAAGTATGGACCAAAGCTAATGGAAGGCGGAAAATGAGAAGTAGGAATGTGTGTCACAGTTATGGCGTAAAGTTGTTAATACTGTGCAGACTTATCGTATTTTAACATAATGGAAATATTTCGGCCCATATATAAGCCCGTGGCATATGTAGGAAGTCACTTGAGATGATTAATCATCCATTGACACTTAATCAGTTAAAATTAGCACCAAACTAAGGGTGTTTAATGCTAACGTGGGATCAGAAATACTGAGAACGACTACGACAGCTACACATAAACTACAAACATTTGGTAATTGGTGCCATTTGGTAATTGGTGGAATAGTGGGACTAAAATGGTATGACATAATATCTAATGTAGAGCTGATAGCGCGACATAACCAAACTCCAGTGAATCAAAAGGTGAAGAAAAGATGCTGAGGCTGGTTGTGACACACACTGAGACAACCTGATGATAGTATAACTAGACACCCTCTTGTTTGGAACCGACAGCATGTGAGAAATAGCGAGATAATAAATGGTATGAAATGGTATTACAAAATAACCAATGTTAGGCTCGTGGAGAAAACTAAATAACTACCAGTGAATTAAGAGATGAAGAAAATACGCTGGCGCTGGGTAGGGCACATATTCAGAAAACCCGATAATAGTAGTAGTAGACTAGGGTTTCCAGACCCCATTTTTCAGCCTAGCTGTTCAGGCTGTTAGGGTTTATGAAGGAAATATGGGTAAAATTGTCGACTCGGCTCCAGAATCTGGAGGCTGATAGGGTTTATGAAGGAAATATTTTTGGGCGGGGGAAATTTTTGCTGGGAACGTGTTTTTTTTTCGGCGTGCCAGGTGGGAACGAAATTTTTGGCGCTGCCTGGTGGGTGTAAAAGTAATTAAGGTAAATGTTTAGTTGGTTCTGGAAAGCGAAGGGGGAAAGTTATTTTGGTTACGTATATTAGTATGGGTAGTGATAAACAAGGGTGTGATGGGTCGTGGTTTCTACTCATGGGTATATGGTGGTTACGTATATGAATGTGTCTGTTCGTGGTGATGTATACACAAGGGTGTGATGGGTATATGGTGGTTACGTATATGAATGTGTATGTGTAGTGATGTATACACAAGGGTGTGATGGGTATATGGTGGTTACGTATATGAATGTGTCTGTTCGTGGTGTAGTGATGTATACACAAGGGTGTGATGGGTATATGGTGGTTACGTATATGAATGTGTATGCGTGGTGTAGTGATAAACAAGGGTGTGATGGGTATATGGTGGTTACGTATATGAATGTGTATGTGTAGTGATGTATACACAAGGGTGTGATGGGTATATGGTGGTTACGTATATGAATGTGTATGTGTAGTGATGTATAAACAAGGATGTGATGGGTCGTGGTTTCTACTCATGGGTTGGATATATGGTGGTTACGTATATGAATGTGTTAGTATGCGTGGTGTAGTGATGTATAAACAAGGGTGTGATGGATCGTGGTTTCTACTCATGGTTATATGGTGGTGGCGTAGACATAATGTGTATGTGTAGTGATGTGTAAACAAGGGTGTGATGGGTCGTGGTTATACTCGATGAAGTAAGAGGTGGTTACTGAACAAGGAGGTGTAGTTGGTTACTGAACAAAAAGAGAGTTGTAGGAGTCTGACACAGTAAAACACAGAGACAAAAGTAAAAACAAATAAGTAATATATTCAAGTGTTTTTATTGGTATACAACATCAAACTACTCTTAAAAAAAGGTTTACGACCCATACATTAAAAAAGGACTACGACCCCTAAAGGGGATCAGCTGGTTATTATAGATAGATGAGTGGTCCTGTAGAGGTCTGTCGTGCCTGTGGTTATTAATAATAGAAGGTGAATGGAAACGAATAGTAAAATCACCTATGAATTAATCGATGGTAATTATTACTAGTGGGGGAATGGGTTCAATAATGAAACAATCAGGGTCGTGGTGTAATACGATGGCATTCTCCCGTCTTAGGGATAAAAGAGGCCGCCGGGGTGGTGTTATAGGTGGTAGTAACTGCAAGGGTGGGTTCTTCACCGAAAAGCTTATAAAGAAGGATATGGTGGTAAGGGGTGTAAATGATGATGTCGATCGGGCCCGCAGATCACCCGGTGTCAATACGGTTCCAGGTGCTTGAACTGTTCCTCTAGGCGATATATCAGCGTCTACACGAGTCTCCTTGTTTATAACAAATACATAAACACAAACCCAACGACAACCATGCAAGTACACATACAGACATCAATCATACAATCAGGGGCATTTTAGAGTCAGACACACAAGTATAACGAATCTAAAATACAACCGAGTACACAATGAAACAGACACGAGTGCAGCCATAAACAGAATCATACAGACTGACAGACAGACAGACACACAACCTCGCACACACATTCAAATACAACCAAGACCAACGAGTCACTAAACATGCCAAAGCAGGGGTCATACCAACTTTTAATGAGAAAAACAGAGACTCATACAGACAGAGAGAGAGAGTACGATTGCCTGGGACCAGGAATTTCTTAATGAGAAAAACACGCGGTGGTAGCCGTACAACCGTGGTATGAATGTGAGGCGTCTGTGGTAAAAACACGCGATGGTACTAATAACCCCCTGCTATCAATGTTGGCAGCCTGGTGTTATAGGTTACTTCAAGTGACTTTTGTTTTCCCTTCTTTTTCGAGAGAGAGAGAGAGAGAGAGAGAGAGAGAGAGAGAGAGAGAGAGAGAGAGAGAGAGAGAGAGAGAGAGAGAAGAAAAAACTATACAATCGAACAAAAACAATAAAAAACGACAACCATACAAGTTTGTTTCAAGTGACTTTTGTTTCCCCTTCTTTTTCGAGAGAGAGAGAGAGAGAGAGAGAGAGAGAGAGAGAGAGAGAGAGAGAGAGAGAGAGAGAGAGAGAGAGAAGAAAAAACTATACAATCGAACAAAAACAATAAAAAACGACAACCATACAAGTTTGTTTCAAGTGACTTTTGTTTCCCCTTCTTTTTCTAGAGAGAGAGAGAGAGAGAGAGAGAGAGAGAGAGAGAGAGAGAGAGAGAGAGAGAGAAGAAAAAACTATACAAACTCACACAAACTAACGTATTAGAACAAGCCAAGCCAAGCAGGGTTCATACCAATTGTTAATGAGAAAAACAACCAAACGTATACGGCCGTTACTAACAGCACCCGCTGTTTCCCCGAGTAGTATGGCGCCAGTGAACATCTGGAAAACTAATCAGTCTTTCTACATGTCGTGCGAAGTCGAGATTCTACCAACAGATAGTTGTATGTTTTCCCCTGAATCCAGAGTAGCTTGGCGCCAGTGAACATCTGGAAAACTAATCAAGCTAACATCTCGTGAGAAAGCGCGGAAAGTCAGACGATCTCAGTACGTCGCGTCTTGAAGCAAGGTAACGCGCATTAGTTAGTTGGTTCTAGTCAGAGATAGGTGAAGTGTGATAGAATAGAATATTAGGGGTGTAGTAACTTAGTTTGTCGTATGGGCCAGTGTTATATCTGTGAGTGAGTATAGAAGCAACATATAATCAAATATACATACGTACAAAATACAACCAGTGTTATATCTGCGAGTGAGTATAGAAACACCATATAGTGGTATACACATACGTACAAAAGACAAACAGCCCTGAGATGAAGTGCAGAGCTGTTAAAACTAGACAGATTAAGATAGAGGGCTTCCAGTGTAGAATTTTATTATTATATGCATCACCAAAACTAAACCTCTATCAAGAACACAACCTCGCTTTCCATGGTGCTTTGATGACAAGATGAGGTGTTGGATACTGAAGGTAAGCCCAGTGGTGTCTTGTGTGTTTTTGTATGTCTGTTTTTCACCACTAACTTTCGTCAATAACTAACTCACATCAGAGAAAAACAACACGACTTTAAAAAAATACAATAAACCCCAGTGAAGTATAGGCGTAAAACAATATGTTTATTTTTCGTTCACAATGTATGGAAACAATATAATGAATTATTATGATTACAGGGTGAAATAATTAACCATAAATATTATGTAATAACAGAGGGGAACACAATACATCAGCATCCTCCACCACCGAAAACAAACAAAATCGAAGATATAACTGAGTGCATGTAACAATATTATTAAAAAATATGACAAGTTTATGCTCATGAAATTGTATTAATGTGAGATTGTAATACGTATACAAGTAATCATACAAACATCTTATATACATAATCCAATAGACGAGTAAGTTATATAATGTAGTACAGAATAATGTCAAAATTGTTATGGATATGTTACGAGAAGAAATGGCTTGGAGAACTTGGTGACAACTGCCAAGATCGAGGGGGACAGACCAAGGGGAAGGTTGAGAAGTAAAGATGTGGATGGCTTGGTTTTGTGGCATGCTAGAGACAGAAACACGGATCAGCTCCACGACTCTGGTGATCGAGTGAGATGGCAGAACATGGTATCGCCCACGCTTACCTGCATGGCACATGCTGGATGGAGTACAGAATAATCCGTATATGTATCTAAAACCTATCATAATATATTCTATTTCTGTTATACTAAAAAAAAAAAAAAAAGGTATCTCTGTCTATAGATAACGATGCCCCGAAGCTTAAGATTACGTGTAGCATCACCGAATCAATAGTGGTGTTAATAGACCAATGTTCTTGTGGTCAGGCGAAAGTTCGTCTATAAAATATAACATTAATTATATTTTGAAACAAAAAGCATTCAGGAAAAAACATACGACCATAACACAAATGTACATATGCTTATGAAACGGGCAGACGAGGGATTACCACCCAGCGTCTATAAAATATAACATTAATTATAATTTGAAACAAAAAGCATTCAGGAAAAACATACGACCATAACACAAATGTACATATTCTTATGAAACGGGCAGACGAGGGATTACCACCCAGCGTCTATAAAATATAACATTAATTATAATTTGAAACAAAAAACATTCAGGAAAAACATACGACAATAATAATTGTTTTAATCAATTAAATAAGTAATGGCATAGTCGATATATTATCACTGGCAACCTTTCTCTTTATATACAAATAAGATAGAGCATCTCTGTGTTGTGTGTATGTATATACAGAAGAGTCTTGTGTTTTGAAACCTATATCGCTTCCCCCACTCGGTGTTTGAGTAGTGAGTACTTCTAAAAATGTGTCCTTGATTAAATGTGTGTTGTGGGTCTTAGTCAGACCTTTGGTACTGACTTTATCATAATCGCCGACACAAATATATGTCTTACTACATAACGAGACCATCCCCTTCCCTTCGTATTCTAACTTGAAAAGCCCGGGGGTTCTCTTTTCATAGGCTTTGATAGTCTGGCAATCCTTACAGGTATCAGTACTAGGGGTAATTCTATGAACAGGGCAGGTTTCAGACGGGAACCACTGAGTATAGACTCTATCATACTCTGCTCTAAGGTGTGGTCTAACTACTTCGGAGAGTGAGTCGGCACTAAGGGCCAAGTATAAAGAGTCAGTGTCCATTTCACAAAGCTGAAAGTCGTCTTTAGAGATAAATTTGTCTAGAAAGTCGTAGTAGAAAGCCAACATTCTTAATTTGGCATACTGATAAACGAAGAATCCAATCTGTAGAGGTAAATCCCAGACAGTTCTCTTCTTTACTGTCTCGACCTCAACAACGTCGTCAGTAAGACAGGTCATTTTCTTAAACAAGGGATTATTTACGAATTTCGTCGTGTCTTCTACCTTACAATAGGAGACATCAGTATGTTTGGCCTTATTGGTTAGAGTTTTGCCGTAAGCGGCATTACCTAACAACTTCATTGTTTCTGCCGTAATAGTCTCGGTGGTGTGTCTGTCTCCCTCACGTCTGGCATCAGACACTGTTTCCCCAAATTGTTTAAAACAACGAACAGGTTTATATTCAATCACCTGATATATTTCAGTGACATCTAGATCATGTTCCAGATACCATTTTAATAATGGTGTGGTCAACAGGAGCTTTTCCCCAATATAACTACCTATTAATGTGCGACGTGGTCGTGTAAGCAAGTTATGTGATTCAGCGTACTCACACATAAACTTACCTATATGCTCTCTACCCACCTCTATGTTTTTGAAGATAGGTGACATTTCTGAAAAATGGTCTCTGAGAGAGGGTGGCACGTGGATATCACACTCTATCAACCCAAACAAACTCTCATCTTTTACAGCACTGAGAATCTTAGTCATTGTTATGGGGAAGCCCCCAAACCATGGTGTGACGAATGGAAAATTCGTGTCTATGAATGTTTTAATATTTCTATCAGTCTTGATTAGGGTCTCCCACTCACATTCCCATATTTCTATTACTGTAATTTTAACGACAGTCTCCAGATAACCACGAATCTCTTGTGTCTTCTTAAATAACTCCACCAGTGGTTTATTATTGACGGGGTTAATAGTTTTTCCCTTGGTTAGAGGGCAGCTTGGGTGACCGTGAAATAAGCACCCATGAAATTGATAAGCTATCTTACTCTTCTTTTCCCACCCATCTACGCGGATATATCGATCGCCTAGCCGCATTTCACCCCCATTAAATTGTGTCTTCAAGGATATGTTCTGGGTATGAGAGACCCACCCTAACCATGCTCTACACTTTTGTATATACTTGTTTACCTTATGGGCTTTGAACCCATCCTCTTTATATCTAATAGTAGGGAAGTCTGATGGCATATCTTGCATAAGAGACCATAGGTATAAAGCATTTGCATCATACCCTTTAATACTTTTTACTGATTTATTACCCCTGATACGGGTCTGATTGGCCTCGTGGTAACGATGAAAAATAATTCTCGGTCCACCCACTATATTGGCTCGTAACATCTTGTGTAACTTCTCCTCCTTCTTGGAACATAACGAGAATACTACCTCCTTGGGGAGGGTCTTAAAGAGATACTTTAGAGTAACCCCTGGGACAGAAATGGCATCCTTAAACATGTCTACACCTAACTCTGTGTAAAAACTAACTTGTGCATCTAATGCCTTGATAAATGGCTGAACATCTTTGTTATTATACCACACGAGAAAGTCTTCTAATGTAGTCATCTTATTATCGACCCAAGCTTTCTGACAAACTGTGTATTCTGCTTCAGAAATGTTACGGTTTTTAAGCTTTGAGAAAAAAGCTGTATGAGGTGGTAACTTTGTTTCTTTTAGTTTGTCTAAATCTGTTATGAATTCGTAAGGGAAATATCCTAAGTATTTTGAGTAGGTGAATCCTACTGCTAAATAATTACTGATATCTAGGAATTTCAACTGATCAGTGGCAATACACATAAAATTATTATTTCTTTTAACTACATATTTGATCGACGACCCTTCTGATGTAGTAAAGTATGAGATCAAATATGGCTTAATCATATTTAAATCATACTTACCAGAGTAATATCCTATCACAGGGATCTGTTGTAAGTACCCATCTAACTTACTCGTCAGCGTTGACTGATTCATCTCACCCAACTTTCTATACACTCCACTAAATTTATCACGCAAACATTCATACGCTTTCGATGCTATTGCATGTAGATGATCACCCATTCTATTAATCAAGTCTTGGGGATCACCAGTTGAAATAAAACAAACAGGCTTCTCAAACCCAGGTACATTGGATGCTACTGAACAGGACATTGGAATATGTTTTGCTAAATATTTAGTAGACTCTCTGTCGTTAGGTAGTTTGGATCTAGAAAAATAACATTCATAATCATAGGCAATCCTATATGGGTACACATACGCTGTATCAACCGAAATACCTTGCTCTGCAATTAATTCCCATACTGTTTCTGATGGATTGTAGACCCCTCCTTTATACCGAGTCTTGGTTTCCCCTCCAGTACATGTCTTCGAATGTCTCTCCATTCTACTACACCTCGGCCATAATTTCCCACATTGCGGGCAATTAAATGAACGAGTTAAGTTGTCAATATCTTTAATATACATAAAATGGTCTTTAAACAATAATAGTCTTAATGTGGTCTCATAATTCCCACTCCCTCTAAGTTTTGGGACTAAGGCTTGGTTTTCGTTATATTCGAAAATATCTATATTAATTCCAAAACATTGTTCCAAACTGGTGAGTTGAAGTAGTTTAATACCAGGAAAACTACGTATGGACTCTATATGCTGCTGTTCTGCCCACTCATTAACTAAGCGTTTGGTGTGTGTCTGAAGTCTGTTTATGTTCCCGCCTTTGAATAATGCTAGGGATCTAAAGAAACAATAGTTATCTGTGTACATTTTGCTACTCGGCATACGTTGTAGTGTGTTGATGGCTTTGTTTTGTGTAATATATAGTGGTATATCGCCTAACCAACAACCTATTGGAAATTCAGGGATATGAAAGAGGTAAAAACATATGCCAGCTACTGTCTCTAGTGTATATTTGGTGTCTGCACGTTGTTGGATGGCATAGGAATGAATGTCATGTTCGTGTACTGTTGTAAGGAAGGCGTCAAAGTCGTGTCTGTTATTTATTAGCGCTGGAAATTCTAAAACAGAAGAATTGTTAAATGATGCATGATAGAATCTAAGATCTTGTGTTTCTCTATGTCGTAACACTAGATGAAAGCTAAAGTTGATCTTAAAGCGACTAATTTGAGCATTGAAAAACGTATACAACCTATCTGTCCATTTGATAGGGTATTGTATCTCCGGGCTAATAAAGAAGGTGTATGTCGATAAATACTTGTTAATCTTGTGATGTGTCCTGGTAGCTTCCCAATTTTCTCTATATATTTGTTGAATATCCGATGGAAGGATGTGTAGTGTCTCTGGTTCTCCGGCTGCTAAGATGCTCACTTCGTCTTCTACCAGTTGTTCAAGAATATTCTCGTCTGGTTGTATCTGACTGTTAGTTATATTGGTTTCATTTGGTGGTGTCGTCGAGGTTGTTGGTGGTGTTGTCTCTGATGGTGAAGAGGTAGTTGTCTCTGTTTCTGATGTATCCATAGACCGGTGATGCTGTATTCGTTTGTGATTTTGTAGATTGTCTTTTCTGTTGAAACGTTGCCCACAGATATGACATAAGTATGATTTCGTACCGTGAATGGTCCGAATGTGACGATTAAGATTATTCCCATCACGGAAGTCTTTGTCGCACACTGAACATCGGTAGCGGTGTGGTACTTGACTTATACTACGAGGGTTTTGACCATATTCAGGTGGTGTGTTCAACTGGTGTGATGATGATATTGGTGGTATCGTCGTCGTTGTAGAGGTAGGTGAAGTAATTGATGTATCCATATATGGTTGATGATGTGTTCGTTTATGTTTTTTTAGTCCAGTCATCGTATTATACACCTTATCACATAACTGACAGGGATATACTTGGTCTTTCCCCTCGTGAATGCTCCGAATGTGGTGAGTGAACTGATACATATCACAAAAGGTTGTATCACACACTGAACACCTGAAAGTAGAGCTGGTGGCCATATTGATGAAACACGTCGTATTGGTAAAGGGGTCCACGTAGTAGTCTTAGTGGAATGTCTGAATACCTCAGCCAACTGTGTGTTGTTTTTATGTGAGCATGGTCTAGTACTACATCAAGACCACGATAATTCCAGCCCTGTGCAATCCTGTGTGTGGTGAATTGTGGTTTGTACCCACGTGTTTACCATCGTTGTATGACTGGTGTCGACAACTTCTCAGTTTCTGTTGTAATAGTTCAAGAGTTCTTGTTGTGAGACGCTATCACATAGCCTTAGTTATCGGTACATCGACACCATGATAATTCATATCACACTTCGCCATTAAGGTAGTATTAGTACAATAATAGTATAATACTGATTATTACACTACCACACTGATAGTTGGTTTGATTGTAACAACCTATTCAATAGGAAATAAATCCAGCACTGGGTACCACCGACATCACTACTACTGAGAGTTGTTGTGGTATTGTAGACTGAATCAGAATGACGGCTTACAGGAGACTCTGTTATTTATACATGAACTACCCACACCTAACATTGCTACCACCCCACATTTCCAAACCTACACCAGACATACCCCTCCCCCTACCCCTACTGAGTGTAAAATGTTTTTGAAGACACACCAAAAACACGGTATTGGTTGAGTGAGCATACAACACAGTCAGCACTTTTACCCCCACCCGGCAAAACAATGTCTACTTCCCAGAGCTATCTGTTTTGGTGGGAAAATAACTCGGTGGTGTTATCTCACGCAATACTTTCTCGTGGAGGCCAAGGTTATGACCTAGTATTCAATGTTTGAATCACTTTTTTTTTTTTTTTTTTTTTTTTTTTAAATTTAGAGATGTAAGTCGCTGTCGTGTTTTGGTGGGAAAAGTCGTGGGTGCTGGTACTTCTCACGGAATAGTCACTGATCGAGGTCAAGGCTGTGGCCTGGTAGTCATTTTTTTTTGGAGATTACAAACAATATAATTACTTTCTTTCTCTGAGGTCGTGTTTGCATCAGACAGCAGATGTCTTATGTGGTATTCTGCTGACTAAGTTTCCTGTTGGTTCTGGTGGGAACATGACCTTAGTAGCGTTTACAACTGTATAAAGTCAAGTCGTTTATGGAACTGAGTCTCCACAACCAAAGACTACTCACTCTGAGATAGTAGAATCTGTGTGTTCTACAATCGACTTGAAACAATTCGCTTTTAGTACCATCTGAGGTGTTGAATTTTCCACAACTGGACGTACTCAGCACTGCTACCAGATTTGTTGTACAATTAACTTGGATCAAGGTGATTTGGTAAGTTGATATTTTGTATTTTCCAATGAACCATACTAGTTTAATAATTTTATGAACACATACACACACACACACACAAAGACACAGACACACATGTAAACACAACCACCGACATAGACAGACAAGTACACATACAGACAAGTACACACCTATATAATCAAGAGACATCATGGATATTTTAAAAACAAAAAGACAAACCATTTTTAAAAAAAAAAAAAATTTTTATTTTTATTTTTATTTTTATTTTTTACTTCATACACATAAATGAACAGTGATGAATGGTGTTGTGTTCTATAGACCTTTTCTCTTTGTTGCCTTCTTCGGGGGTCGATCAGTGGTATAAGATTGTCCGAATAGGAATAGGTTGGTTGCTGGTCCCCCGTTTGGTTATTGAAGGTTGTAATCTGAGTGTCGTAGACATATGCTGGTGTAGTATCCTGTTGAATATCATAGACATATGAGGTAGCTGCATCGTCATATGGTATCGTCTGACCACATCTGTTACTGACTTGATTGTCTTGATTACTGATTTGGATGAGGTGATTAGTGGTATGATTGTCTTGATTACTGATTTGTTTGACTTGCTTGGGTTGGTTACCTTGATTGGTTGTGAATCGATCAAAGTCAGCTAGAATCTCACTCTGCATACCGATCATCTGTTCATATTCTTGGCGAGTAAGTGTCATCCCTATTTTAGTTGGAAACTTGATATCGGATTCGCCAAAAATCTCCTTATATGCAACGTAGTCGCACCTCTGTACGACGAGACAAACACAGCCTTGGTACCAATACCCACTGGTCTAACACTCTCGCCACCTCGAGTCATATAGACCCAGTTAGCAGGCACACTTGTTCGGTCTGTAGTCATCTTTAGTTTATAATAAGCGAGTGTTACCAACCTCGGCTTTTTATACCACTGGTTGGGTAAATAGCATCCAGATTAAACCGGTTTCAACGAGTTATATCTAGAACCAGTCGACCTATATCACAAACTGACCCAAATCATGTTTAGACATGTTTTGTACGTAGGCACCAATGAGTAGTCGACCTATAACGTGGTCATTGACCCCTCTGTTTGACGCCTGTTATCGAGTATGCACCAACCCCACAGGTGTGGTAGTTATCTTTCTGGTTATAATCGTAGGCTCAGACGTGGTGTTTGTTTTGTCTACTCGTGACTGTCTGTAGCGGGCTTATCAAGGTCGATAAAGTCTATTTTTAACCATGCCGTAATATTGTCAACCTGTCCCTGGGCGAGCAGCTTTCTTTTCGTGAGATATAAATGAATCTTCACCAGTGGTGTTGTAAACACGTCTTCCACAGGTGACCCAGTCTGGTCTTGTCTAGTTTCGATGGGGTGTCTGTTGTAATACCTAAACATCTGGACTCGGAATGAGTCATAGTGCCTTGGGCTATCGAATGTTACAGTAACACATTTTCCGGCGTTGTTATGTTTAATGAGTACACCAGCGGGATGTGCACATCTGTTGAGACTGTTCTTGACTGCCCTCTGTTTGTTCAGTGTATAATTTTTAGTAACCACGTCTCTTACCACACCTAGAGACTGGTCTAGTGGCTGTGTAGACATCTTTTCTTGTTGTGTTTGATGATATTCAGTCTTTTCTTTGCACTACCACTAGTGCGATCAATTACGACGTGTGCTCTTCGTGTCAGTAGTGTTCATTTGACTGTTATAGTACGTTGTAGTCAGTGTGAAACACAACCTGAGAAAAAAAAAAAAAAAAGATTACCAATGAGGTACTATCTACCAACCTCGCTTCTATCATCACCCCTCTAAATTGTTCTTCTTTGTTTAGAAAAGGTGTAATACTCATCCACCAGTGTGGATTGACTGAAGGATAATGATGTCGGTGACGTTGATCTTTCACTCCTGGCTGGGGATGGTTCTGGAGTTTCGTTTTGATGATTATAACCAATGATGCTCTCCTCAATTCTACTCAGACTTAATGTAATTATTTCGTCTTTAGTGAAGTGCTGTGTTAACACATCCCGTAGTCGAACCGTTACTAGGTCCGCAAAGCTACCACCTTCACCATCATCACAAGAATGAGCGAAGGGATTCTCGGCTTCTTGATTTTGCGGGGTATTAAGACACCCCATACAATAACTGTTTGGTTCTGCTCTTAGTAGGCTCCATAGGTCCTTTATTAGTTTTTCTTGGGCATACGTATCTGCAACAAGCATAGATAAGATTAAGGTAGTATAACACCCTTATAGATATACATAATTTACATAATAACTATATAGCTGATATGTGCCCATGTAGACCATATATTACTACCGATAACGGTTATGTAGACTCTACAGAACACACTTTCACCTTCTCCGTTAAAATTCGTATGTGATATGCTACTATTATACCCGTATGCTCTAGCTATCAGCACTATTTCACTCCGGCACAACCTAGTATACTATATGAAGAAGTGACTTTTCTCTTAAGGTATATATGTTTAGCACCATATACTATTGTATTATACTAGGTTTATAATATTAAGGTACTTGGAGACACATAACGACTATGTGATAGCTTTATCAATCACCAACTTACCGTATTTGTCTTGCCACATAGTACCTGGTTGTCAGAGAACGATACTTCTAGACGCCAAGGACAGAGTAGTTGCTTACAAGGGACGCCTCGTATTTATACACTGTCTGGTTTGTGCACACGGTACCACATCTGCTGACTTGGCAATGTTTCAACTCTTTTTTTAGTTCTCATACCCCTGAACACGTGGCAAAAGATCCTATCAAAAAAAAAAAACATCAGTTTGTGACCTCATCACCCCTATCACCCCATTAATTGGTTAAAAAATGGTGGGGTTTCCATGTTGTGATACCAAAAAAAAAAAACGGCTGAGTTGTTTTTTTTTTTTACATGTAGTACTATCAGGGTGATGTAGTGGTTACTGTTCTTCTTGTTCTATTACCACCTATATACTTGTTTAATTATCATATCTATATAGTCAAGTATAGCTATATATGTCTGGTTGTTACAGACAATGAATCCTCGTGACACTATTGAGGCTGCCATCACGGAGCTGGAGACGAATATCATGACCTACTGTGTTGGTTGCCTGGAGGACCAGCCCAACCAGCTGGCTCATACGTGTATGGGTCATACTTTCAGAGAGGTTGTCGACGCCCATATCGGGGATGTGATGCGAGTCGTATTGACAACTGATGATCTGATCAGGATAGCCTTTCCTTTCTTCCGACGTCGTGTTCTGCGGGCCCGCAGGCACCGTCGGCGACAGCAACCACTGACACCCCCACCCTCACCACTACTGCTAAGATGGAGTCCTCCATACATCACCCCACCCCACCCAGTCAGAGTTAGATCACCATCCCCTCCCTATATTATTAATACCACACCACCCCACCCGTCTCCTCCACCTCAACCGTCCCCTCCCAGTCTACGGCGAGCCAACACCTTAGTTTTACCAGACCCCTCTATAACACCACCCCGGCGGCCTCTTTTATCCCTAAGACGGGAGAATGCCTTCGTATTACACCACGACCCTGATTGTTTCATTATTGAACCCATTCCCCCACTAGTAATAATTACCATCGATTAATTCATAGGTGATTTTACTATTCGTTTCCATTCACTTTCTATTATTAATAACCACAGGCACGACAGACCTCTACAGGACCACTCATCTATCTATAATAACCAGCTGATCCCCTTTAGGGGTCGTACTCCTTTTTTAATGTATGGGTCGTAAACCTTTTTTTAAGAGTAGTTTGATGTTGTATACCAATAAAAACACTTGAATATATTACTTTTTTGTTTTTACTTTTGTCTCTGTGTTTTACTGTGTCAGACTCCTACAACTCTCTTTTTGTTCAGTAACCAACTACACCTCCTTGTTCAGTAACCACCTCTTACTTCATCGAGTATAACCACGACCCATCACACCCTTGTTTATACATTACTCACTACACAGACACATTCATATACGCCACCACCATATACCCGAAACCACGACCCATCACACCCTTGTTTATCACTACCCATACTAATATACGTAACCAAAATAACTTTCCCCCCTTCGCTTTCCAGAACCAACTAAACATTTACCTTAATTACTTTTACACCCACCAGGCAGCGCCAAAAATTTCGTTCCCACGCCGAAAAAAACACGTACCCACCAAAAATTTCCCCCGCCCAAAAATATTTCCTTCATAAACCCTATCAGCCTCCAGATTCTGGAGCCGAGTCGACAATTTTACCCATATTTCCTTCATAAACCCTTTCAGCCTGAACAGCTAGGCTGAAAAATGGGGTCTGGAAACCCTAGTCTACTACTAATAGTATTACAAGAAAGTCAGTGTCTATACTTACATGGACATCGAACAAGAGGGGGGAGTAAAACACATTGAACAAAGATGTAGAGAAAATTTCTGCACCCCGTCCTGAGACAAGTTAATGAACACGCAATGCTACAGAAAAGCTTAATATGACAGAATAATCCAGGCGGAGACTAGAAGAGGAATATAAGTGAGTCAAGACAGAAGGCGGAGAAACGACGCTGGAGCTAGACTGAACATACACTGAGAAATCCCGATTATAATACAACTGAATTTAATTAATTAAGTTAGATGCAAATCCTTTACTGGATCTCGTTGTTGCGGTAAAGTAGATCCGCGTCTGCTGCGCCATGTTAACGTATTCAGAATCTACAAAACTTATTAGCTCGTAAATGAATTGGAACAATAAAAAGTCTCACCTAATAAACTTGAGAATGCGAAATAACTAAGGTCGCTCAGGCAAAAGTTCCACACCTTTTATTTCGGTGTTACAGAATAATAGCATATAATTCTAGTGGCCTCATAGAGCTCCCGTTCACACCGGGACAACATCTACTTAAAGCATCCACAAATAATATCTATATCTGCATCATCATTCACCTTGACGCTCCGCATATTTCTATCCCAATGTTCTTTCAGATCCTTTCCGTTATGTTCACTCGAGATTTGTCTAGTTTTCGATCCACTGTTCTTAGATCCATGGCGTCTTCTCAACAAATGCTTCCTCTTGTTCTCCACCTGAAGTCCACTGTCCAATTACATTTAAACATCCAATTGCCACACCAATTTGGTTCCACAATCGAAAAACAAAACCACTTAATAAGATGGCTCCACAGCGTATGCTCTGGTTGTCGTGTGACGTATCTCCCATCTCTTAGTTTTGGTGCATTATCCACCTTTGGTATAAACTTAGGGATTTTCCTTTTATCCTCTCTCTGCATCATGTGTTTCTGCAATAGCTATGTGGCATTAGTCAACACCAGAATTGGTTGCTGTTGCGATCTCTTGACAAGTCTACGTTCAGTAATTTGCCATTGCTTTCTGAGCGACCGGCACCAATACCATTTCGTAAAAAACCAACGCAAGGCGGTCTGCTGCCAACAATGGTTAAAAACGCGAGAGGATGGAATTAAATACACCGGGTATTATCTCATATGGATCGGTCTCTTCCCGCTGGTGGCCTGCCGAACTCGGCGCACATAGCTCGAACTCCTTTGCTCCGAGAAAACTTCACTTGTGAATCGAACGACGTTGCCCGGAATCGAACCGACGACCTTCGGATCGCGAGGCAGGTGGCATAACCATTTCGTCATGGAGACGCCTAATGAAATTAGAAAAGTCTGTGTCTGGAACCCACACGGCAAAAGAGATAGAGGGAGACTTGAAAACACACGGAGAGGAGAAGTAGAGACAGAGATGAATAATACAGGGAGGCATGGTCTCAGCTTGTCCAAGCTGCATGGGAAAATTAAGGATAGGATTTGAGTATGCGATGGCCATCCTGACTCTCAGCCATAAGCAGATGGAAAGGATGGAGAGGATACAGAACGAAACTGCGTATTATACTTGGGTGTACAAGAGATACGGCATGTAGGGCGATGCGCTACATTTTTGATTTTCCAACCATTGGGGACAGATTACAAATCTGCAGATCATAGGCCTACATCAGAGTCAACGCAAACACAATATCCGCTGCATAGCGAAATTAAGAAGGTCAAGGCAGCAAGTTAAAAATAGGAAAGTAGTGGAAGGTTCATACCGAAGACATTCTTCAACAGGTGTGTTCACTTGAGGACTTAGAACCTGGCTAACAGTGGGTACAAGTGCCAGCAGAGTTCTATACGTCCCTTTTCAGTTTGCATCCAACTAGACAGAAAATGCAGACAAGATAATCCGGCTGTTGTGGAGGAGGATGTACGGGCTTTGATCTTCGAGAATTCTTTAGAGGATGATGCTGTCAATTACACAGATGGGTTGGTTGTTCAACTCGTGAGAAGTTCATGGGCCTTTACGGCTCAGGGTGGCAGCAGAATTGTAAAGGAAGATTCTTGTGCTTTTGCCTTGACCACACGTAGCCTGACTGTGGAAATCATGGCAGTAAGCAATAACATGGCTCGAGACATGGGACCATCACTCTGGCAGGTTTTCATAGTGACTTGTGAGTATGCTCAGGAAGATAGAAATAAGGTGGGTCCGAAGACGGTTGCTGTTGAGTCTGGAGTGGTTACGGCTAGCAAAGATTAGTATAATTTCGTGACAGGGTATGCGGGTGTACAAGGTAATGAGCAGGCTGACAGACTTGCGGGTAAGACCGTAAATCAGGAGATCTGCTCGCAACTAGACAAGCAGCATCTTGTGTGGGCAGTTTCTCGCCTCATGTTTGTGTGTGGTCTGCTCTGGCGGTCAGTCCGTCTTCGGTGAAGGAAATCGTGTTGATCCTAAAAGTAATCATACGCTCATTGCTTGTCGCTACGCTTGTCTTAAAACTGAAAATTAAAGGAATTGACGGAAGGGCCGATATAAACAGGGATAACTGGCCGTGGCAGCCTAACGTCCACTGCATCTGTGTCCGTCTTCCAGTCGTCTTGCCATGCTCGCCACTGGAGCCAGACGGACACAGACGAGGGAGCGGGGACGAGGGTGTTGCGCGACCACCTCCTCGCTATACAAAACCAAAGCGCAAGTCATTCGTTCCTCATCAAATCAAAGATGTAGTGTAATGAATGGTCATCGTCAATGAATGGTCAACGTCATTCATGATGGACGAACATCGCACATCCATGGTCAGACGGTGAGAATAACAAGTTAAAAGATGTGTGGTCAAACAAGAACACTATGTAACAAGCCTGAAAAGATTAATAAACCATCACATAACTATTGCCGTTAGCCGCTACACGATGTGAGATTTACTGAGAAGAAGAAGAAGAAGAAGAAGAAGAAGAAGAAGAAGAAGAAGAAGAAGAAGAAGAAGAAGAAGAAGAAGAAGAAGAAGAAGAAAAAAAGAAGAAGAAGAAGAAGAAGAAGAAGAAGAAGAAGAAGAAGAAGAAGAAGAAGAAGAAGAAGAAGAAGAAGAAGAAGAAGAAGAAGAAGAAGAAAAAAAGAAGAAGAAGAAGAAGAAGAAGAAGAAGGTTTACTACCCTTCGCCTAACTTCTGCCTCACATCTGTAATTCTGGCGAGGAACATGCTGAGAACACACCGCTCCCAAACCACACCTCCAGGCGCACTACCTGTGGGTAGACAATTCTTCAGAAAGACCTTTACATTAAACCGCCCCCTGTAAACGCAGACAGCATTTCGTGAAGTAGTTTGACAACAACTTCCCCAGTAGCGGAAGGCTGAGGGCATTCCCTGCCTTGAGTGTTGAAGAAATACTACACCACAATGTCTGATACTCGCGCGGCTAAGTGCATAGCAATCATCGCCAGGACTCACCCGGAGATTCAGCTTTCTTTGACGCCCTGAAGCCGATTCGCATTCCAGAACGGTCAACATGTGGTCAACAGCCAGAGTTTCAGTGGCGGTGTTTCTTTATTTGTCTAAGCCTCTCAGCCCTCTGTCCACACGGGATCTGCTTCCAGCAGGCTTCAGATGGCCGGAGCGGAAAGATGGTTTGTTTATCGGAGATCCTGCCGCGTGTAAGGGAAGGTACAGTGTCAGTTGATGGAGTATTACATGGAGAGGATAGGTGTGATAGTGTTGAGATACAACAGGAAACATGGTCTCATTGATCGTATCCTTCCTTCCTTTATTCCTTCCTTCCTTCCTTCCTTCCTTCTCTGATCCCTCCTTCCTTCCTTCCTTCCTTCCTTCCTTCCTTCTATTTTATTCTGCCTTTCTATCTCACAGTCTGACATAGACTTGTTATGATTTGTTGGAATCTGCGGCTAAAGTTTGCCACGGAATGGGGAAGCACTACAAAAAACAAATAAATGCACTTGCTACATTTCCGCGAAGATTGTTATTGTTTCTCTCAGATAACAAAAATTGGTAACTGCACTTCATGTTGGCATGCCTTTGTACAATGAAATGACGAACATATGGTAAGCAAATGTAGATTAGAAGAATTCCCTTTATAAGAATGAACGTTAAACGAATGACTTGTAATGAATATGTATACAGAAGTTGATAGAAAAAAATAAGCTAACCAACTTTATTAATATAATGTGTGTACACAGGCAGCAGTCTGCTCCGTGGCGAAGGGTTTCTTACGCAGTTCATAATCCCACATACCGCGTTCTAAACACAGCTGCGGGTGATTTGGCAGCATAGAGCGTTGCGTTGGTGTTTTACGAAATGGTATAGGTGCCGTTCGTTCAGAAAACAATGACAAACAACTGAACGTAAACTTGCCAAGAGATCACGAACAGAAAAAAAAATACTGGGGCAGACTGCGACGTCCCATAAAGGATATGCAACTAACTTTTTAACACAGGCAGCAGAGTTCTGCGTGGATCTGGTATAATGCATGATTAGACGTAAATGTTAAAGTTTTTTTAGTTGTTTTAAAAATTCGCATATCCTTTTACAGGACATTGCTGTCAACAACAGCCTCTTTCAGCTGTCTGTTGATTTCTTGGCAAGATTACGCTCAGTAGTTTGCCATTGCTTTCTGAGCGGCCGGCTCAGTTATCCCGCAAGTCACCAGCGGGGGACGAACCGCTCCCAGTTCTCGCCCGCTACGAGACTCTGCGTGATAAACGGGATTACGGAGATAGTGGTGTAACCCCTCGACCAGAGAGACCGGCATATGTTAAAGTACCAATTATTATTATTTTTTAAGTTTTTATTTTGGGGTGTTTGATCACTTTGAACTCAAGTGTAGTCCACGCTTGTGCTACTACTAGTGCATTGGACTGATTTCTGTGTTTTGATTAGCTTCCCCTATTACCAGTGTCCCTCGCCATAAGGCGAACTCAAACGAACTTCAAAGGTACTTGTAATGTGCGTCCCCAAGTCAAGGACGGGAAACCAGCATTTTAGTCGAACTGACCGGTGTATGGGTTGAACCCGCTACCTTGGCATCAACACACCGGATGTGCAAGATCATGCGCTCTTATCCATTCGGCCATGATGACCCCTAGTATCAATAATAAGAAGCATGTTTGAAACACATGTATGGGATCTTCAAACAATCTATTATACTATCGACATCTGAATCCAGTGTGGGATATTACAGACTCTATTATAAGATGGAAGCATGATTGGAATGTTTAGATATTAAATACTATTATTATAAGGCGAAGTGTAAATGGAATGTGTAAATGTTAAATTGTCTATTATAAGAACGACGTTTGAATGAAATGTGCCGATGTTAAATAATAATATTGTTGTTGTTGTTGTTGTTTCTTCCACTTATGCCGTTAGGCGTCTTGGGGAGGGTTAATTGGAGTTCCAGCGCCGTGACTAGCACCTTTCCTCCAATTTTCTCCATAAGTCTTGAGCAGAATTTTAGGATCAAGTAAATTCCCTACCGGTTTGCTAGACCAGACTTAGGTTCCTTACCTACTTAACCCATGTATATTTGCTACAAGGAAAATTGAATGTAAAGAGTGGATATTAAATAATCTGTTATGAAAAAGACGTTTGAATGGAATGCATGGATATATATATATATATGAGTGAGTGGCACCTTGCAGTCTTGACAGACCAAAGTATGTGAGCTGGAATGTGGCCAATATTCCATTACAATGCCTGGGCAGAGCTTTCAGAGAAACATGTGGTGCTCAAACGACATGTTCTCTCTCTTATGTTTTCCAGAGGAATGGGTAACCAATACGTCTAGCACAAGGTAGGCTGCCGACGCTGGCGGCACAGCGTCAAAACCTCCGAGACCTCGTCACCACGAGCAGGTGGCGAGTGATGGCTAGACCCTGGAACTCAAGGGACCCGGCTTAGAGGCGTTCAGCCAAGTCCCACAGGTGAGGGCCTCGTACGCGCCCGGACCATAAGGACGCGTACATCTGTCAATCACAAGTGTCCGGACCTGTGTACAGCGTGCACTATCGTCAGACTCTCCGCCTGACCTTAGCGAACCCAGCGACCAGCGGGAATAGGCCCGACAGAGATACCGCAGGAGATATTGCTCGTCTATTGCGAGCAAATCTCCCATCCTTCCACTGTGCGGATCTCGCGACCGGCGAGAATAGGCCCGCCGGAGATATTGTTCGTTTGCTGCGGACAAATCTCTGCCGAGACTGAATAAGTAAAGAAACGATAAAAGTAGTGGTATTTCAATTGCGCTTGCGCTCCCACCTATGCTACACCCTTCATGTGTCTTCACAAAGTCGGACTAGAGTCAAGCTCAACAGGGTCTTCTTTCCCCGCTGATTCTACCAAGCCCGTTCCCTTGGCTGTGGTTTCGCTAGATAGTAAATAGGGACAGTGGGAATCTCGTTAATCCATTCATGCGTGTCACTAATTAGATGACGAGCCATTTGGCTACCTTAAGACTACCTTGTATATATACACAAAGAATTAATTAATGGAAGTTTTAATGTAATGTGCGGATTTTAAACGATATATTATAGAAAGAATGTGAATAGAACGTTTGGAAGTTACATAATATATTATAAGAACGAAGTTAGAATGGAATGTGTAGATGTTAAAACAATCTATTATGTGATGAAGTTTGAATGAAATATGTGGATGTTAAACAATATATTATAAGAAAGAAGTTTGAAGGGAACGTGTGGAATGTCTATGGACATTTTTACAACGAAGCCTTTATTGCGACACAAACGCGTTAATGAGAAAGTTAATGAGAAAACATGGAAAAATGTCCCAGGTGACTGGAAAGAATATATAAGCAATTACAAGCCACGTTGTATGTCTTTTAACAAGCTTGTGTTTGATCTTAAAATAACATTTATCGTTCTGTTATTTTTTTAACAACTTAATAGGCAATAACAACAACACACAGGTATTTGTTTAAACCCTAATTGAACATACACAAAACACAAACATTCTTTGGTTTATTGTTGAATGTTGTTCATATAGGTCATACAACGTTTAATCAGTATTCTAACTTAGAGATGTGAAAAGTGCTGGCATAGAACGTGAAAAATAACCTCATGTTTTATTTACATAGCAGATATCAATCAAGCACTTGCCGTTTCCACAATGAAGGCTGCCTGCAACGAAACTCTAGCACTTTCTGTCTATTGCTATGTTAGTAAATTTGTTCGTTCATTTCTTGATGTAATATTTCCAAATGAGAATATAGGACGAAGCAGAAATAATTAACACACTAGATCAGGAAAATATGCAACATTAACTGAATCATTGCTGAAGTATAATATATCGACACATGTGACCTCCCATTTATACAGAAGGACGACATATCGCAATGCTAGGGTCATCGTGATATTTTTATTTTGTTTTCCTTAGTATCCACCTCAATTGTAATGCTCATTGAACGGACATTATATTAATACTTGTTGATTTGATTGTGTACCATGTCTGGTCCAAACTTAGGTTTTGTTTGGTACCGAATCAGTTAAAACCACACGTGATCCGTACCTGCGATCATCACATAATAATGATATATTACATTTATGAGATCAAGATATGATGAGGTGAGAAAGTTAGGTTTCTACTTCGGCGCATTCTCTTTTGATAGAAATGTGGTGAGTTTACTACGTGGAGTCCAGCCTATGGCCGTATATGATGAGAACCAATCTCTCATTGATTTAAGAGTGACCAAACAATGCAGTTTGAGCCTAGCTGGGGCTGCAATTTTAAGTAAAATACTGAGCATGTTTTCACGTCATGGGCCGCATTGGGTATAATCTGCTAGCCTGATATTTTTGAATATCTTTCGTTTTTCTTTCTCATATCCTTTACAGGACATCGCTGTCAACATCAGCATCTTTCAGCTGATTGTTGATTTATTGACAAGATTACACTCAGCAATTTGCCATTGCTTTCTGGGCGACTGGCTCAATACTCCGTAAGTTACCGACGCGGAGAGAACCGCTACAATTCTCACGAACGTCACGTTACTGACGAGAGTATACGAGATTACGGAGAAAGTCGTGTAACACCTAGATCATGGAGGACGGCTGTTGACTATCGACACTGCATAAATGATGTTCTCAATATAACATCTGTCGCCTTTGTTTCTCAAGAAATTTATGGTACCAACTGTAGTCTGGGACGACCTTGAAGCCCAGGTGAGTGAAAATAAAATCTCAGCCTCAAAGGGGATTTAAACATATGCCTACCGTGCCAGTAGACTAGAGTGGTAGACACTGCTAGGAGTCAGTAACAATGTAAACATTATTAAACGACCATCATCATTTTTAAAGGTCAGTGCCTTCTCTGAAATACAGCTTGACGATAAGTGACATCCAGCAGTTTATGTCTGAGCGTTCGTTTACAGTTTGCAACCCTGCATGATGAGCGCATTGTGAAGCTGAAATAGAGAGCATCTGTTGGATTTGTTTTCCCCACGACATGCTGGTGTGATGGGAAACGAGAAAACGGACAGTTTGGCTGGATCTTCATCCCTTGGTGGGGCGTTTGGTGCATGATAAGGTGGATGTGGTCCGGTCCTTTGGAATCGTGTGTATAGTGCAGAAGAACGGCTGGATCATCACGGCTTGGAGAGAAGGGTGCTGCAGGGAATGACCGGAGGGTCTGGCCGACACTCAAAACTCCGAGGAAAGGCAGACGGACACATAATCAGACGGCTAATGGTATCGTTAGCACGATATGCTTTTGTCTTTGAGGAGCGGCTGGCCGAGTGGCTAAGAATGCTGGGTTCTCCCGGAAACCCGGTTTCGAACCTCCTTTCAAAGTAATATCTTTGTTTTATGTCGGGGGCAAAAAGAAAACTTTAATCTGCACAGTTCGCGACGACTGCACTAGCCAGGCGGCCTTAATTCCTCAGGCCCAAGAACCCCCTGTCCTACACCGCAAGGTACTATAGGCAGCAAATAACAATGACAGTGACAGTTTTTGTCTTTCATCTCCCAGTGGAGTATAGGCCCGCAGCCAATTCCCATCTAGCCATTTGTAGAATGTCCATGACAGATTAGGTTTTGCAGCTGAAGTTGTACATGGCATGAGGTAGCCAACTCTCTTACAACAAGCATATTTGGCTGTCAGTAATAATATATGTTCTCTAAAAGTACTGGAGAGTTTTGGTCAGAGACCATAACTTTATGAAGGGAAAATCCCAACTGCACCTCCCCGTGGTAGAGGATGGAAACACACCACGGTGTGGCTAACACAGCTCTGGGGACCGAGTATCCACCGGAAAAAGTGGACAACTCTGCACCTGAGCAGGGCAGGGCACTCACTTGTCCTTACAGTCGGAAATGGCTGTCAAAGGCAGAGTTGAAAGACCACTGTGTGAATGTGGAAGGCAAGGGGAAACCACCACATTATCTTCCCAAGACTTCATGGCAAAACATATTTCAAAGTTAGTGAAGGACGTTAATGGATGTCTTAGGGCATCCTCGTCCGGTAGGGACAGTCATGAGCCACAGGTGACACCAGACCGTCATCCAGCTACTGATGGCAAAATCATAACTAAAATAAATAAATTTAGAGTAGGAACATGGAATGTTAGGACATTAAATGAGCTAGGAAAGTTGACCAATGTTCTAAGAGAGATGGATAGCATGAAAATGAATATACTAGGCGTTAGTGAGATGAGATGGAAGGGATCGGGCAAAATTATAGCTGACAATCACACAATAATTTATTCTGGAGGGAAAACACATGAAAAAGGTGTAGGAATAATATTAGACGAAAAAACAGCCAAGTCAATTAATGGATACTGGTGTATTTCAGATAGAGTTATTATGGTAAAAATCAAAGGCAAACCAATAGACATAAATATTATACAAGTATATGCACCAACAGCAAGCAGTAGTGATGAAGAAATACAACACTTTTACGACGAAATAGAAATGGCGATGGCTCAAATTGGATCACAAGAAATAAAAATAATACTTGGTGATTTTAATGCAAAAGTAGGAAAGGGAAAAATGTAGGATGTAGTGGGGAATTATGGTTTAGGTACAAGAAATGAAAGAGGGGAAATGCTAATAGAATGGGCAAATATCAATGAGATGATAATTGGAAACACATGGTTTAAACACCATAAAAGACGACTGTACACATGGATAGGCCCTGATAAGAAAATACGCAACCAAATTGACTACATACTAATTAATAAAAGATTTAGAAATGCTTTAATTAATGTAAAGACAATGCCTGGTGCTGACTGTAATAGTGATCATGTACCACTATGTGGACAAATAAAAGTAAGATTAAAGAGAGGGAAAAAAATGGTTAAGAAGAGACTTAATAAAGAGGTTCTGAAAATAGATAAAGAAATGCAAGAACAATACAGAGTGACTGTGAAAAATAGGTACAATGCAATAACTAAAATACAGAGTATAGATGAACAATGGGAAATGTTAAGGGACTTCATTCATCAAACTAGCAAAGAAGTATTACCGGAGAGAGGCAAAATAGCTAAGAAAAAATGGATGAATGAAGATATCTTAAAACTGATGGACAAAAGAAAACAGAGTAAAAATGAAAAACAAGAATACGCTAAGATAAATAAAGAAATAAAAGATAAATGTGGGAAGGCTAAAGAAAGTTGGTTAAACGAGCAATGCAAAAAAATTGAATTAAATTCCATCAAAGATACAAAAAATATGCACAGAAAAATCAGTGAGCTTACAGGAAGAAAAATAAGAATAAATACAGGGTGTTTGAAATCAAAAACTGGAAAGATAATATTAGAGGAAGATGCTATAATGAAGAGGTGGAATGAGTATATAAGAGAATTATATGAAGGAGAAAGGGGAGAATTAACAGAAGATAGTAACTTAGAAGGTCCACCTATTCTGAAAGAAGAAGTCGCTGACGCTATGAAACGTATGAAGAAAGGAAAAACAGCTGGGCCAGATGAAATCACAATAGAAGAATTAGAAGTATTGGGAGAATTTGGAGTAGATATATTAACCAAAATGTTGAATGATATTTACAGCAGTGGATATTTACCCAGTGATATGCTGAAATCTTTATTTATAGCTATACCAAAAAGACCAGGAGCAATTGATTGTGAAGATTTTCGTACAATTAACCTTATAAACCATATCACTAAGCTTCTACCCAGAATCATAATGAGAAGAATCAAAAAGAAAATAAAAATGGAAATTAGTGAAGAACAGTATGGATTTGTGGAAGGAAAGGGCACAAACAATGCAATTTATACATTACGGACACTAATAGAAAGGTCAAAAGAGAAACAGAGAGACATATATTTGTGCTTCATAGATTATACTAAGGCATTTGATAAAGTAAAACATGATGAACTGATTAAAATGTTGGAAGATATCAACATTGATGGAAAAGATTTAAGAATAATAAAGAATGTTTACTGGAACCAAGTAGCAGCAATTAAAATGGGAAATAAAGAGGGTAGTTACGAACGGATAAAGCTAGGAGTACGACAACGGTGTGTCTTGTCACCAGATCTTTTCTCCCTGTATAGCGAAGTAATAATGAGAGAGATCAAAGAGATGCCAGGAATACTAGTTGGAGGTTATAATATAAATAATATACGCTATGCAGATGACACAGTATTGGTGGCGGATAATTCAACAGACCTACAACAATTATTAGACGTTGTAGTAACAGAGAGTGCAAGGAAAGGGCTCTCCTTGAATATCAAGAAAACAGTAACAATGGTAATATCAAAGAAAATGGTGACACCAAAATGTGACATAGAAATAGAAGGGAAAATCCTTAACCAAGTTGATAATTTTAGATACCTAGGGGCATTTATAACATCAGATGGAAGATGTACAACAGAGATTAGGAGTAGAATAGGGCAGGCAAAAGCCGCTTTTCAGAAAATGAAGAGTATCTTATGCAATAAGTCACTATCACTGAATGTAAGAAAGAGAGTGCTGAAATGCTATGTAGAACCAGTTTTGCTGTATGGCAGTGAATCTTGGAACGTAAATGAACAAATTAAGAAGAAATTAGAAGCAACAGAGATGTGGTTCCTGAGACGAATGTTGCGAATTCCTTGGACTGCCAGAGTAACTAACGACGACTGCCTGAAACAGGCTAATGAAACTAGAACATTATATACAACAATAATACAGAGACAAACATCTTTCTTCGGTCACGTGATGAGAAGAGAGGCATTGGAGAACATCGTAACAACTGGAAAGATCGAGGGGAAGAGAGGCAGAGGTAGACCAAGAGAAGTGATGCTGGATGGATTGAGACGGTGGCATGGAGGAATATCAGCACCAGAGTTGATCCAGAAAACCAAAGACCGAGATCTATGGAGAGCCATGAACGCCTACGCCAGCCGGCACGGCACTTGATGATGATGATGAATAATATATTGTTCTTCCCGTACGGGCTCCAATATCACAGGGCATTTTCCCAATGAAATCCAAATCAACTGACTTCTGACTTTCTCTAACTTGCCTGCGTTTCCAACGAAACCCAAAGATTTAACTAATACAGTTTTTCAATTGTCGCATATTTGTAATGAAATCCAAGTCTATTTACTTGAATACGTTCTCAAATTTCCCCATGTCTCCATTGAAATCTGAATAGATTTACTTCATACAACGTTTCATTTGTCGAATATTGGCAATGAAAACCAAACCTATTTACATGAGATGTTCACTAATTGTCCCTGTTTCTCGTGAAATTAAAACTAGATTTACTTCATACAGATGTTCATTGTCGCACAATGAATTCCAAACCTATTTACCTTATAGTTTCTGTGATATAATAAAACGCCCTTACCCTTTCCTAGCATTGACACCCTTAAAAATAAACAAACCCTAACAACTACTAGTTAAGTATCTTGCTTAGGTAGGAGTAGAAAATAAAACAGCGATAGACTGACCGGGGCACAGCTTAATTTATTTGGCTTTATTTTGGCTCACGCACCTGGCCAAGGCCGGCTAGTTTTTAAACAAAGACTAAAGTAGCCATTTTAGTTCAGACTAAGAAAGGAAACAGAAGTGCGTTCCCCGTGTGGGGTTTCTTTCCCCGTGTGGGGAAAGGTATTTTTGCCTTTTAAAACCATGATTCTCTTCAGCTATTGAATAGAAGCAAGTGGTGATTGAATTTGGTGGGACTGCATTTCATAACTATCATCAGGATCCTGGGTTAAAAGCCTGATGAAGGTGAGTCAAGACTAAATGTCCTAACCATAGTCTGGATCTAGAAATACCTCAATGTTTACTGCTGCAATCATAGCTTCATAGCAAGCAACAGAGAAATTCGAAAACTGACTGGGTGAGTGATTAAGTCCTATTTTAGTAGGAATATCCAGGATGGACTTCTGAATCTAATAATCTACAAAGATGAAGATCAACAGAGTTAACTGACAACAGTGTATCGTCTGCTTTACTTCTGGGAAGTACCACCTATGGCCTTATTCAACCAAATCAGTGAAACTATGGGACAATCCTACTACAAGTTACTAAAACTAACAACAATGAGTAACCTTCAACTGTTGGTTGGATTACCAAGTTAATATCCAACAATGGATAAGTCTTCGAAAAAACGTCTCACAGTTGCAACAGTCAAACATAAAGATTCAGCCATTCAACACCAAATTCTAGCTATGAACACCAACTCAAACAAATAGGAAGAGACACTGAAACAACTTTATAAGCCAATACAGCCAAATGTACCAACTTCAGAACCTCTGAACCATAATTACACCAGATTACCTCAAGGTTCTAAAACCTGAACACCATCCAAAGAACCGTATGAAAGCAGCTAGCGGAGTAAATGCCTCTACGCCTGCAACCACAGAAATCACCTGATGGCTTGCAACCCTGGATATGTGGTGGAATAATATTCTTCAGTTCCATGCCTGCAGCAGAATCCTGGAATTAATTCCAGATGAACCAAATGAATAACAAGCAGAATTGTATGTCTACACTGAAAGTAAATAATGAATCAGAACTCTATGCTGGTCCCATGTCGGCCTAACTGCCCCATCATCAAGTATGGGATGGCCCTTCAACATGAACCGAGTATGTGACAAAACCTCTTGAACTAAATTGGGAAACGGTTAACGTAAGCCGAGCTGTTGGACAGTCGTCATCTTTTCATCGATAAGATGATATAGGGAAGAACCTTCTGCAAGAGCTTAAGTTGCATCTCCTGAAAGTATGACAGACCTAGGCACCAATTTCATTTGGAACACAACTCAATGGCAACAGAGTATTCTTGAATTCAGCTCCACGGAGGAGATATGTATATGTGGTGAATTTATTTCCTAATAGGGATTATAAGTATTTCCGCAACAAACTTCAGTGGACATTAAAACATGACTGTGAGTATTTATTGCTGTCCCGGATAATTATGGACATTAACAGCTTAGCACTGGAGAGGAATATCCACCCGCAATGCCTAAATGAACACTATAATTAAATTATTTAATTATTAGTATCAACTGTTTTCATGTGTGTGTTTTTTTTCCTTCTATGACATGTAAAAGGTAAAGAGTGTTTTATTTGGTCATGAAGTATAACTAAAGGGTTATGTTATGGTATATATGTATAGTATTTTGACACCAACTCATTATTTTTTAAAATGAGAGAATTGTAAAAGGTGTCAGAAACAAATGTTTATATGTTGGGGTTCTATGTACTCTGATCCTTATTTGCCTTAATTATGAGGCAAAATGAAAGTAAACCCAAATTGTGGTTGTTGTGTTGTTTGTAATAACCTTGTTTTTTTCTGGGGTCACTGGGTACTACATTGTAACAATGCAAATAATTCCCATGCCTGTCTGAAAATGCATAGTGTTCATTACACATATATATGTAACTGCAGATCTTGATTCATACTTGAACTGTTTGTCCAAAATTTGTTGATGTTTACATCAAGTAAATGTGGTGTTCATCAGTGGTTGTTATATGTTGTGAACAATCAATGTCTTCTAGCACTATAGTAAATTTTAAAGGGTGATAAGTGGGAATGGAGAAGTACTCATAAATACAGCTATGAACAGGAGTGAACTATTTTCCTCCTTGTGTTTATGGTAGATTTCCATGATCACCTCAAGTGGCTAAATAATAGAGAATCAAATTAAATCCCCCTAGACACTTTTAAAACAAAATATTCTCATAAATTAAAATCCACATCCCACAGTTTCTCTAAATGCTCATATTTTAGTGAAATGAAAGCCAATGCTGTCTCTATTTTCCCCACATTTCTAACCCAATTCAAACATATTCACTTTATACTTTCTGTTTTGAAAACTAAATCTCTTTACCCAATGATTTCTCTAATCTGTACATATTTGCAATGAAATCTAAACGTCTTTACCGATTGCTTCTCTAATATGTACATATTTACAATGAAATCTAAATCTCTTTACTGGATGTTTTTGTCTAATATGTACATATTTTCAATGAAATCTAAACCATTTAACCAATTGCTTTCTCTAATCTGTACACGTTTGCGATGAAATCAAAACTATTTACGTCATACTTCCCCTAACCTTCAAATATTTCCAGTGGGATTCAAGCCTAGACATTTCTCACTTTCTCAAATGTTTCCACATTTCTAATGTAAAATAAGCTTATTTACATTATAATTTCCCTAACCTTAAAATATGTGTAATGAAATATAACTCTATTAACAATGTACTTTCCTAAAACTTCATATCTTTCCAGTGAAACATAACTATATTTATAACGTACATTCATAAACCTTCAAATATTTGGAATGGAATATAATTTTATTTACACCAAACTTTTCCTAATCTCCAAATATTTCCAGGGATATAAAACTCTATTGGATGTCTACATTGCCTAATGGTTACGAGAGCTCGCTCTTAAACTTCCGGTGGTTGATGCCAAGGTAGTGGGTTCAACCCCTACACCGGTCAGTTGGACTAAAATGTTGACCTCTTCTCCTTGACTCCTTCTTCTTCTTCAGCATTCCGAGCCATTGAGGTTCTTTGCTGCAGATACAATCCGTCTCCATTCGTCTCTCTGGTGGACCTTCTCTTGCCAGTCGTTGATTCCAAGTGCTTGTAGGTCTGTATATATATTATCTCTCCACCGTCTTCTTGGTCTACCTCGGGGTCTACGGTAATTTATTTCCTGAGTGTAAGCGAGTTTTGTTTCCCTATTATCTTCCATTCTTTCTATATGCTCCAGCCAGTGTAGTCTATTAGCCTTCATGATACCAGTGATTAGCGGGGACTTAAACAGATCATAAATGTCTTTGTTACTTCTTCTTTTCCACTCTCCACTTTGTGTATCCCTAATGGGTCCAAAGATGCGTCTTAAAACTTTGTTCTCAAAGGTTTGTAACAAGGCTTCGTCTCCTTTCGTTGTGCTCCAGGTTTCAGAGCCTTACAGGACAACTGGTCTGATCAGTCTTCTAATAGTTTTTACAAAAGTGGGGATGTTAACCCCACGCTTCAACCCCCAACCTGGAGGACCTGGGTGTTTCTCTTTGTCTGTTCTCTACCCTTCTCCTTGACTTGGGGACGAAAATTAATAGAACCTTAGAAAACGTAGTTGGTTCGCTTGATGGCGAGGAACATTGGCAATAGGAAAAGTTAATCCACACGCAAATACAAGTCCAGTGTACTAGAAGTAATACCACGTATGTAGTCAACGATTGAATTCAAAGCGAGCGAACGAAAAGAAATACAACTCTATTTACATCATACTTTTCCCAACCTCCCTATATTTCCAATGAAATCCAAACCTATTTACCTCCCACTCACTAACGACCAAGAACGAGAACAGATTAAATGGAACGTGATGAAGAATTTTAACGTTCAATTTCAGCATGAGCAGTAATGAAACAAGCATAAAAAATCAGTTCATTAAGGTAAGCAAACAATTTTATCGTCGCCCGATGCCCTAGCGCAATATTGCGCATCTCCCACAAGACATGCAAAACGTGTCATCAAACATGGAAAAAAGGAAATAACATGTTTCTGCAACTATTTGCTACGCGGATGCATTTGGTTTTTGACGGAATAAAGCCAGTAATATCCGTCACTCTGTAGCTTAGCATATTTTGTTTCTTGTTTCAGGGCGATACGTTTGTCACATTTGTCAATGGAATATATACATAAAGAGACGTGGACAAATATATAGATTACATACACACGCACGGCATTCGTTAGTATAATATTATCATCATCAAGTGCTTGTTGAGGTGCTTCGAATAATACTTTGTCAAAATAGCCAGTATACATTAGGAAACAGGCGTATTAATTGGATGTGTATAGAATTATCATCAGTGCCTTGATGAGTTGCTTCAGAACAATACATTATCACACAAAGGAATATAATTTAGGCAAAAAGAGATCAGAAAAGGCATATAAATTACATAAACATGAATGACATTACTCGTTAGTATACGTTACCATCATTAAGTGTCATGGTGGGTTGCTTCAGAACAAGCATTGTGTCAGTTTTCAGTATAATATATGCACAAAGTGTGAGGGCTGGTCTGGTTCGCTAGATCAGTTCCGCGTCTAGCGTTCGTTGTCTCGGATGGCTGTGTGAGGTGCACCAAAATGGGATCTTCCCAGCCAACGCAAGTTAGCGAGGCAGGCGTTTCAAGAATGTAACCGCATCGTGCAGCCAGGGTCGTGGTTTGAGCGGGCAAAAGAGCAAAATTTGTACGACCGTTCGACAAAGTCTCGATAAGCGCCCACTCTCTCTCTCGATGAGTAGTGGGCCTGCAGTCAGTAAGCTGGTATAGCTTTTTTTTCGGTCAGTCCTGCCGGCGTAGCTTGAAAGCTCGTCGGTAGGCGTCCAGTGGTTTTGCATGTATCACCTTGTACCGGGAGGGCGCGCTTTAGCGATGCTACTCTTGGCTTGCGTGTGCGTGAACGTCTGTCCTGTCAGTCGCCATGTGCACTTGTGCGCTGGTGAGGCTCAACCGTAAATCGGGAGATCTGTTCGCAACTTAGACGAGCAATATCTTCTGTGGGCAGCTTCTCGCCTCATATGTGTGTGGTCTGATCTGGTGGTCAGTCCGTCTTCGGCGAAGGAAATCTTGTGGATCCTATCAGTAATTATACGCTCATTTGCTTGTCGCTACGCTTGTCTTAAAACTGAAAATTAAAGGAATTGACGGAAGGGCCGTTTGCACGAGGCTCTCGAGAGCCAATATATACAGGGATAACTGGCCGTGGCAGCCTCACGTCCACTGCATTTGTGTCCGTCTTCCAGTCGTCTTGCCATGCTCGCCACTGGAGCCAGACGGACACAGACGAGAGAGCGTGGACGAAGGAGTTGCGCGACCACTTCCTCGCTATATAAAACCAAATCGCAAGTCATTCGTGCCTCATCTAAAGATGTAGTGTAATGAATGGTCCTCGTCATTCATGATGGACGAACATCGATATGCACAAAGTGATGTCAACAACCATCAATAATAAAATAAATATATATATATATATATATAGAACCTATATACCGCTCTCTCTAATATAGACAATTGACATCCCTACGCTTTGAACTCAAGCATAGTTTATACATGCTACTTCTAGTAGTACTGGAATGAACTTTGCGTGTTGATTAGCTTTACCTAATACTAGTGTCCCGTGCCATCAGGCGAATCCACTCCGACTTCAGAGACACTTGTAATGTACGTCCCTAAGTCAAGGACGAGAAGTCTACATTTTAGTCCAGCTGTCCTGTGTAAGGGTTGAACCCTCAGCTCGACATCAGTACACCAGATGGTTAAGAACGCGTGTTCTTATCCGTTTGACCATGCTGACCCCTCATCGCATTTAATCCTGCACATTTAAGTGTTGAACCCGATCCACTGCGTAAACACCTTAAAGCTCTAGCCACCTCTCATCTCATCTCATCATGTTCCTCTTGTACCTTGCGGTGTCGAGGTGAAGTATAAACAGCGGGAGAGTGCCCGATTATGGGTTTCATATATCGATATTCCCATGGACTCTGCTATTCCCACCGTCCATCGTTTACGTGGTCGGCCTCTTCCTCTGCTTCCCTCTGGTCTGTACATCATTGCTTGTTGTGGTATACTGTTAGTTAGTAATCTACTTTCGTGGCCAAACCATTTGACTTGCTGCTTTCTAATAAAATCTAGTGCCACTATAACCTCTACTTTAGTCCTGATTTCGTCATTTCTGATCTTATCTCTTCTTGATACATTGAGTATTCTTCTCAGGAATCTCATTTCTGTTGTTGTGATTTCTCTTTTTTCTGTCTTTGTCCAGGTTTGGCATTTGTAACACAGAGCTGGTAGGAAGACTGTGTTGTAAAGTGCTTTCTTAGTAGTTATTGATACATGTTTGTTCTTTAGTATTGGTGCCATTTGGCCAATGAGTTGGTTTGTCTTATTGCATCTATTTTCGATCTCGTCTTCTGATTTGCCATTTGATGATATTATACTTCCTAGGTACTTGAAACTCTTTACTTGTTTCAAGGGATATTAGTTTAGATGAATCGTTGTAGCTTTTTCTTCTTTAGTTATAGTCAATACCTCTGTTTTACTTGTGCTAATTTTCATGTTATGTTCCCTACACATTTCGTTTAGACTATTCACGTGGTCTTGTAATTCAGCTTCTGATTTTGCTATTAGTGCTTGGTCGTCCGCAAATAGGAGTTCTCTAATGGTTAGCCACCCTACCACCATCCATCCATATTTCACATATTTTCCCTGCAAGTGAGCTGACTACTTGAACTGTCGTCACGTTTTCATGTCGGACGTAACTTGATCATTTACTGAGCTATTACAGTCACGCCATGACAGAAATACTCCCGAATCCATCCTTCTATTCCATAGCTGTCTACAGCGAGATAGAGAAAGCACTTCTGAAAAGGTTTATGAGCGCAATATTCTAGAATACGTTCTCTGGCGGAAATTTCCTCTCCTGTTGCCGCCATTACGTGAAAGTGAAGCCTGGAGGCCGCATCTCTCATAAACAAACATTGTTTTCTTGATGTTTCCGCTGGGCTGCTTCTCTTCCATGTAAATTAAAATGAGGTGATTGTCCACTGGCATAAATAGACACAAACGATCTTGGTAATAAGCTTACTGATGGTCATTGGCTTACATTAAAGACACAGGAGAGAAGCAGAAATCATGGGACACAATATACAACAATTCTTCTTCTTCTTCTTCTTCTTCTTCTTCTTCTTCTTCTTCTTCTTCTTCTTCTTCTTCTTCTTCTTCTTCTTCTTCTTCTTCTTCTTCTTCTTCTTCTTCTTCTTCTTCTTCTTCTTCTTCTTCTTCTTCTTCTTCTTCTTCTTCTTCTTCTTCTTCTTCTTCTTCTTCTTCTTCTTCTTCTTCTTCTTCTTCTTCTTCTTCTTCTTCTTCTTCTTCTTCTTCTTCTTCTTCTTCTTCTTCTTCTTCTTCTTCTTCTTCTTCTTCTTCTTCTTCTTCTTCTTCTTCTTCCTTCTCCTGTACTCGCTTACATCTTGCGCGTAGACCCATTATTTCGTCCTATTATACCTATGATTGACACTGATATACGCATTAGATTGACATAAAAAGCCGGCGGCCCAAACAAGTGGATATACAAATCCCACACACATACACACACGCGCACACACACACACACACACACACACACACACACACACACATACACACTGCGGGACGCAACGAGAGGAAGACAGAGTAGGTATAATAGTTAGAAAAATAGAAAGAACTCAACACGATGCAGTTATCACCGATAACTAAAGGTTAATAGCCCAATTACAGACAAATTGTTGAAAGTTCCCCTCCTGATGAAAAGCGGCTGTGTTGTGTCTTATCTACATCCTAGAGTTTGTTAGCCCCTGCAGATATTCTTGGCCTCCAACTGTACCCACAAAACCAGCACTAGGCATAAAAGTAGACAATTACCAGCTTAACGAAGAGAACATATTTCTGCTATCATCTACCCCAACTTTCACCCCCGGCTCCTACCCATAAGCTAAAACTGCTAACAGTCTAGCACCACTTGAATATTCCCTACACAGAACTGTACTAAGAAAAGGGTCAAGTGGTAATGATGTGTTTCATTTTTATATATACCCTCTCAGGGTAACACGGGGATCGTTCCGTTTCATTTCTAAAGTTCAACAACAAAGCCATGATCTTAGTTTTTTGAGGGGTGTTGTTTTTGGAGACTTTTTGAGCTCTCTTCGCTAATTACTTCTTTTGATACATGCAGAAAGCAGGACTTTAACACGGGGAGAATATCAAGGGGCAAAACCCGAGTGTCGTTTTTAATCGTAAATGGACATGAAAACAAATGAATAAAATCAGAAGAATGTATTTCCTTAGTGGCTTTACACGCAGAAGCAACAAACAACAAGTTGTACGATTTATTGCCTCGCATATTTTGCTGCATCTCGTCAGGTGAATACTGCAGAATTATATATAATTTAAAGTGAATAGATGAATCATATTTTGGCTGACATGCTTAACAGGCATAGTCTCTGATTAATGTTCAAATGTGGAGCACGGTTCACATGGACAACAATCACCTTCGGGTTATGGACCTTAACTATAACTTCTCCTTGAGGTTGAACGGGGTAGGGGTAATGGTGAAATCTAATCGAATCACGGTCACTATAAAATCCTTCTGTCGGCATAAGGCTGGTGATAGACGCATAATTGCTATGACCTTGCAGTAAATGATTAACTGCTTATTTTAAAGTACACGAAATGTCTTTACTTTGTTAAATGTACTGCCGTGATTGAGCAGATGTTGAGAAATGGCCGATTTTGCCCTTTTCTGAAGACCGATTAACTCTATTCTCCACCCATAGTGGTATATGTTCACTTACTCAATTTACTAATTGCCGTTCCATTATATCTATATAAGTAGCTTGGCACTCACACTGGAATTGATCAATACAGTTTGAATTGCTATATGGAGACAATAATTCTTTCCCAGATGAAGTAGGTATATCCATAAATGCAAGCTGACCGCTTGTCGTCATCATCAAGTGCCATTTAAGGGTGATTCTAATGAGTCTTCAGCAGCCCCTGTCCTGTATCTCCAGGGTGCTTTCACACAGATGTCCTTCAGTCGACCTCTCAATGTTGTCTAGCCAGATGTTCGCTATCTATGTACTTATACTCTCTTTAACAAGAAGCTGTGTCTTTTTGTGTGTCCCAAGTACGTTTTTGTCTAAAATTTATCTCATTAAGCTAGGTTTTCTTCAATACCAGTTGTGAAATACTTCTTTGTTTTGTTCTACTGATTATATTCTTCCGACTGGTCTCTATAATCACAATTTAGAAGCTTCAGCTTTTCATCCACACGTCTTATTGATTGTTCGTGTTTCTGGAGCATACAATGTAAACGACCATTTTACACTCCACGAGGCGTATTGTGTATGTGGGCATCATCATCAACTGCCATGCCGACAGGCGTGGGTGATCATGATTCGCCATCTCACAGGGTCACCAGAGTTTCGAATCCGGTCTGCGTTCTTGTCCCGACCATGCCATGCTGGTACTTGCCCCATATTTCTATACACCAATAAGCACTCGATAGGCGAATGGTCAACATCACATCAGCCGCATTTATTTCCCATAACACGTCATGGTACCCGTCTAGGCTAGGTCGACTTGAGGGGTCCAGATTGACATTATAATTTAAACACTAAATACCCCAAAGCGTGTCAAAGGGGCCCTTTGGGATGGCGCGTATAGTATAGAAGACATTCAGTTCTATGAAGAAAAGCCAGGTGGACATATAATCAGATTGCATCTGGTACCATTAGTATTGGGATTCTTCACTGATTGTGGAAGATGGCTACGGAAATATCACGAGTGCTGTTGTATCGGTTCTTTTTTCCCTTCCGCTCGCTTTGAACTCACGCGTAGTAGCACTGGACTGATTTTTACGTGTGGATTAGCTTTCCCTATTACCAGTGTCCATCGCCATCTGGAGAATCTACTCAGCCTTTTGACGTAATTTACGTCCCCGAGTCAACGACTTGACTTGACTCAACCCTACTTTATTACACAGATTTACCGAATGTTGCCAGTTTCTTTTTTTTTTTTTTTTTTTTTTTGCATGTCCCTTACAGGACGTTGCAGTCAACACCAGCATTTTTCAGCTGCTGTTGATGTACTGGGCAAGATTACGCTCAGTAGTTTGCCATTGCTTTCTGAGCGACCGGCTCACATATCCCGTAAGTTACCGGAGCGGCGAGAACCGCTACCGTTTCTCGCGCACATCACATTACTCACGAGAGTATACGGGATTACGGAGAAAGACGTACATCCCTAGGACAGGGAGACCGACATGTTACCAGTTACATGCAAAGAATTGTAAAGAAAGAAAAATAGCAGCCTACAATGAGTGTTTTTTCTTGTTTTGTTTTTTAACATGACAAATTCAACCACGGTCGACACAACCTAATAAAATCGATAGATTGTTTCTGGGAAAATGAAGACATCCAAATAGATAGTGATCACATCCTTATAGTCAGTGTCGCTTTGTCTAGAAATCTAAGTCTAGAACCTTATTAAAAATATGTCTGTAATATAAACATGGGGTCTTGACATTTTAAAGCAAATTTAATGAGGTTACAATTATAGTATTTTTCATTGATGTTGAATTCTTTAGTGTTATTTTTTTCTGTTGTCGTTTCAAAAAGTTGCTGCCTGTGTGATTGTTGGTTTTAAAAGTTTTTTTTTTTGTTAAATCAATATTTGCAGTTATCTGTATTTTTTAATAGTGTATGTATGTTATTGTTTGTGTATACCAGCCTGGTCAATGTGCGGAGATTCTTCGATGCCGGATCTGTAGTAGGCTGCACCTCACTCCGGTAGATGCTAGCTCTTCTCAGGCCGTAGAGGAACTGAACGTCGATGCTTCGGACTTAAGAGTTAAGACTCAGTCTTTCATGAAATTCATAAACACCCGACCATAGACACTGGTTTGTGGTTATTTTAAGGCTAGATCTAGCAGACGCCGTAGGGGACGAAGATGATACAGAACAAGGGAAGAAGAAGAAGATGAAGAAGAAGAAGAAGAAGAAGAAGAAGAAGAAGAAGAAGAAGAAGAAGAAGAAGAATGTGTTGGTGTAGTAAGGGAATAGGTCAGTGAGAAGATATAATGGGGGGGGGGGGGAATAACGAAGAGGACAAAGAAAAGGCGACAGAGGAAGAAAGAGAATGAAGAAGACGGCGGGAATTATAAGAAGAAGAGGAAGAAGAGAAGTTAAAGGAGAAAGAAAAACAGAAAGAATGAGTAAGAAGAATTATACAATAGAAGACATACTGGAGGACAACAAGAACACGGCCAAGGACAACAAAGTGTGTTCATGCTATCGCAGCCTACAGCGGGCCAATCCCTGATGTTGTGCCAGGGTGTTCAGATGTAATCTAGCCTAACAAACAAATGTATCAGATCGTTACCTTTATGACGTGTGTCAGAAACACCGCCATCGCTAGTAACGCATGCGTAGTTAACCGTATCACCACCAGAACGTACGTTCATTTCTCTCCCCCTTCTTGCTCTCATGACTACACTTCTTCACGTTTCATTGTTTCATCCCTCTTCCTTCACCGGCTGGCTGTTTACGACACGCGTCCAGTGGTTCTTGCCAGCACAGATCCTCACATGTGCCTGGTCCAGAGGATGGGAGATGTATAAATAAAACAAGAAGGTGGGGGATTCTGGCGTTTAAAAACATCTCCTACTGCGGAGGTGAGATAAGACTGGGAGATGAGTGATGCTCTAGATGTGGCCGTGAACTGTTGTAGATAGCGCTTGTTGTCTGATCTTATCTCCGGTCGGCGTGTCTGAACCTGTCAGGACGCAGGAGTGGAGAGAATAGCCGTGGAATAACGGAAGACCGACGCCGGAAGTTTTGATTGGAATCGCATCCTGCGAGCCTGACCCCACTGTGGTGTATAATGTTGCTTGTCTTCCCTTTTGGTATTCATCAGTTTCTCCGCTAGGTGTAATCATAGACTAGCAAACAAGGCGGATGAATACGCTGTGATCAAATGATGTAAAGGCGATCGTGTGAAACTGAAACGGGGCAATCGGCATTGGCTGGTCTTTGAATCTAATATAATAGTCTAACTAGCACCATCTGTTAGTTAACATATTCAGTGTCAAACAAACGTAAGGTTTGGACCAATCAAAACTGAATGGCGGAAAATGGGAGGCAGGGGTTTGTCACAGTTATGTCTCAAATGCTGTTAATTTGGTAGCAGACGTGTTATAACGCCATGACAACATTTCGGCGATATGCAGGGTGTTTGTAAAGTCTCACTACACTTTGTAAGTAGAGCAAAGTTGAAAAATAAGTGCATGACGTCATCGAATAATTCCACAGTCCATCGTGAAGCAATATGCACCGAATGGCTGTCGTCTGCTGGAGTAATTCTTTGCGCTCCAAACAGGATGGTGTTATCAACAGAAGGAATAATTTTGTTGTTGTTGTTGTTGTTGAACAAGTGTTTAGAAATGGTGTTCGATACACACAGATGGTTGTTAAAATATTTATAGCAACATTTTCTGATAAAAAACCTCCTCATCGCATTACAGTTAGAAATTTATTGAATAAGTCTCTTGCTACGAGAAATGAATACTTTATTGGTACTTTCCAGCGTCCGCAAAACAGCGTTAGATCATATCAGTGACTATTGTAACTAATTTAATGAATTGTTAGCACATTAAATAAAAACATTATTTACATTTTTATTTACATTTTTTAATTTACATGTTTATTTACATTTTTTATGACGTGATGTACTTCATTTGTAAAACTATTTCTACATACAAGGTGTAGTGAGACTTTACAAACACCCCGTATAAGCTCATGGCAGATATGAGAAGTCGTTTAAGACGATTCATCAACCCATGGCACTGAGTCAGTTAACTAATTATCGCCGCTGCCAGCATCCAATAAAAATCATGTACCAAGTCTTTTTCGTTGGCCATCTTCTCGTCAACATCCTATAATGTACTCTGTTTTCTTCTTCTTCCTCTTCCTGTTTTCTTACCTTGCAATCTCCTGTTGTTGTTGTTGTTGTTGTTATTATTATTATTATTATTATTATTATTATTATTATTATTATTATTATTATTATTATTATATCCGCATTCTTCTTCCTTCTATGCAAGAATACTATGCCAGAACACTATGCTAGAACACTTTGCTAGAACACTATGGGGTTGATTGCGATCAACTAAAGCCCTCGAAATTCACGTGTATACTTCTCTTCTTCTTTGCGTTCATCCGGAGTGTTTTTTCGGATGTGATTGTGGAGAGCTGTTACGCACCCTTGGGCCGAAACCCTTGGGCCAACTCATCCGACTTCTGCGTGCATTTTTGACCAGGTTAGCATTCCTGGGAGACTCTCACTTTTGTGGTACTGTCTGCATCCCTGCTTGTCAAGTTGGAACAGTCGAAGACTTCACGGTCATCCCTCAAAGGAAGGCAGGGACAGTGCATGGCATTTTCCACCATCCAGGGTGGCATCCATAGTTGCTGAGCCGACACATAGCGCCCTGGTGCTGGGCTCACCGAAGGAATCGTCATGTCCTGCTCATGGCTGCTTTAATTCCTCACTTCAATATATTGGACATTTCGTTTGCCCCGGGCCACTCCCGCACAAACCAGACCAGTCTGCAAACGGTATCCACTCAGTGAGTTTTCGATTCGGACATGTGCTTGTCGCTGTGCCCGGGGACAATGTAGTCAGAGCACGACTCTACAGTTTCGGGCACGACGGACATTCGAAAAACTAGCTAGTCAGAGCTGTTCCGGACACGAGCATTTCGGAAAACTAGTTAGTCAAAGCTGTTCCTAGCACGAAAGACATTACACTCGGACGTCTTATGCATTGTGCATGATTTATTTGCACCCTTAGGACAGCACATCCGACTTCCGCGAGAATTTTTACGGGTTTGCCTTGCCGAGGTTTCGAGAGACGTTAGAATTTTTTTGCTGTGATGTCGCCCACATCTCAGCTGGTCAAGGTAGAACGGTCAACGACATCATGGTCAACCCTCAAGGGAAGGCGGGGCAGACCATGGGCATTCTCCCGCTATCCAAGGAGGCTTCCATAATTGCAGAGCCGGCTCATATTGCCCTGAGACTGGGCTCTCCCGAGGAATTGCCACGTCCTCCTCATTGCTGCTTAAATTCCTCACTTCCATGTATTGGGCATTTCGATTTCCACTGGACGCTCAGCACACACCAGGAACGGTCAGTCTGCGGACGACATTCACTAGGTAAGCTTTCACTTCGGACTTCGGACCACGCAATGGGTTCGCTAGCCAAGCGTTCCATTTCGTGTTATTGAGACGTCTTTCCACCTTTGACTACACTCTCTGTGAATGTAGATACAGACATTTTTCGTAACCATTCCGTGCGACTTGTTCTACATCTTGTTCTCGCTCACGAGGTAGGCTACATGTGCTGCCGGCTCAGCACCTTACCTCCGTGCACCAGTGAGCGAGAAATGGCCAGGCCCTCTCATTTGTGGATCCCACATATCCCCCAGATGAGAGCCTTCGAACACGTATCTAAACTGAGAATATAGCGTGCTCAGCATCTCATCTCCATTTTTCGGTAAGTGTGTATCGGTCTAGCTCTCACACCCGAGGGTTTATGGCTTAGAGGCGTTCAGCCATATCCCTAGAATGGGAGCCTTAGAGTATGTGTCTGGACCTTGAAATAGCGGCGTGGGTCCCCAGATGTGTCTCCACCTTGCCGTCGCGGGAGAGCTTGCGTGTCTCATTGACCCCATGTGTTGCCGATGGATGAAAACTACATATCGGACAGTTTATGGGATAGAGGCCAGACTAAGAGAGACACAACCTGCTGCTCTGCAGGTAGACTGAGGATAGCAGTCAAATATTTAAATCAGGTGCACGAAGGCAGAAGTTCTTGGTCCGGACACATACTCTAAGGCTCTATGTCAAGGGTTAAGGCTGAACACCTCTAAGCCACACACCCTCGGATGTGAGAGCCGGGCCGATACCCACCTACCGAAAAATAGAGGTGAGATACTGAGCACTATACATGCCCAGTTCTGATACTTGTTCGAAGGCTCACAGCTGGGGGATATGAGGGATTCCCGGAAGAGAGGGCCTGGCCGTTTCTCGTTCACTGCTGCACGGAGGTAAGGTGCTGAGCCGGCAGCACATGTAGCCTACCTCGTGAGCGAGTACTAAAAGGTAGAAAAGTGCCCCAGTCGAATGAAATGGTTACGTAAACTGTCTGTATCTAACTCATAGAGAGTGTAGACACAAGTGGAAAAACGTCTCAATAACACGAAATGGAATTGTCACAAAAATAAAACCCTGCGTTTAACCAGTTGATTACTATAGAGACTTTCTGATTAACCGGCCTATCTGCAAAGCCAAAACTATTTTAACTAACAGAGAAAACAAATTGGATGTCAAAATCCTCAGGACGGTAAATAGTTGCAGCGGCACGGGGTTACATTGGGTCGACAACATGGGAACATTTGGAAGTGAGTGAGATGAGTCCATACATCGCTTTGACAGTTCATAAACAGGTTGGATTGAGAGCGGAAGTACTCAGCTCGGAAGAAAACAGTCCGTCTGTCATTTAGAGTTTCCGGACATCAAGAAGATTGGCGGTTTGTTGTGTAAACCCGTTGTTGGGAGCACACAGGAACTCGCTAGCTTGTTGTGGGAGTCAAAACAAGTGATGAAAACTCTGACATTGATTGAGCCAGGGAGGATAGATTCTTGACAATGGATGATGTGCCAAAATAACACCTGTGTGGACAGGAAGAATACCGTCACGTGACCAATTTTAAGGTTTTGCCATAAACCATGATTGGGAGAAACAGTGTTGACCAAAACCGTGGATTATGATGGACGTGTTTGTGGGAGAGCTCTACAGTGTTAGATTAATTTAATATTAACTAGCATGTGTCGTTATGGCAAAGTGTAGCAGCCATCCCGGAATGAGGCGGTTTTGCATAAGGTAGTCAATATAGTCTATTAAGACCTAATTAATATAGGCAGTAGTCTTGTTAAAACTAGAGTGTGATGATTAGCACTGTTAGTTGAAAACTAGTTAGAGTAGTGAAGTGATAATGGCTCTGCTAGGATGAATAGGATAGAGGGGTGATAATTGGAGAGATTTAAGATGGGGAAAGTGTCCAATGGGGGGATCTTTCAATGGTTTGCCCACTGAAGTTGTGCACTCTGGTTATGGGTCTTTCCTTGTCATCGCCTGATTCGGACGTAGGTGAGGAGCTAATATGCTCTATGACAGAGTTAAGTTAGCTATAAAATAACTGAGCAAAGCAAATAACTTACACTCAGCCGGTAGGATCAGTGACTAGTACTATCACAAGATGTGTTGTTTCTCTCACAGGTTCCATACCAGTTACGAGGAAGTTCAACACTGGGTTTGATGAAGTGCAACGTCAATTAGTCATAACACCAGTTGGACACAAAAATGTTTCTTACACAAAAAGAAATAACGTCCGAGAAGAAAGATGGTTCACCTAAGATGGGTGATGATTGTTGATGCACCATACAGCATAAGAACATTGGTACCTAAACAAGAACATCAATATAATAGTCACATGGTGTGATATAGTCTAGTGAAATAGTTCAAAAGACCTGATACCTGAACCTAGATAGACATTAGTTAGGTTCAAGTATAGTAACAATAACAGTGATACCTAAATACTCACTACAAAGGATCTGTGCATTCTTTAAGAACGATAGGAAATTATGTGCATTGGGCAACCGGTCCATGACCAGCTGTAATTTACAAACAGTATCTATTTCGGATGATCAGGAAGATGGATTACCAGGTAGCTACAGATGACAGTCGGTGTCCGGCAGGAGAGATACAGTACCGGGTGAGGTGGACTTGTTCTGACTTAACGTGCTGTGGTGTGTCCTTGCAAGGATGATCTGACTATGCTATCATCTGAGAGTCCGAGCCTACACGATGTTCGTCCATCATGAATGACGTTGACCATTCATTGACGATGACCATTCATTGCACTACATCTTTGATTTGATGAGGAACGAATGACTTGCGCTTTGGTTTTGTATAGCGAGGAGGTGGTCGCGCAACACCCTCGTCCCCGCTCCCTCGTCTGTGTCCGTCTGGCTCCAGTGGCGAGCATGGCAAGACGACTGGAAGACGGACACAGATGCAGTGGACGTTAGGCTGCCACGGCCAGTTATCCCTGTTTATATCGGCCCTTCCGTCAATTCCTTTAATTTTCAGTTTTAAGACAAGCGTAGCGACAAGCAATGAGCGTATGATTACTTTTAGGATCAACACGATTTCCTTCACCGCAGACGGACTGACCGCCAGAGCAGACCACACACAAACATGAGGCGAGAAACTGCCCACAAAAGATGCTGCTTGTCTAGTTGCGAGCAGATCTCCCGATTTACGGTTGAGCCTCTCCAGCGCAAATGTGCACATGGCGACTGACCGGACAGACATTCATGCACACGCCAGCCGAGAGTGGCATCGCTAAAGCTGAGACAAGCATATGACTACATTCTTGAAACGCCTGCCTCGCTAAGTCACGTTGGCTGGGAAGATCCCATTTTGGTGTACCTCACACAGCCATCTTGAGACAAGCATATGACTACTGGCAGGATCAACCAGATATCTATCGGACAGACGGACTATTCACGCACACGCAAGCCAAGAGTAGCATCGCTAAAGCGCGCCCTCCCGGTACAAGGTGATACATGCAAAACCACTGGACGCCTACCGACGAGCTTTCAAGCTACGCCGGCAGGACTAACCGAAAAAAAAGCTATACCAGCTTACTGACTGCAGGCCCACTACTCATCGAGAGAGAGTGGGCGCTTATCGAGACTTTGTCGAACGGTCGTACAAAATTTGCTCTTTTGCCCGCTCAAACCACGACCCTGGCTGCACGATGCGGTTACATTCTTGAAACGCCTGCCTCGCTAACTCACGTTGGCTGGGAAGATCCCATTTTGGTGCACCTCACACAGCCATCCGAGACAACGAACGCTAGACGCGGAACTGATCTAGCGAACCAGACCAGCCCCACTTTGAGACAAGCATATGACTACTGGCAGGATCAACCAGATATCTATCGGACAGACGGACTATTCACGCACACGCAAGCCAAGAGTAGCATCGCTAAAGCGCGCCCTCCCGGTACAAGGTGATACATGCAAAACCACTGGACGCCTACCGACGAGCTTTCAAGCTACGCCGGCAGTTCGCATACACGTCTCATATACGTTACACTTTTCTTTTAATAAATTAATCTGTATTAATTTTTAGAAGCAAGAGTTGTTGAATATGTTGCGTTGGGGAAGTATGAGAGAGGGCATAGTACGACAGTGAGAGAGTGATAGGAAAAGGTGTCCATGGGCTGACGGAGTGTGTTGGACGGAAGCTGGTGGATTCTCCAGGATATTGATAGGGAAGAAAAATTATAATGTGGGTGTTGACCCTCCTCACTCCAGGGACGACACTTTAAAGGAAGTCACGACAGGAATGCACGGCTAGCAAATCCACTGCGTGGTCCGAAGTCGAAAGTAAAAGCTTACCGAGTGGATGTCGCCCACAGTCTGACCGTTCCTGGTGTGTGCTTGAGCGACCAGTGGCAAGCGAGATGCCCAACACATGAAGGTGAGGGACTGAAGCAGCCATGAGCAGGACGTGGCAACTCCTCGAGTGAGCCCAGTCCCAGTGCAATATGTGCCGGCTCTGCAATTATGGAAGCCTCCTTGGATAGTGAGGAAATGCCCATGGTCTGCCCCTGCCTTCCCTTGAGGGTTGACCATGATGTCGTTGACCGTTCTCTCTTGACCAGTTGAGATGTGGGCGACATCACAACAATAAGTCTAACGTGCCTCGAAACAAGAGGAAGGCTAACCTCATTAAAAAAGGACATGACGATTCCCTCGGTGAGCCCAGAACCAGGGCGCTATGTGTCGGCCCTGCAATTATGGAAGCCACCCAGGATGGCGGAAAATGCTATGGACTGTCCCTGCCTTTCTTTGAGGGATGACCGCGAAGTCTTCGACTGTTCCAACTTGACCAGCTGGGAGGTGGACGGTACCACAAAAGTGAGAGTCTCCCAGGAATGCTAACCTGGTCAAAAATGCACGCAAAAGCCGGATGTGTTGACCTAAGGGTTTCGACCCAAGGGTGCCTAACGCACACCGCAATCACATCTGAAAAAAAAAAAATACTCCGGATGAACGCAAAGAAGAAGTAGAAGAAATAGCGGCATCGTGCGCCTGATTTAGACTTTGACTGCTATCCTCAGTCTTACCTGCAGAGCAGCAGGTTGTGTCTCGCTTAGTCTGGTCCCTATCCCGAAGCCTGTCCGACATGTAGTTTTGTTTCCGTTGACAATGCTCTTGGGACGTCAGTGAATCCATATCGCTGTCCAGGATGAAAGACTTGGGAATAAGAATTGGCACGGCAAGACGCGAGAGGTACATCGGGAAAACGAGGTGCCTCGTCAACCAACACAGAACTGGCACTATTAGCCATCGGACGCTGATGCATATGCTGGGGCGGGGGGGGGGGGGAGGATCTGAGCACCTATGGACCTGTCCGGAGTGCAATGAAGATACCCCAGCTGATAACTAACTAACTAATGCTCTTGGGATTACTGGGACACGCAAGCCCCTCCCCCCACTACCCCCCCCCGTCCCCACCGCGACAAGGTGGAGACACATCGGGGGGACGTGTATACTATTTACAGTATGAATAAAATTTGGTGGAACTGCGGTAAAGCTGTGAAAGTGTAAACAATATAAAATGACACAAAGTGGTGCAGCTTTACATAACAGAGTTACGACACATACAGAACGTTGCGGCGGTTAGCCTTCATCAACAAACAAACACATTCACAAACACAACATACAGTCAAGGAGAACTCCTGTGACTACATTAGAAGGTGATGACAGGACGAGAGGAACAAATGCATGGAAAAATAGAAGCAATGAAGAGAAAATGAGAATTGAGAAAAATGTTAATAGAAAAGAATGTTAGTTGAAGAAAATGTTTAATAGAAAAACTGTTAATAGAGAAAAAAAACTGCATACTCACCTCACGTACGGATCTGAAATGACTACGAAAATCTCGGGTGTAGGTATATACAGTGCTGGATGTTACCGTTCAGTGAGCTCATAGAAATAAGGGGGCGGGGTAGGAGGTGTGTAAAATTGAAGATAGTATTGACCAAGACCCCATTGTGTTATTTAAGGTCTGGGTTGACTGGTGTGCATGAACACGCGTACATACATAGACACACTAAGAGACAAAATGCTAGTGTATGTGGACATATGCACAGTATATGCAAGAAGAGACAGAGAGAGAGAGGGAGAGAGAGAGAGAGGAGAGCGAGAGAGAGACAGACAGGGAGAGACAGAGAGAGACAGAGAGAGACAGAGAGAGGAAAAGTGCCTGCGACATACCACATGGGGCATACTGTACCCTACGAAATAGTCACTATGGTTGCTTGTCATACAACGCGCTTCAGGAGCCCCTCGCCCAGTGCTCGAGTTGTTGGGGCTGTGTAAGATCCAACCACTGGCAATGCACGTGAAGAAGGTATGCACAGAGAAGCCAGATGTAAGGGGAGAGAGAGAGGGAGAGGGAGAGAGAGTGAGAGAGAGAGGGAGGGAGAGCGAGAGAGAGGGAGAGAGAGAGAGGGAGAGAGAGATAGAGAGAGGAGAGAGAGAGAGGGAGAGGGAGAGGGAGGGAGAGCGAGAGAGAGAGGGAGAGAGAGAGGGAGAGAGAGAGATAGAGAGAAATGGAGAGAGAGAGGGGGAGAGGAAGAGAGAGAGAGGGAGAGAGAGAGGGAGAGAGAGAGGGGGAGAGAGAGGGAGAGGGGAGAGAGTGAGAGAGGGTGAGAGCGAGAGAGGGGGAGGGCAAGAGAGAGATCAAGAGAGGGAGAGAGAGAGCGCGAGAGGGAGTGAGAGAGGGAGAGAGAGCGAGAGAGAGGGAGTGAGAGAGGAGGAGAGAGAGCGAGAGAGGGGAGAGCGAGAGAGAGAGGGAGAGACTCTCTCTCTCTCTCTCCTTACATCTTGCTTCTCTGTGCCTACCTACTTCACTTGTATTACCAGTGGTTGGATCTCACACAGCCCCAACAACTCGAACACTGGGCGAGTGGCACCTGAAGTGTGCTGTGTAACAATCAACCATACTGACTATTTCATAGGGTACAGTACGAGGGAAACGTCGTACGTGTAGACTGACGCGCCCCACATGCCTCATGTGGTATATCACAGGCACTTTTCCTCTCTCTCTCTCTCTCTCTCTCTCTCTCGCTCTCTCTCTCTCTCTCTCTCTCTCTCTCTCTCTCTCTCTCTCTCTCTCTCTCTCTCTCTCCTTACATCTGGCTTCTCTGTGCATACCTTCTTCACGTGCATTGCCAGTGGTTGGATCTTACACAGCCCCAACAACTCGAGCACTAGGCGAGGGGCTCCTGAAGCGCGTTGTATGACAAGCAACCATACTGACTATTTCGTAGGGTACAGTATGCCCCATGTGGTATGTCGCAGGCACTTTTCCTCTCTCTGTCTCTCTCTGTCTCTCTCTGTCTCTCTCTCTCTCTCGCTCTCCTCTCTCTCTCTCTCTCTCTCTCTCTCTCTCTCTCTCTTCTTGCATATACTATGCATATGTCCACATACACTAGCATTTTGTCTGTTACTGTGTCTATGTATGTACGCGTGTTCATGCACACCAGTCCACCCAGACCTTAAATAACACAATGGGGTCTTGGTCAATACTACCTTCAATTTTACACGCCTCCTACCCCGCCCCCTTCTTTCTATGTGCTCACTGAACCGTAACATCCAGCACCGTATATAACTACACCCGAGATTTTCGTAGTCATTTCAGATCCGTACGTGAGGTGAGTATGCAGTTTGTTTCTCTATTAACAGTTTTTCTATTAAACATTTTCTTCAACTAACATTCTTTTCAATTAACATTTTTCTCAATTCTCATTTTCTCTTCATTGCTTCTATTTTCCCCTGCATTTGTTCCTCTCGTCCCGTCATCACCTTCTAATGTAGTCACGGGAGTTCTCCTTGACTGTATGTTGTGTTTGTGAATGTGTTTGTTTGCTGATGAAGGCTAACCGCCGCAACGTTCTGTATGTGTCGTAACTCTGTTATGTAAAGCTGCACCACTTTGTGTCATTTTATACTATTTACAGCAATGTTAAAGGACTGGCTATACAATTTACGGAATGGGTAATTACGGCCATGTTAACATTTAATGTACGGGATGTTCAGCGTGACTCCGTGGTGTGACGCTCGCCTCGCGCTCAGGGGGTCGTGGCTTCGATTTCTGGCTACGTCGTTTTGTTCACGAGTACAGTTTTCTCTGATACTCCTGTTACTACGGAGTTCGTGCTTTGTGTGACGTTCTTTCGACAGAACGCTCCGCGGAAAGAGACTGAACCATATGAGATAAAACCCAGTGCAATAAAATCGATCCTTTAGCCTTTCAAGCCTATTTAAACAGTATGTTCATCGGTGGCGTTGATGGAACGGTTAGGATGTTGCGTTGGCTATGGCATGAGTCGGATTCGTGAGAGTTCGATAATTAGGTTCGTCGCATTCTATGGGAGGGAAAGACTGATACCTATTCCTCCGTGCACTCCAGCCTACAACATGGGATGGTCCTGACACTTCACAAACACACTGCGGATTCCTGCTTCATGACTTGCTTTATACAGTGTGTCCATGTGTCAGCATTATGTGCCATGTCGATCAGCGTGGGCGGTCATGTTTCACCAATCTCACACGATCACCAGAGTCGTGGATCAGCCCTGTCTTCTTGTCTCGACCATAACACATGGCCAAGCCATCCATGTATTTACTTTTCTGCCTTCCCCTTGTTCGTGCCACAGAAATCTTGCCTGCTGTCACCAAGTTCACAAGTTTATCTCTATTTATAACATGCCCACACAAACTGACTCTAAACGTCTACTTTCTCTAGAGCAGGGGTGGGCAAACTTTTTGTGCATAGGGCCGTATTGACAAATGTAAAGCTATTGGCGGCCCACACACATACACATACACACACACACATACACACACACACACACACACACAAACACAAACACACACACATATATATATATATATATATATCATAATATACCTATCATAATAAGTAATTATTAATTATTTATAGGTTATTAAGCAGTATAAATAACTAATTATTGCAAATTTATTTTACTTATACACTTATACATTATATTTGACAATATGGACAAAACTTTTTTACTAATTTGTTAACAAGATTTTACAACTTGTCATTATAACAAATATACTTTATTATCTATCAATGGCTTTAATTTAGACACAAACCGACTACACTGTCACAATAACTGTTAATTTCTAATTAGATGTATGTAACTGCTTGCACTTTTCGACAATATTCTTGAAATCTGAAGCAAGTTTCAATCAATCAATCAATCATGTGCCATGCCGGAAAGCGTGGGCGGTCATGACTCGCCATTTCACTCGATCACCAGTGTCGTGGATCAGCTCAGTGTTCCTGTCTCGTCCATGCCATGTGGCCAAGCCATCCAGGTATTTTCCTCTCGGTCTTACTCTTGATCTGTTCCCTTCGATCTTGCCAGTTGTCACTAAGTTCTCCAATCCATTTCTTCTCATAACATGTCCAAAACATTGTGACTGTCTACGTCTAATTTCTCTAATCAGTTTACGATGTTCATTTGTCTCCTGTAGTACTTGGTCATTGGTTTTTCTGTCTGTCCATGGTATTCTTTGCATTTTCCTCAGAAGCCACATTTCTGCAGCCATCAGATGCTTTTCAGCTTGACTGCTCATTGTACAAGTTTCACATCCATACAAAAGAACAGGCTCTATGTATCCACAACACTCTTTTTCTCGTTTCAATTGACATCTTTTTATTGGTCAGAATGATATTCATCTTGCTAAAGGCTACTTTCGCCATGGCGATTCTTGTTCTACTCTCTTCAAGGCATCTCCCATCAGATGTTATGACTGTTCCAAGATAATTGTACCGATTCACTTGATGAAGAATATTTCCATTTACTTGTATATTACATTGTGGCACTTCTTTCTTCCTAGTGACGACCATAACCTGAGTCTTTTTACAATTTAATGCTAACCCCAGTTGCTCACTGTGTACAACAACCGCATCTACTAATTGTTGCAGGTCCTGCGCATTGTCTGCAATTAATACTGTATCAATTGCATATCTAATGTTATTGATGTTTCGTCCTCCAATGCTGATTCCATTTATATCCTCTACATTTCTGAAAATATTTTCACTGTATAGGGAAAAAAGATCTGGAGACATCACACATCCCTGCCTAACACCTCTCTTAATTGTCAAGATTACTTGTTGAAATTCTCATGACAGCATGCAAGTTGCAGTCCGACAATAAAGAACTATTCTTAGATTTGTTGATCTTCAAACAAGAGAATGCTTGTTCGCAAATGTATGTTGATCCAAACAATGATACAAGTTTAGGTGCAAAGTTTTTTCAAGTTGGGAAATGATTCTTGTGATAAAGATCCATAGAAATCCAGCAAACCATCGGTCTTTAATTTCTCTTTCAGGTCATGATCTGCTTGTAAGTCAAGCAGCTCCAACTGTATGTCCTCTGTGGCTGTATCAGCTTCTGCACTAAAAGGGGAACTGAGAATATTGAACTGTGGCTCTAAGTTCTTGAAATCTTGGAATCTCCATCAAAATTCTTCAATCAATGCATCTAACTGGACTTGTACTTTTCAGTCATTTCATCAGAAATGGTTTCTTGTTTCAGCAAAGGGAAGTGACAACATCTTTTTTCACTTGCTTGTCTGGAGAACAGTGAGAGTTTTGCCTGAAATGATTTTACATATACATACAATTCATGTGCAAACACACCATTCCCCTGTACTTTGACATTCAGTTCATTTAACTTTTCCATAATTTCAATGGCAAACATAACGTCTAACTTCCACTCCTTATTGACAATGTTAGTATTAAAGTCACATTCAATGCCCTTCATCTCTAGGAACATCACTATTTCTTCTCTGAGGTCCCACACTCGCCTCAACACCTTGCCGAGACTCAACCATCGAACACTGATGTGGTACAGGACATCGGAATGTTCAGTTTCCAAATCGTCAAGTGATGCCTTGAACTGTCTGTGATTAAGTCCTCTTGATCTGATGAGGTTGATGACACTGACAACTGGGCCAATAACATGCTTGATATTCAAAACAGTTTTACACATACTTTCTTGATGAATCACACAGTGAAGTGGTAATAATGTGTGGTCTGGATATTCTGCTTTAATCTTATCACTTATCAACTTTACCAGACCTACATTTGTTTCCAGTCAAAGCACGAGCTCCGTCAGTTGTAACACTTGCCATCTTGTTCCAAACCAACCCAGTTCTTTCAATACAGTTAGTAACAGCATTGAATATATCATGGCCTGTGGTTGTGTCTTTGAGTGACTCAACACTCAGTAACTCTTCAGTGAGTTTGAAAGAAGTGTTTATTCCACGTAGAAATATCAATAATTGGGCAGTATCATGTACATCGGTACTCTCATCCAATGCAAGAGAGTACGACACAAATTGTTTACTTGCATCTTGAAGTTTATGCATCAAATTGTCACTTATCTTGTCAACACGTCTGACCACAGTTCTCCTTGATAAAGTAATGTTGTCAAATCTGTGTTTTTGTTCTGGACACATAATGTTTGCTGCATCTAGCAAACATTCTTTGATAAACTCGCCATCAGAAAATGGCTTGTTCTTTTTACAATTCTGTGTGACAGCACAAGACTAGCTTCAGATGCAGCATCTTGAATTGAAGACTGTTTACTGAAAAAAGTTTGCTGTTTCTCCAAATTTTTCACCAACTCAAGGCATTTCCATTCCCTCACTTCGGTTGTTAAATTGTATCCGAAATCGGTATGTTTTGTTTGATAATGTCTTTTTCAATTGTACTACTTGAAGACAGCCACTGACTCACGACACAACAAGCAAACTCATTTGCTACCAACTTTTATAAAACAGAACTTAGTTGTCCACTCATCATTAAAAACACGGCATTCATCTTCAATCTTACGTTTGTTATTGACATTCATTGTTTTAATAAAATTCGAACAGTTAGAATTGTACAATACTTTAAAACGGAAATGAAACAAAACCTACTTCCGGCTGTGTGTGAAAATAAAATATTCGGAAAGCAAGTAGTAAACTCAGAATAAATTTCAGATTTATATCAAGACTACTACAACAAATAAATTAATTTGAACACTGTAAATGTGGAAATAATAACAGCAAACGACTTTTAAATTTAATATTTTCTTGCAAAATAAATCATTTTATTCACCGGAGAAATATCTGTGTTTTATAAAATCATCCTTATTAAATTTGTACGTGTCGATAAATATTTATCTATATAAATATCGATAAATTCGTATTTTAGCATTACATGGTTCCAAATGTTGTTGTATGTAGCCAGGGGGACAGGTTGGGGTGAGCGCCCAACCTTGCATAAATACTGTAATGACTTGTGCATTCATCCCCTCTGCAGCAAAAGTCCAACTCCTGGCCTTCTCGTGGCGGAACTGTTTTAACTAACAGAAGAAGGTGCGACAGCGAGTCACTGGCGCCGAGAAATATCCAGAACGCTCTAGATGTGTATGCACGTACGTGCATGCGCAGACATGTGTGTGCGTGCCTACACACCTAAACTCGAGTAAGACTAAATGTTCCGGTGCTCGCCCTGCTTTGGACCCCCAGGCAGGTGCAGTGCCGGGCCATATGCCTCGAAAGGGTCCAACCACAGCTACTGGAGGTCCTTCTCATATGTCCTGTGGAGCCAGGGGACCTGAGAATAAAACGTCTGGCCATACCAAACAAAGACTAAAACTAATGCACTGGAATGCGGAGGGATTAAGCAACAAAACAATAGAACTAGAAAACATCTTGGACCAAGAAAAGGTAAACGTATATTGCTTGCAAGAAACTCACCTCAACGAAAACGAAATGATATCTTAGAAATTGCCAGTACTAAGGACACTACTTTCTGAACTTTGCAGCCAGCTAAATGTCACCATACAATGGATACCATCCCACTGTGGAGTACCCGGAAACGACAGAACTGATCGATTGGCTAAGGAAGGAACAAAAGAAGAACAGCCTGATGTGCCCGTTACATACCACCAAAATAAAAGAATGATCAAATCAGTCAGAAGGCCACCAAAACCTGTTCAAGACGACTATCTCGTTATGGACAGACCAGAACAAGTCATTATTCAGGACACAATAGATTACGCAACCACATGTATACAAAATTCAAGATTGGTGAATCAGCCATGTGCACATGTGGATTGACGCCGCAGACAGCAGAGCACATACTCCAAGACTGCCCAAAATATAACATATCTAGGCAAACCGCCTGGCCCAGAGAGACAACAGTGGAAGATAAACTCTATGGACTGCTGAGTGAACTAAACATGACAGGTAAATTCATACAAGAGGCAACATTGCAGTTATAGACATATTTATGGCGAACGAAAGAAGAAGAAGAAGCATTACATTACGAAGGTCAAGGACTGTTTACAAATATAGATAATTAGAAAGAAATTTTATCAAAAATGTTAAAACAATCATAACGGTACATGAAATTCTTTAAAATTCAACAAAATAACTTAAAATCGAAGTAAAATTTTTTATTCCTAAATGCCCTCGCGTGCCTTATAAAATCAGTTAGCGGGCCGCATGCGGCCCGCGGGCCGTAGTTTGCCCACCCCTGCTCTAGAGGATTACGGTTTCATTTCTTTCTTGTCGAACTTACTTAATAGTTTTTCTGTCTGTCCAGTGGTATTCTTTGCATTTTCCCCACAAACCAAATTTCCACTGCCATTAGATGTTTTTCAGCCTGCCTGCTCATTGTTCACGTTTCGCATTCATACAAAAGTGCAGGTTCTACTATGTAGCATATCAACATATTTTTCTCGTTGCAATTGACATCTTTTTCTTGGTCAGCATGTCCACAGATATATATATATATATATATATATATATATATATATATATATATATATATATATATATATATAATGAAATAAAAACACGGTGTGTGAGTACACGAAGGCATCATACCCCTCCCAGTCTTTCTCTTTCATTAGGAGAATCTGAATCAGACTATTCAGGTCACTATCCACCGTCTGCCGGGAACCCTCCAGGGATGTATTTATTTCACCTGGAATGAACTTAATTACATCTCCGAACTCTCGTTTGTTTTCTGGCTTTGAGTTTCTTGTGTATGTTCTATCTTTATTCTTTGTTTCATCCTTTGTGAGGAGTAGTAACTGTATGCTTGAAATGTTTTGCGCTGTGACGCATGCGTCCTGCAGCTGTTTAATTAAAATACATATTTATGTCACAAGAAATGAGATTATTTTCTTAAAAGAAGTTAATGAAGCAACAGGGGGGGGGGGGGGACTGATAAAAACCATAGTAAACTGAAACAAAAGTATGATTGATCAATACGATTTAGCTTCAAGAAGTTGTTTGGAATTTTAGGTTTGTGTTTAAAAGTTTGATTCAATCAAGATGTTCTATACGTATTTATAAGGCAATAGTCGTTTTCTTCGTCTATTGCTCTTTATCCCCCTTGGTATACACTCCCCGACCAACTCAACCACCATATCTATTGCTACCTACTGCGGCTCTTTAATTCGCTTCTCCGTGTGTCTGTTAGACCTCCGGCTATTTTGCACTCATTGTGGGTTCTAAACAAGGAAGTGTCTAGTTATGCTACCCTCAGGTGTTCTCATGACGTTTACTACCCAGCGTCAGTCTCTTTTCCTCACCTGAAATTTGGTTAATCCATGAGCTCTACACGAGATAAGAGAAGTCACGGAGGCAGCTGGATATAACAATAGGACATAAAAACAGCTAGGTATGTTTAACTCCTGTGAGAAAGTGAGAGATACTAAACACGGACACAGTGTACACACCTTACAACGAACTCCACTACAGCAAACGTGAATAGGAGGGGTGAAAATCAATTATGATATACACATTTTCTTTTAATGTTATACACAACGAATTGACGTTTCGATTATAATAATCTTCATCAGGAACAACACGACCAGATCTAAAGAAAAACATGAAATTAGAAAACGTAATAATTTTAAAAGATAAACAGTAAACGTCTAGGTATGATACGTTGCTAGGGATGTGTGTGTAATGGCCTAGCAACGATGTATGCGTAATGGCCTAGCAACGATGTATGTGTAATGGCCTAGCAACGATGTATGCGTAATGGCCTAGCAACGATGTATGTGTAATGGCCTAGCAACGATGTATGTGTAATGGCCTAGCAACGATGTATGCGTAATGGCCTAGCAACGATGTATGCGTAATGGCCTAGCAACGATGTATGCGTAATGGCCTAGCAACGATGTATGTGTAATGGCCTAGCAACGATGTATGCGTAATGGCCTAGCAACGATGTATGCGTAATGGCCTAGCAACGATGTATGTGTAATGGCCTAGCAACGATGTATGTGTAATGGCCTAGCAACGATGTATGCGTAATGGCCTAGCAACGATGTATGCGTAATGGCCTAGCAACGATGTATGCGTAATGGCCTAGCAACGATGTATGTGTAATGGCCTAGCAACGATGTATGCGTAATGGCCTAGCAACGATGTATGCGTAATGGCCTAGCAACGATGTATGTGTATTGGCCTAGCAACGATGTATGTGAAATGGCCTAGCAACGATGTATGTGAAATGGCCTAGCAACGTGTCTTACCTAGAATTTTACTGTTTATCTTTTAATTTTATTAAATTTTCTAATTTCATGTTGTTGTTTTTTTTAAAATTTGTTTGTGTTGCTCCTGACACTGGGAAGTAGGAAATACCACAATGTAATATACAAGTAAATGGGCATATTCTTAAACAAGTGAATTAGTACAGTTATCTCGGAACAATCAAAACATCTTATGGGAGATTCCTTGAAGAAATTAGAACAAGAAATGCCATTGCGAAGGCAGTCTTTTGCAAGATGAAAAACATACAGACCAATAAAATGGTATCATTGAAAGGAGAAAAGGAGTTTTGAAGTGCTACAAAGAACCTGTACTTTTGTATGGATGTGAAGCGCGGACAATGAGCAGACAAGCTGAAAAGCATCTAATGACAGTGAAAATGTGTTTTCTGAGAAAAATGCCAAAAATACCATGAACAGACAGAAAAACCAATGAACAAGTCCTTAGAGAAACAAATAAAGATCGAAAACTGATTAGAGACATTAGACGTAGACAGTCAAAATTTGTTGGGCATGTTATGAGAAGAAATTAAATGGAAAACTTGGTGACAACTGGCAAGATCGAAAGGAAGCGACCAAGGGGAAGACCGAGAAGTAAATACCGGATGGCTTGACCGCGTGGCATTGTCGAGACAGAAGCACGGAGCTGATCCACGACTCTGTTGATCGAGTGAGATGGCAAAACATGACCGCCCACGCTTATCGGCATGGCACATGATGGAGGAATGGATGGTTGCTCCTGATGAAGATTATTATAATCGAAACGTTGATTCATTGCGTCACAGTATAACATATTTTTATGTTATTTATTTGATATACTCATTCATGATTTCCTTCTGTGATTTACATTTGCCTTAACGGAGTTTGTTGTAAAGTATATACACTGTGTCTGTCATTTTTTTAAAATGTTGCATATCCCTTACAGGACGTTGCAGTCAACACCAGCATTTTTCAGCTGCTGTTAATGTACTTGGCAAGATTACGCTGAGTAGTTTGCCATTGCTTTCTGAGAGACCGGCTCACATACCCCTAAGTTACCGACGCGGAGAGAACCGCTACCGATTCTCACGCACTTCACGCCACTGACGAGAGTTTACAGGATTACGGAGAAAGTCGTGTAACCCCTGTATGTGTTTATTTCCTCCCACTTTATCACAGGAGTTACACATACCAAACTGGTTTTATTTTCTACACGAGATATTCATTCAAACCTCGTTAGTCCCATCCACTGTTCTACGCAGACACTAATAAACTAACGTTTGCAGCACAGGTCCGCATGGCCGAATGGATAAGAACACGTGTTCTTAAACATCCGGTGTGCTGATGCCGAGGTTAGCGCTTCAACGCCTACACCGGACAGCTAGACTAAAATGTTGACTTGTCGTCCTTGACTTGGGGACGTAAATTACAAGTATCTCTGAAGTCGGAGTGGGTTCGCCTGATGGCGAGGGAGACTGTTAATAGGGAAAGTTAACCCACACGTAAAATTCAGTCCATCACTACTATAAATAGTGGTTATGGACTACGCTTGAGTTCAAAGCGAGCGAGGGAAGGAAAAAAGATGTTTATAGTCTATTAGAAATTCTTTTAGTCTATCATATTTCTAACCCATGCAGAACTACCGATTTAACACTGGGGTTAAATTTTCTAAATTTGTTTGTAAGTTTAATTTCTTTTGACTTCCACACCCAGTGATATGACAGCTCATCATGCCTTTTGTATTTTTATTGTAATATCTTTGCCTGTTCCCTCATCTGTATTTATATCATCATCATCATCATCATCATCATCATCATCATCATCATCATCATCATTATCATCATCATCATCATCATCATCATCATCATCATCATCACTATCATAATCATCAAGTGCCATTCCAGCTAGCGTAGGCGTCCATGTCTCTCCACATATCTCGGTCGTTGGTGTTCTGGATCAACTCTGCTGCTGATATTCATACATGCCACCGTCTCAATCCATCCAGCATCATTTCTATTGGTCGGCCTCTGCCTCTCTCCCCATCGATCTTTCCAGTCGTCAGAATGTTCTCCAACGCCTCTCTTCTCATCACATGACCAAGAAAAGCTGTTTGTCTCCGTCTTTTGTTGTATATAATGTTCTATTGCTATCTAAATAGACATATGACTCCGCCTCTTGCAGTGAGGTTTCACCAAGGGATATAGGCTTGTTATTAATTTGGTTTAATCTCATTATCTTTGTCTTGTCACTAGCAATTGTTCGACCTAATTATTGTAATCCCTCATTAAGGGTGATCAGATTATCTTGCATCTGGTTACTCGTGTTTGCCAAAAGTGCAGTGTGTCGGCGAGTCCAAATCACCATGTTACTTAGCTAAAATTCACTGACTTCATATTCTAGCAGCAGTTATTGTTGTCATTACACCCCAATTTATCATCGGCTTCCCTGTCTCATTTCAGCTTTTATTTCAGATGTATCTGTCAGTTTTCCCTCATGAATAGCCCTACAATTAATATCCTCATATGTTGTCCTTATTAAGTTAATGACTTTCTGTGAGATCCCATAGTGCCACATCAGCCACCAACGGGATTCCCTATCAATGCTTTCAAAGGCATTTTCATAATCCACACATCCAATATAAAGAGACCAGTGCAGTTAAATACATTGCTCTGTTATTAAAGTTAGTGCAGGATCTGTTTGATCGAAATCCTTCCCGTTCATCTCTTAGTTGCTTGCCAAAGGCATATCTTAATCTCTCCAAAATTATCCGCTTTAATATTTTAACAGGAGCTGACAGTAATATTATCCCTCTATAAAAGACAATCCTGACGAAACAGTCGATGTAAATCATTATACTTTAGTATAAATTCGAAATAAAATTAGGTTTGTTTTTCTGTTGTGAATGCAGCATCCTCGAAGCCGAAATGTTTCTTCTTTACTAAATGTACACGTCAATGCTTGTATTTTGCTACAGAAATTATCCACAGTGGAATTAATTAATCTCACGATAGAAAGCACACAGTGATACCGCAATGATGAGTTGTAGAGCAGTATGAGTATTTTGGTAAGTCACACATTTATTGCTACTGGTGAAGCAGTCTATGATGTCATTAACCTTGACTTTCCATCATATTCTCTCTACCCAACATCCCCTGGGTGTTCTTCTTTGTTCGGGTGTTCTACAATCGACACTGCACCCGGAGCGGTTCAAGGAATTTGAGGGAATTATAGTCAATGCGACACTGAGGATGAAATTACTTTAAAGGAATCATCATCACAACGTGTCCTGTCAAATGGCGTAGGCGTAGACGTTCATGTAGCGCCTCGGATCCCGGTCCTTGTTGATCTTAGTCAATTCTACTTATAATCTTCCTCTACGCCACCGTCCTTGCCCACCGAGCTTCATTCCCTTTGGCATGCATCTGCCTCTACTACGGCGAATCTTCCCAGTCGTCATCGTGTTAAACATTGTGTCTCTTCTCATGACATGACCAACGATCTTTGTTTTTCAAAGATGGTCAGCATGGTCTAATGGACAGAGCGCTCGCTCTTAAACTTCCGATGTGCTGATTGCAAGGTAGCAGGTTCAGTTCTACATCAGTTCAATCAATCAATCATGTGCCATGCCGGAAAGCGTGGGCGGTCATGACTCGCCATTTCACTCGATCACCAGTGTCGTGGATCAGCTCAGTGTTCCTGTCTCTTCCATGCCATGTGGCCAAGCCATCCAGGTATTTTCCTTTCGGTCTTCCTCTTGGTCTATTCCCCTCGATCTTGCCAGTTGTCACTAAGTTCTCCAATCCATTTCTTCTCATAACATGTCCAAAAAATTTTGACTGTCTACGTCTAATTTCTCTAATCAGTTTACGATGTTCATTTGTCTCCTGTAGTACTTGGTCATTGGTTTTTCTGTCTGTCCATGGTATTCTTTGCATTTTCCTCAGAAACCACATTTCTGCAGCCATCAGATGCTTTTCAGCTTGACTGCTCATTGTCCAAGTTTCACATCCATACAAAAGAACAGGCTCTATGTATCCCCTCAACACTCTTTTTCTCGTTTCAATTGACATCTTTTTATTGGTCAGAATGTTTTTCATCTTGCTAAAGGCTACTTTCGCCATGGCGATTCTTGTTCTAATTTAGTTGGACTAAAATGTTACGCCTCGTTCTTGACGTGGGGACATAAATTACAAGTACTTCAGAAGTCGTAGTGGGTTCGCCTGACGGTGAAGGACACTGGTTTTAGGAAAAGCTATACTCCACGTAAGTCCAGTGTGTACTACGCTCCAGTTTAAAGCAAGCGAATGGGGAAAATGTGTCTTTGAAAATAAATATGTAAGAAATTCTTCCCTATATGAACATTGAAGTTGTTATTATTGCTGTTGTGAACTTCATTGACCGAAATGTTCACTTTTGTAGTGGGGCACATAGGTGTGAGAGCAAACTAACCTACAGAATGGTTTGCGAATTTGGCTACTGTGGGAAGCTGACGAGCTTTGGACCAAGCTGGCATCCTGAATGATAGACGACTAAACGACTAACATGAAAAATGTCACCCTCCAACGGTAACCAGACTGCAGGGATAAACGGGTTGAAATTTACGAAAACGCCATGCCGCAAGCCAAAGATACATTCTTCATGTGCCATGCCGGTAAGCGTGGGCGGTCATGTTTCGCCATCTTACACGATCACCAGAGTCGTGGATCAGCTGTGTCTTCTGGTCCCGACCATGCCATGTGGACAAACCATCCAGATATCTACTACATTGCTTGCTCTTGTTCTTTTTCTCTCAATCATGCCAGTTGTCAATAAGTTCTCTAGTTAATTTCTTCTCATGACGTGCCCCCCCCCCCCCAAAAAAAAAAAAAGTGACTATCTACGTCTAATTTCTCTAATCAGTTTACGGCTTTCATTTGCCTCTTGTAGGACTTCCTCGTCGGTTTTTCTGTCTGTTCATGACATTATTTGCATTTTTCTCAGAAACCATGTTTCCACTGCCATTATATGTTTTTCAGCGTGTCTGCTCATCGTCACGCTCATCATTGGTCAGTACGTTTTCCATGTTTAAAAACAGGCCACCTTCTCCATGATGACTCTTGCTCTAATCTCTTCAAGGCACCTCCCATCGGATGTTGCAGAAGATTAGTCAACCATTACACAACTGATGTCGGCTTCCGCTTTACGCGGAGGGATACATCGAGGCGGATGCACGACCGGGCTGTGAACATTTCGATGTTCTGTTAGGATGACCTGGCTTAGCTGAGTTGAGTTGAGCTAAGAACCTAGATCACATCACTCGGGACATTTTCACGCTTGCTCAGTCCTCATCTGCAACAGTCAGTGAAGAGTCCCAATACTAATGATACCTGTAGCAAACTGAGAATATGTCCGTATGGCCTTTCCTTGGAGTGTTAAGTGTTAGATAGATCCTCTGAGCGCTCCTTGCGGCACCATTCTCTCCAGGCCGTGATGATCCAGCCGTACTTCTGCACTATACACACGATTCCAAAGGTCCCTGACTACATCTGTGGGGTTGATCAAACGACTGAAACACTGTTCATGTTGGCTACAAGTTTACTGTCTTCTAGTGCTACCATTGATGATCAAACGACTCAAACACTGTTCATGTTGGCTACAAGTGTACTGTCTTCTAGTGCTACCATTGATGATCAAACGACTCAAACACTGTTCATGTTAGCTACAAGTGTACTGTCTTCTAGTGCTACCATTGATGATCAAACGACTCAAACACTGTTCATGTTAGCTACAAGTGAACTGTCTTCTAGTGCTACCATTGATGATCAAACGACTCAAACACTGTTCATGTTGGCTACAAGTGTACTGTCTTCTAGTGCTACCATTGATGATCAAACGACTCAAACACTGTTCATGTTAGCTACAAGTGAACTGTCTTCTAGTGCTACCATTGATGATCAAACGACTCAAACACTGTTCATGTTGGCTACAAGTGAACTGTCTTCTGGTGCTAACATTGATGATCAAACGACTCAAACACTGTTCATGTTGGCTACAAGTGAACTGTCTTCTGGTGCTACCATTGATGATCAAACGACTCAAACACTGTTCATGTTGGCTACAAGTGTACTGTCTTCTAGTGCTACCATTGATGATCAAACGACTCAAACACTGTTCACGTTGGCTACAAGTGAATCGTCTTCTAGTGCTACCATTGATGATCAAACGACTCAAACACTGTTCATGTTGGCTCCAAGTGTACTGTCTTCTAGTGCTACCATTGATGATCAAACGACCCAAACACTGTTCATGTTGGCTACAAGTGTACTGTCTTCTAGTGCTACCATTGATGATCAAACGACTCAAACACTGTTCATGTTAGCTACAAGTGTACTGTCTTCTAGTGCTACCATTGATGATCAAACGACTCAAACACTGTTCATGTTGGCTACAAGTGTACTGTCTTCTAGTGCTACCATTGATGATCAAACGACTCAAACACTGTTCATGTTAGCTACAAGTGTACTGTCTTCTAGTGCTACCATTGATGATCAAACGACTCAAACACTGTTCATGTTAGCTACAAGTGTACTGTCTTCTAGTGTTACCATTGATGATCAAACGACTCAAACACTGTTCATGTTGGCTACAAGTGTACTGTCTTCTAGTGCTACCATTGATGATCAAACGACTCAAACACTGTTCATGTTAGCTACAAGTGTACTGTCTTCTAGTGCTACCATTGATGATCAAACGACTCAAACACTGTTCATGTTGGCTACAAGTGAACTGTCTTCTGGTGCTACCATTGATGATCAAACGACTCAAACACTGTTCATGTTGGCTACAAGTGTACTGTCTTCTAGTGCTACCATTGATGATCAAATGACTCAAACACTGTTCATGTTGGCTACAAGTGTACTGTCTTCTAGTGCTACCATTGATGATCAAACGACTCAAACACTGTTCATGTTAGCTACAAGTGTACTGTCTTCTAGTGCTACCATTGATGATCAAACGACTCAAACACTGTTCATGTTGGCTACAAGTGTACTGTCTTCTAGTGCTACCATTGATGATCAAACGACTCAAACACTGTTCATGTTAGCTACAAGTGTACTGTCTTCTAGTGCTACCATTGATGATCAAACGACTCAAACACTGTTCATGTTAGCTACAAGTGTACTGTCTTCTAGTGCTACCATTGATGATCAAACGACTCAAACACTGTTCATGTTGGCTACAAGTGTACTGTCTTCTAGTACTACCATTGCAACGAGCTCCAGAACCACGTTCCCACTCCAAAATCAGTAACCGAGACACGATTCACCAAGAGTTGTGTCACCGTGTACCATATCATTCATTGCCCACAGTATACCCTCGATGTCGATGAGTAGACAATGTTGCGAATGCCCTACAAAATTAAGAAACACAACATAGCAAACTAGTCTATCATCTTTAAGAATATTGACTTGACAACAATTAACACCATCGAAAAATTAGTAAGGCAACATGCAACACGACATCATCATCATAGTCTTGGATAAGGTCTGTGCTCTTGTCCCTGTTTTGCCATAATGGGAAGACATGTAGATATTCGTCTCTTTGTCTTCCCTTGCTATTTACTTATCAAGTTTGCCAGCTGTCAAGTTTATTTCTCTTCATAACGTGTCCACAATTCTTGATTGGCTTTGGCTAATTTCCCTAAGGAAATTATAGTTTCCATTTGTGTTGTGAAGGATTATCTCATTCGTTGTTTTTTTTTTTTTTCTTTTTTCTGTCCGTGATGCTGTTCTTTGCAATTTATTCAGAAACCACATTTCCGCTGCCACTAGATTTTTCTGAGCTTTTTTGCTTATTGCTTATATTTCACATGAATACATATATAGTTCTATATAGTTTTATAACATTCCTCTTATGGCTACAGTTAACAGCGTTTTACTTGTGAGCTTTTCCCCTCCGGTTCGTTCGCTTTGAACTCAAGCTTAGTCCAAACACATGCTATTACATCTAGTGCCCTGAACTAAATTATACACGTGGATTAGCTTTCCCCTATTATCAGTGTCCCTCAGCTCAAGAGAACCCAGTCCGACTTCTGAGGTACTTGAAATTTACGTTCGCCGGTCACGGACGTGAAGTCAACATTTTAATCCAACTGACCGGTGTAGATAAATTAGACGTAGACAGTCACAATGTTTTGGTCACCTTATGAGAAGAAATAAAATGGAGGACTGGGTGACAACTGGCAAGATCGAGGGGAAGAGAACAAGAGAAATTCCGAGAAATAAATACCTGGATGGCCTGGCCACGTGGCATGGTTCGGAAACCTTGAGATTATCAACGAGTCTGGTGATCGAGAGAGATGGAGAAACATAACCGTCCACGATTATCGGCATGGCACACGGTGATGATGATGATAACCAGTGTAGTGGTTGAAGCCGAAACCTCGGCATCAGTGCACCGGAAGTTTAAGATCAAGTGATCTAACCCAATCGGCCACACATACATTCCCAGTTAAGTGTTAGGATCAACACATTTTATAGGCATGAGTCCCTGGAGGAATAAGTAGGCAATTTGTCTCTCCCACAGCGAATGTCGACAGCTGACATCTAACCCTCGTCATAACCGAACTCATGCGTTTGTCAGAATCATCTCCTAACCATTACACCAACGCGCCCGCTACCGCTTCTGATATTTTCGCTCAAACTCTGAAGAAGCTCACGAAGTGATCTGCACTGCGATACTCTTAACAAGCAATAAATAATATACTTCCGTTGGGTGTATTAATGTGAACCTGTCCGGGCCAATATCCCAACCGTCCTGCCAAACTTTACGATTCCCACCTGCCCATGGATCGTTCATGAGCGCAGGTAACATAAATTAGAATACATTGTAGCCAAAAACAATCACAATTAATCGAAACGAACGGGATAAACGGGGACAATAAATAACAATAAGAAAATGCAGACGTTTTTGGGATAAGAATACCTTTAACATTATACAGGTGGGAATATAAGAAACAGCCACTGAACTAGACAGGAGAAAGACGATCCCTCAGGCGTCTGCGCGCCGACTTCCTGTCTATCCCAGCAACCCAGATGATATTTTCTCTATCAGGTTCAAGATAAACAAAACAGTTGAAACTCGATATACTTGCAATTCATCTTGTGAGCTGTAAAGGCAAACTGTATCTGGACTTTGATCATGTAAAGTTCATACATATTAAAGCAGTTTGATTTTCTTTCAGGTATGCAGCCTCGTTGTCTTTTACTGGCGCTGGTGGAATGTCCATAGATGTATTCGATAACACGGGAAATATGCCGAGAAACAACTGTCTTATGATTTAATGCTGAGAATAAGTACAACAGTGAGGGACCCCTGTTCAAGCTAAGAGGCGTATTTCAGGACAAAATATGAATTAAAAGGTACGAGGGTTAACTTCATTGCACCGGGTTTATCCCATACGGCTTTCTCACTTTTCGAAGGGGCGACAGCGTCGCACAGAGCAGGAACTCCGTAGCTACAGCGACGATCCCTAGTAGTCTCCGAGACAACTGCACTAGTGAACCGAAATATGTAGGTCGGGATCGAACTCACAGCCTTCAGAGCGCCAGGCAGCGACGTAACCACATGGCCGCGGAGACTTCTTTTGGGTATTAGGTACGATATGAAGTAAGCAAAGTTAGTCAGTTAGTCACGGTTACAACTTCAAGGCAAAGAGTTACCCCATCATGCTCGGATCCTGTACCAGTGAAGATCACACATAATGCTACACACTTTCCCCTGTGAAAAGTGGAACAGCGAAGTGTATTGGCTAGGATATTTCTGTGATAGTGTCATGATCGCAGTCGGACCATGGTTCCTAGCCTGCCTTCGTCGTCTACTAAGTGAGGCAGCGTTTTACTACTTATTCCTTTTCTCCATTCAGGCTTAACAAAATGTGAATGCCCTACTACTTCACAGACCTGCTGTAGTTTCCTGATTCGGGAAAAGAGATTCCCAGTACAATGAGAAGAAGCTGGAGCTCTTATGGGGATGTCCATGTGCAATAAAAATCATCCTTAAGAGAAACAAAACGAAAGCTAATTGCAGAACTGCATCTGAGCAAACGCACGACACTCACGAATTCTGACAGTTTGAAATTGCCGTAAAAAGGCAACGCACACAACAACCCATGCAGACGTGGAAGTCCAGGGGAATCCATACGATCTGTCAAAGGACGAGGTTACCAGCATGTTAAAATATCCCTGGGAGAGATACAGTTAGTTGCATGTCCTTTAGATGACGTTGCAGTCAACCCCAGCATTGTTAGACAATGACTGTTTAGGCAATGTTATGTTTAGCCTGTTCCGTGACGAAGGTGTTACAGACGCAGTTCGTAATCACGTATACCCGTGTTCGAAACACAGCTGCGGATTATTTGGCAGCAGACGGCCTTGCGTTGGTATTTTACTAAATGGTATAGGTGCCGGTCGTTCAGAAAGCAATGGCAAACTACTGAACGTAAACTTGCGAAGAGATCACAACAGCAAAAAATTCCAATGTTGGCGGCGACGTCCTGTAAAGGATATGCAACTAACTATTAAAAAAAAAACACATTTAGTAGTGACTGCAATATAGTGAGTTCTTTCCACGCTCTGGTCAACTGAACTTAAATATTGACTTCTCGTTCAGAAGGCAATGGCAAACTACTGCCCAGTAAATCACAAGCAACCAACAGGAGCTGCGGGTGGTTGAGTGTCCTTCAAATGACATGCACTTGTTTGTTTCCTATAGCTTTCTGAACGGCCAACTGTCATAATATTGTGAAAACCAATGCAAAGCGATCGGATTCCAATCGCATGCAGCCGACTTCTGTTCTGGTATCTCGAAATTCTGAACCATCTAAACCAGTGTTTCCCAACGTGGGGCCCACGCCCCACAGGGGGGCAATTTGACTGTTAAGGGGGGCAATTCGAAAATAGAAGAAATCGGCTGAATATAACAAAACGGGGAGACTTGAGACTGAAGTTAACTAAATTGGAACCTGACATAAGATCTCTTTGCAGCAAGCATCAAGCGCAAGGATCTCACTAAATTTAAATAATAAATAATTACTAATAATTAAAATAATATAGAAAAATCTTCCATTAAAATTATTTTGTACTTGAATTTCAGTTCTCCATTATATGTTTTGAAAATTTACTTACTGTGTTTGCTCAATAATTACCTAGTGATTTCTTCCTAAAACCTATCATTCAAGTTTCTTTAGTGAACATTTCAATTTTTGAATATTAAAAATAATGTATATGTTGAGGGGGGGGGGGCATGGGGTGGGGGAGGGGGGCAATATGAATTTTAGAAAGGCTTAAGTGGGGCATGGTACAAAAAAGGTTGGGAAACACTGATCTAAACCATTGACAAGGGGGAAATACGAGGGTGCTTCACATGAAAACTGTAAAAGTCTGATAGAGATAACAGTAACCAACCCATTGTCTTGTAACCTGTCAATATTGTTGTTAAGGATGTCGTGACATTATGCTGCTGACGAACACGGTGACCTCATAAGGGCAGATTAACGATGGCCGCCCCATTTCTGACATGCACCAAAGAGGAGAAGAGTTCTGTTACCCGTTTTTTTTTAAAAAATGTTTTATCCGTGAAGGGCTGAAACCTATAGAAATTCATCGAAGAATGAAGGTCCTTTATGGTGATGCATGTCTGTCAGTTCAGCCAATGTATGAGTAGGTGGGAAGTTTCAAAACATGTCGGTCCGATGAAGAGGTACAGCAGGCAGTGCATGAGCAGTTACACACGGGACCAAGAGAAGTTTGTTCTACAGGAATCCAAGCACTTTATCGGGGCTGGAGGATTTCAATTGAACGCCGTGGTGACTACATCGAAAAATGATACATTTGTTCATTACTTTTTCAGAATATATTCGCACAAATAAAAACAGGAGCAGCTAGATGAGTGACTAGAACGTCGGATTCTTCTTCGGGAGATCCGGGTTCGAATCATCGGTAAGGTGTGGAGTTATGTCGGAAGCAAAAGGAAAACCCTAACCTGCACAGTTCGCGGCGACTGCACTAACCAGGTAGCCTTAATCCCCAGGACCAAGACCCCCTGCCATACACCGCAAAGGACTATATAGGCAGTAAATAGCAGTTGCTAGTAACACAAAAACAGTTAAGGTTTTCATTTGAAGCTCCCACGGAGATGCAGTCATACCCGCTATTGCCTTCAACTCCATACTATAAGTTCCAGCATATCTTTTATTTTTCTACTCCAAAACTGAAAACCCGAACGTCGATATCGTCATTACTTCCAAATGTTATTCTTCCACCTAATTTTTGCTTCCCCCAAATCTCGTTAACAGTTTTCTTTGAGAGAATCGATGAGCCCTACACGAAACTGCTTTCAGCTCATTAGTGATCCCGTTCAGATAATGATCTTCGTCTACAACAACATCTGAACTGGTCGTCTGCTGCATATTTTCCTTATAGGCAGACACAATCTCACGTTCCCGCGTAATGATATGTGACCAATCAATACAAAAACATGTTTCTTTCTGTACATTCCCATAGAAAACGTTTTTACATAACATACTTTTGTTAGATTTGCGTTCGCTTTGAACTCTAGTTAGTCCATACAAGTCCTACTACTTCTAGTGCAAGTGACTGAATTTTATGCGTGGCTTAGCTTTCTTTATTACCAGTGTTCCTTGCCTGAAAGACCAATGAACAAGTTGTTCGAGAAACAAATGAAGATCGTAAACTGATTAGAGACATTAGACCTAGACAGTCACAATTTTTTGGGCATGTTATGAGAAGAAATGATTTGGACAACTTGGTGACAACTGGTAAGATCGAGGGGAACAGACCAAGGGGAAGACCTAGAAGCAAGTACCTGGATGGCTTGGCCTTGTGGCATGGTCGAGACAGAAACACGGAGCTGATCTACGACTCTGGTGATCGAGTAAGATGGCAGAATATGACCGCCCACGCTTACCGGCATGGCACATGATGGATGGATGGATGGATGCTATCAAGCGAATCTCCACTCTGACTTCAGAGGTAATTGTAATTTACGTCCCCATGTCAAGGACGATAAATCAACGTTTTAGTTCAGCTGACCGGTGTAGCGGTTAAATCCACTACCTCAGCATCGGCACATCGGATGTTTAAGAAGGAGCGATCTTGTCTATTCGGCCATGCTGACCTCACTTTTGTTTATTGTTATTACCGCGAGCAGAAGCGGGCTGGTCAGTGTGTCAGCTTGTCGATGGCAAGTGGGCCTTGTGGGCTCATGATGAAGGGGACTTGTGTAAATGTAGAGGCTGAGAAGTACGACATCTTGTCTTCTCAGATAAGGGTGAACAACTAAAAGGATCCATTTGTACGCTGTACCGGTTAAATTGCCTCTGAGACCTAAGAAAAGACTTACATTTCAAAATGGCAAAACATGCCAGCTAACAGATTAGTGTGGGCATGAGTTATTATGGTGAGGCAGAAGAAATCTGACTGTCCTTAATCATTAGACAATATGTTTAAAATGTTAATGTCCTTTCGGCTTCAGGCGGAAGTGCGCAATTGGGAGGGTACAAGCCTTCTCCTGGTGCGAGGAAATGCAACCTAAAGATGAAATGTCATGCTGGGGAGAACAGGCCCTAAGCCTTTGTCTGCACATTGTCTAGGATTGAAGCTCCCTTGGGTAGTAAATGGTCTAGCATTGGTTTGCTGATCCGAAAGCTTCTACAGCTTGACTTGTTTTATATGTATTGATGTTATATTTTCTCTGGAGTGAACTAGACAGACTGAGAGAGGGACAATACTGCATAGGCACGACATGGTCTGTACAAAGCAGCCCAGGCTTTATGCTATGGAAAGGTTGTTATGTAATATTTTTTTTAAAGCACAATGTAGCAAATTTGTATTTGTCAAGACGACAAAGTGTCACAATAGTAGTATACTGTCCTATCATTAACTATGCCTCGTGGCAATCAAAATACGAGGGGTTCGGGGGATGAAAATCTTAAATGTTTTGTTTTAGGGGGGGGGGGGGGTGGTGAATATATTTTGAAAAAATACAGAACAATTATATCATTTTTTGATGTAATCACCACTGCGTTTAATGGAAGTCCTCCAGCGCCGACAATGTGCTTGGAATACCGTAGAACAATCGACTCTGGGGTCACTACTCGGTGTGCTTGACCCTATCGTGAACATCCTGTCAAAGAAGTGACGCAGTTTTGAAACTTCCTACTCCACTCATACACTAGCTGGATTGACAGACATGCATCCCCATACTGGACCTTCACTCGCCGATGAATTTCTATAGGTTTCACCCCTTCACTGATTAAATAATGGATAGCAGAACTCAGCTTCACTTTGGTGCTTGTCAAAAGTGGGGCAGCCATCTTTAAACTGGTCCTTATGACGTAACTGTGTTCGTCTGCCGCGTGATGTTACGTGCTTAACAATCGTGACATCCTTAGCAACAATATTGAAAGGTTACAAGACAGTGGTAAATCTATTGTAATTTCTATCACACTTTTAAAATTTTTGTTTGCATCCCCCTCCTATTTAGGCCCTGATCAGCACTGATCGGGAATCCTGAGGTAACGTAATGCTTTGGGAGCTTGCTTATCAAAACAGTGGTCTAGGATCAATGTCCAGTAGTGATAGAATTCTTTTACCCACCAGTAGTGTACTGATGTCCCCCCAAGACTCATAAATTGTGCCTGGATAATTTTCAGAATATTCTAGGAACTGTCTGTGAGAAAAGGTTGCGAGGAAGGAAACCGGCTTTCCTTTCTTATAATCCGTGTCCGAAAGTTGCCATGGCCGAGTGGATAAGAAAGCTCGTTCTTAAACATCCGATGTGCTGAAATTGTGTTAGCGGTTTCAACCTATACATCGGTCAGTTGGACTAAAATTCCCTTGACCTGGGAACGTACATTACAAATATTTCTGAAGCCGGAGTGGGTTTGTCTGTTGGCGAGGGGCACTAGTAATAGGGAAAGCTAATCCACGAGCAAAAGTCAGACCAGTGCACTAGAAGCCGTAGCACGTGTGCAACAATAACAATCGTGTTCTAAAGTGTGCCTAGTAATTACATTTATCTTTAACTCTTATTCTACCAGACATGACAATTCATAGTTACTGCCGAAGGGGTGTGAAGGAATAGGACTTCGCATGGCTTGATGGTCAGCCGGCTATTTGGCGTTAGGGGTTACGGACGCAATTCGCAATCCCGCATTCCGTGTTCGAAACACAGACTGCCTTGCGTTGGTTTTATTTAATTGTATGAGTACCGGTCGTTCAGAAAGCAATGGCAAACTACTGTGCATAAATTTGCCAAGAAATCGAAAACAGGCAAGAAATGCTATGCGTACTGCGATGTCCTGTAAAGGATATGCAATTTACTTTTTTATGGTGTTCGCTGGGAAGTACAGGCGGCCGGCACGATGCCGACCACATTACTCAACGAGTGCCAATCGGTTTATCAAATATTGGGTCGGTCTAGCATCGTATGAGCAATGCGTCATAATATGTGCAGATGTGTCGTTTGCTGTAAGGTTTTACTTTGTGATTTAAATTTTGCGCATTCATTCATTCATTACCTCTTTTCATATCACTCGTCCCACCCCTACACCATAAACACTTGCCACTTTTCATATCACACGTCCCACCTTTACACCATCAACACTTATCACCTTTCAAATCACACGTCCCACCCCTACACCACAGACACTTGTCACCATTCATATCACACGTCCCATCCCTACATCATAGACACTTGTCAACTTTTATATCACACGTCACCCCTACACCACAGACACTTGTTACCTTGCATATCACACGTCCCACCCGTACACCATGGACACTTGTCATTTTTAATATCACACGCACCACCCTTACACCATAGACACTTATCACCTTTCATATCACACGTCCTACCCCTACACCATAGACACTTATCACCTTTCATATCACACGTCCTACCCCTACACCATAAACACTTGCCACTTTTCATGTCACCCGTCTTACCTCTACACCGTAGTCAGTGGCCACTTTTTATATCACCCGTTCCAACCCTACACCCAAGACACATGCCATTTTCATATCACACGGCCCACCCCCACACCGTAAACACGTGCAACTTTTCGTAGCACATATCCTGCCACTACACCATAGACAATTACCACTTTTCATATCACACGTCACATCCCTATACCATACATACTTGCCATTTTCATATCACACGTCCTACCCATATACCATATACGCTTGCCACTTTTCATATCACACGTCCCACCCCTACATCACAGACGCCTGCTAATTTTCATGTCACACGCCCCACAGCTTCACCACGAAACCCCACCACTTTTAGCTTCACAAATCCCATGCCAAAACCACATCGTAACCCACAAGCAAACCGTCCCTTTCCGTGTACAGTTAATAAGTTTACAACCACGCAAGGTATAATCAAGGACATCTGATACTTTTAACCTCAAACTCTTATCCTTAAACTACTCACTTCCACTCCTCCTCCCAACACCCCTCCTCCACCCCCCCACACACACAAACACACACACACACACAAACACACACACACACACACTGATCCGTCTCATTACTAGTAACATTATGCAGTGTAAAACTACCCAACGAATTTACGGAGACTCGGTACACTGAAGTCGATAGGGAGGGGGAAAAAAAAGGGGGGGGGGGGAGACCAGAGAAAAGAGAAACACCATCCTTCAAAGATCAAGTTTCTCTAAAGGAAACTAGGGAAACCACATAATTAGAAACATGGCTAAACGACACTGACGGATGAATCTTGCATATTAAAGACCTGTCTTGCCCTATTAATATTATAGAAACAGGGAAGAGATATCAAATCTCAGAAAAGAATACGATTCGGCAGACTTTGGCTTTTAAATTCATTCATAATTATTGATGGTATGGTTTCCGATGACTTGTGCTGAGTTTAACTTAAATGTAACCTTATTCTAACCTACTTAAACTGCGTTTCTTGATTTAAACTCACTCAATTTTCTGAGTGATATGAAAACATGTGTTTGTATCATAAAATAAATGTTTGCATATCCTTTACAGGACATCGCTGTCAACATCAGCAATTTTCAGCTAAATTGTTGATTTCTTGGCAAGATTACAGCTCAGTAGTTTGCCATTGCTTTCTGAGCGACCGGCTCACATACCCCGTAAGTTACCGACGCGGCTAGAACCGCTACCGATTCTCGCCGTCATCTCGTTACTGACAAGAGTATACGGGATTACGGAGAAAGTCGCTAACTTTAGGCCGGGGAGACCGGCATGTGTTTGTATATAAAGGTAAATTGTTGACAATTAAAATATGTGTTTGTATTCAAGGTAACTGTTGGCGTATCGATAAGTTGTTGGTGTTGTTTTTGTTGTTGGTGTTGTTGTTGGCGTTGTTGTTGTTGTTGTCTTAAAATTATAGCGTTAGGCGTCGTGGTTATTGCAGTTCCAGCTCCTGTGACTTGTGCCTTTCCTTTTATTTCTGCCATGATTCATGAGCATTACATTTCTCGGATCAAGTAAATTCCCTACCGGTTTGCTAAACCTGTCATAGGTTCCTTACCTTTTTTATCCCTTGTATATTTGCTACTGCCACTATGTCACACTCACTGACAGACGCCTCGTTACAAGTGGCGCTGTAAAAACAAGAAGCAAAATTAAAATTAAGTTGGAAGAATCTTCATAGATATGCTGGTTATAGATGTGTTAATTATTAGATCGTTGGGACACAGAGGTGTTTCCAAGGCACCAGGGCCGGGTTATATACTGGCCAAGACCTATTGACGCGTCCTCGTTGTGCGTCCTGGGCAACAGGTCCCTTCGGGGTCCTGGCTAAAGTCAGTAGGATCGCCGATTCCTCCGAAGTCGGAGCGTGTCTGCCTGTACGGCGAGGAACCACCAGTCTGCACACCAATAAGCCAGACATGGGACAACGGATACTCACGCAAACCTCATGTCCTGTATGACATCACACTGATGTTGGACAACAGGATGCCTTCATCCGACATACAGGACTTCGCGTTGGAGTTCAAGCCAACGAACACAAGCAAGCAAGCATTAGATCGTTAACTCATGCAGTGCCAAATGATAATATTTCGTCAAATTTCGTCAGATCTCCCATTTAGACAGAATGAATCACCAGCAAACGAGAAGTAGGTTGTGAGCTTCACTAGAACACGATTATATATAACAAAATGGACTTTACGGCTCAAGGTTTCGTCAACACAAAATAAACAAACACAAACTGACAAAACTACATGAATGATTTGTTTTCCGCATATCCTTTAACGGACATTGCAATCAACACCAGCATTTTTCAACTACTGTTTATGTCTTTTCAAGTTTTACGTTGAGTAGTTTGCCATTGCTTTCTGAACGACCGGTTCACATACCCCCGTTACCAACGCAAAGCGATCCGCTACCGAATTTCGTGCAGCTGTGTTTCGTACGAGAGTATCCTGGATTACGAACGTCTTTATCCCCTAGCCAGGGAAACCGGCACATGAATAATCCAAGTTTTTCCTTTACAGGACATCGATGTCAACATAAGCATCTTTCAGCTGATTGTTGATTTCTTGGCAAGATTACGCTCAGTAGTTTGCCATTGCATTCTGAGCGACCGGCTCCATACTCTCATAAGTCACTGGCGCGACTCGAACCGCTTCCAATTCTCGTGCGCTTACGTCAACCACGAGAGTATTCGGGGTTACGGAGAAAGCTGCAAACTCTCGACCAGGGAGACCGGCACATGAATAATACTACATGAAAATATAAATATACAAGTTACTTATCTGTATCATTGTTGTAGGCTGGATATGTAATCTAACGTATAAGCGGGTATGATGACTTGTTATCGAGTGAATGAACCGGATGTGTGATTATCCATTTAGACAGATGACGATATATCGCTATAATAGGATCATCGTGTTATTTATTACATTTCTTGGTATCTTCCGCCATTTCAATGCTCAGTGATCGAAATTTACATCATAATACTTGTGTATCATGACCGCTCCAAGCCTGTTTTCGCTTGGCATTGAATCAGTTAAAAACATGTAAATACTGGCGACAAAGTTTGAAGGGTTAAAATATTCTAGAACAGAACTTAATTAAGTGTGATGGCCACTCATCTCCGCTTCTCCCGAAGCCTGAGCAGCTATGAGGGAATACATATATGTGCGTGGAAACCACACAAAGATTTCGTTTTGTTAATGGGGCTGTTTTGTGTGTGTTTTAACTCCCCGCCTCTCTACCACGTGTCCTCCAATCGTTATCTGTCAGAACTCTGCACATAAGTTATATTATTTCATTCATTTAGGTATCGTTCGTTTGTTCGCCAATTTTTCGTTCGTTCATTCATTTATTTAGACATTAACTAATTCGTTTATTCATTCATTTTTGCAACAATTCATTTCTCCGTTCGCTCGCTTGCTTGCTTTTTCCTTAATTCATTTGCTCGTTCTTTCATTCACTCAGATGTGTTTCGTTGTTCATTCATTTATTTACTCATTCATTTATTCTTGTTAATTAATTAATTAATTCTTCCAAAATTGTTTGTCTGTGCGTTCATTCATCTATTTATTCATTTGCAACAAATTAATTAATTTACTCATTCAACTTTTAAATGAAAACTTCTCAAAGCCACCAATGTACTTTTCCAGCGCGAACCAGGAATTAGAATTTGACCTATACTATTCTACCCTCTACGGCTATGTCTTGCCCTTTCCATGACCAACAAATCACGTGGTCTGAGAGGTGAAAAAAAATACAACCTTGTTCTTTAACGTCAATACAGCAGAAATGGCTGCCTAGTTAGCCTAATGAAAGCACCAGCTGTAAGTACCCCAGGGTGTCTGTCCTGTTTTATCATTCGTGGGTAATTACGCACACAATCCCTATAGGCACGTCTTCATAACTTTTCTAACAAAGGTCACTGAATCATCTCTCTGGTGATTGAACTATGATCCGCTTTGTGACAGGCGATTGGACTACAACTGTGCCATCGTCGTTGGCATGTACCATGTACTACATAGAACATCTCTATATTTACAGTTCGCCAGCTATATGGGATAAACCCAGTGCAATGAAGTCGATTATTTTTTTTCCTTTAAGCCTCATTTAAATAATTCGCTGAAAGATTCAACGCAGTTCAAGAACCTATCCACTGTTCTATTCACAGATTCTGTAGAGAAGCTACCATCTCTGTAACCTGGAAGATGAAGACATTTGTGTGGGTAAATACAGACTTTTGCCAATGTCTGTTCATATATATTTTGTTTTCATTCGCTTGCTTTGAACTCAAGCATAGTGCATACACATGCTCCTACTTCCAGAGCACTGGACTGATTTTTGTGTGTGGATTAGCCTTCCCTATTATCTGTGTCCCTAGATACCAGGCGAACCCACTCCGAATTTTGAGGTACTTGTAATTTACGTCCGCAAATCAAGGACGAGAAGTAAACATGTTAGTCCAACTGACCAGTGTTTGGGTTGAACCTGCTACTTCGGTATCAGCGCATCGGAAGTTTAAGAGCGAGTACTCTTATCCATGATACCAATACACACTTTTACAGTTTCTTGTGATTCTTTAGAAAGGCTTTGCCCTTTTGTAACAGGTTATTATTGTATCTATGCTATTATGACAATAATATGATTACTAGAAAATTAATGCTTTGGTCATCGTTGTGATTCCATCTTCTTCTTGTAGTCCATGCCGTGCGACACTGCTGTCCACTGTGCTGCCATTCAGTTCTAATACTGATGATGCCATGAATACTGATGATGCCATTAATGCTGATGATGCCATGATGCCATAATGTCCAGAATCTTCTGTATTGGTCGCCACCTGCCTCTTTCCCCAACTTTCCCGTTGTGAGGACATACTCACACTTTCCCCTTCTCATGACAAAGTACGCGGACTGTCATTCTTCTGAAGCGAGTCACGAGTACTCTTGGTGAGTTAACTTCTTCCAAGATGACTTTATTACTCTTTCTATTCATGAACGGTGTTCTTCTCATTCTTCAGTGAAATCACATATACGCACCTTCTACATAATTCCTCCCTTGTCCATGATTCACTTCCGTACTTCAGGATTGGCCGAATATAGCTCTTTAGAACATTTTCTCGCCTTGATTGACAATAACACATTGCAGAGAATATTCTTCATCTGGTGAATATCTGGCGGCAATAGCAAGCTTTTCATTCCCTTAATTATGGTTAATATTTGGTGGTAATACCATACTTTTCATTCACTTAATTATGGTGAATCTCTGGTGGCAATAGTAAACTTTTCATTCACTTAATTATTATGAATATCTGGTGGCAATAGCATACGTTTCATTCACTTAATTATGCTGAATATCTGGTGGTAATAGCATACATTTCATTCACTTAATTTCCATCGCCCTGCTACTGAGTGAGTGCGTGGGCGACACTGTGAGCTGTGAAATTCGCGTGGAATGCTTTTACATCTGACCTGTACAGTGATCTGCATGTTCGCAACAATGGCTACTGGCTGTTGCTAAATTGACTGATTTGCCTTTTCGGTTCACGAGTGCATTTTTCAAGAGACTCCTGAGAGTCGGCGCTGAAGCTGCGGAGTTTGTGCTATATGCGACGCTTTCAGCGGGTCGCCCTGCGGTAAAAGACCGAGCCATGTGAGAAAACCCGGGTCAATGAGATCTTTCTGGTGACTGCCGAGTCCATCGACGATGAACTGTGGTTTGCGTGGATGAATTTTGGGTTGGCATTCTGGTGGCGGCATTATGCACAGGGGGCTGTTGGATTGCCGAGACTCCTGACTATTCCACATTTCATATTGGACAGTGGGGAGCATTTTATGTGATTTTCACTGGCACAGGAATAGAGCATAATGGGGACGACCCGTTGCCGTGTAGTTGGAACCTCATTCACTTAATTATGGTGAATATCTGGTGGCAATAGCATACTTTTCATTCACTTAATTATGGTGAATATCTGGTGGCAATAGCATACTTTTCATTCACTTAATTATGGTGACTATCTGGTGGCAATAGCAAATTTTCATTCAATTAATTATTCTGAATATCTGGTGGCAATAGCAAACTTTTCATTCACTTAATTATTCTGAATATCTGGTAGCAAAAGCATACTTTTCATTCACTTTATTATGTGAAGTACGGAAGTGAATCAAGAATCCAGTGGTGCCCACTCTATGACCACGAGCAGCATGACGTTGGAGGTGATGGCAGTTACACAGGCTTTCATATGGCTGGAATCACAGCATTATACCAACGTGTGTGTACTAAGTGATTCAATGAGCATGATTCAGAAGGTAGAAGCTGGATCTGTACGTAGACAGTGGACTGAGTCGCTGCGGAAGTCTGTTGTCCGTAAATTCACCTTCATCTTCGTCCCGGGACATGCGGGAGTCGAGGGAAATGAACGAGCTGATAAACTGGCTGGCTCTGCACCCCCTGTAGATGGCCAGCCCATGGATCGTGCCGATGTTATTAACTTCCTCAAAGATATGCCGAGAACATAGGACTTTGACGTCAGTGATTCCACATCGCTGTCCAGGATGAAAGACCTGGGAGTAAGAATCGGCACAGCCAGACGTGAGAGGTACATCGGGAAAACAAAGCGCCTCGTCAACCAACACAGAACTGGCACTATTAGCCACCGGACGCTGATGTATATGCTGGGGGGAGGATCTGAGCACCTATGGACATGTCCGGAGTGCAATGAAGATACCCCAACTGATAACTGATAACTGATGGTAAATATATGGTGGCAATAGCATAAATTGTATTCACTTAATCATGGTGAGTTGCAAGTATTAATAAACTCATCATCATCATTATGTTCTTTGCCAACTGGCATAGGCGTCCATAACCCTCCACAAATCTTGGTCGTTTGTGTTATAGATTAATTATATTGATGCTATTTTCCCTGTAACACCTCAGACCCTTCAGCATAATTTTTCTGCTTTTTCTGTCCCTAATAAAAAGTTAGTTGCAGATTCTTTACATGGTGTAGCAATCAACACAGACATTTTTTTTAGCTGTTTGTGATTCCTGGGCAAGTTTTATGTTCAGTAGTTTATCATTGCTTCCTGAATCACCGGCACTCATACTATTGTACAGAAATACCAAATCGTCCGTAGCTAAGTCACGGCATGCGGGATTACAAATTGCCTTCTAGCTCCTTGGCCACTCAGCCGGTTCTGTCCTCAAGATCGACTGCAACTAATTCCATGCACACACTGTCGTTCGCCTGATGCTTTGGTCTAAGATATTTCTTTCAAGGTCCAGTTTTAATGGGAGTTTTTGGTGTGTTTTTATTTATATGTTTGCTATCGCTCGCTTTGAACTCAACCGTAATCCATACACGTGCTTCTACTTCTGGTGCACTTGACTGATATTTGTGTGTGGATTAGCTTTCCCTGTTATTAGTGTCCCTCGCTTTCAGGCGAACCCACTTCGACTTCTGAGGTACTTTTAATTTACGTCCCCAAGTCAAGGACGAGAAGTCAACATTTTAGTGTATCTGACCAGTGTAGGAATTCAACCCGTTACCTCGGCATCAGCACACCGGAAGTGAAAGAGCGTGCGCTCTTATCCACTCTGCCATACTGACCTCCATCACACTTGTAATATCACCCTCTCATTTAAAACCGTGATTTCCACTTATACGCCTCTCTTCAACTTTCCTCTTTAGCACGTTATTCAGCACCTGTAAGACATGACCGGGTGGGCCCGCCATCTGAGAGCGTCACGGAGATGAGACTATCATTACTGCCTATAGAACCTTGAGTGTAGGACAGGGAAGACTTCAGCCTGAAGAATTAAGGCCGCCTGGCTATTTGCAGTCTCCGCGAACTGTGCAGGTCTGGTAATCTTGTATGCCACCGACAGAAAATAAAAATCTCGTCTTCTTACAAAAAGATTCGAATCCTGGTCTCCCAAATGGAAGCCCGACGTTCTAGTCACTCGAACCGAGGAGGTAAATCTTTTTGCAAAGAGAGACACTTCTGACGGCCTGCTGTAGTACTGTAGTACTCGCTCTGCGATGGAGTTCAAACTATTGCCTTTTTAATCTGCCCAAAATACTACGAGTATATTGTGGGGACTTTAACATGGTATAGTAATTCTCCTTGCATTGTTAGTTTGTTTACTTCTTTATTTGTCTTCATGCTTGTTTATATTTGCACCACTGAAATTATGGGGACAGATTTTATCAGAAGAAAACGAGTCAATAGAAAGGATATTCTTAATAAATAGGAATTAATATGGACGGGGGTTAGCTGAAGAAAAGCAACACACGGCATTTGTAGAGATGGAATGGGAGCTGGAGTAGAGTAGTTGCTAGCGGCTCGCATGACATTTGTAGAGATGGGATGGGAGCTGGAGTAGAGTAGTTGCTAGCGGCTCGCATGACATTTGTAGAGATGGGATGGGAGCTGGAGTAGAGTAGAGGCTAGCAGCTCACCTGATATTTGTAGAGATGGGATGGGAGCTGGAGTAGAGTAGTGGCTAGCAGCTCACCTGTCACTTGTAGAGATGGGATGGGAGCTGGAGTAGAGTAGAGGCTAGCAGCTCACCTGTCACTTGTAGAGATGGGATGGGAGCTGGAGTAGAGTAGTTGCTAGCAGCTCATCTGATATTTGTAGAGATGGGATGGGAGCTGGAGTAGAGTAGTTGCTAGCGGCTCACCTGATATTTGTAGAGATGGGATGGGAGCTGGAGTAGAGTAGAGGCTAGCAGCTCACCTGTCACTTGTAGAGATGGGATGGTAGCTGGAGTAGAGTAGTGGCTAGCGGCTCACCTGATATTTGTAGCGATGGGATGGGAGCTGGAGTAGAGTAGTTGCTAGCGGCTCGCATGACATTTGTAGAGATGGGATGGGAGCTGGAGTAGAGTAGAGGCTAGCAGCTCACCTGTCACTTGTAGAGATGGGATGGGAGCTGGAGTAGAGTAGTGGCTAGCAGCTCACCTGATATTTGTAGAGATGGGATGGGAGCTGGAGTAGAGTAGAGGCTAGCGGCTCGCATGACATTTGTAGAGATGGGATGGGAGCTGGAGTAGAGTAGTGGCTATCAGCTCACCTGATATTTGTAGAGATGGGATGGGAGCTGGAGTAGAGTAGTGGCTAGCAGCTCACCTGTCACTTGTAGAGATGGGATGGGAGCTGGAGTAGAGTAGTGGCTAGCAGCTCACCTGTCACTTGTAGAAATGGGATGGGAGCTGGAGTAGAGTAGTGGCTAGCAGCTCACCTGATATTTGTAGAGATGGGATGGGAGCTGGAGTAGAGTAGTTGCTAGTAGCTCACCTGATATTTTTAGAGATGGGATGGAAGCTGGAGTAGAGTAGTGGCTAGCAGCTCACCTGTCATTTGTAGAGATGGGATGGGAGCTGGAGTAGAGTAGTGGCTAGCAGCTCACCTGATATTTGTAGAGATGGGATGGGAGCTGGGGAAGAGTAGTTGCTAGCGGCTCGCATGACATTTGTAGAGATTTGATGGGAGCTGGAGTAGAGTAGTTGCTAGCGGCTCGCATGACATTTGTGGAGATGGGATGGGAGCTGGAGTAGAGTAGTGGCTAGCAGCTCACCTGTCACTTGTAGAGATGGGATGGGAGCTGGAGTAGAGTAGTGGCTAGCAGCTCACCTGTCACTTGTAGAGATGGGATGGGAGCTGGAGTAGAGTAGTTGCTAGCGGCTCGCCTGATATTTGTAGAGATGGGATGGGAGCTGGAGTAGAGTAGTGGCTAGCAGCTCACCTGATATTTGTAGAGATGGGATGGGAGCTGGAGTAGAGTAGTGGCTAGCAGCTCACCTGTCACTTGTAGAGATGGGATGGGAGATGGAGGAGAGTAGTGGCTAGCAGCTCACCTGATATTTGTAGAGATGGGATGGAAGCTGGAGTAGAGTAGTTGCTAGCGGCTCGCATGACATTTGTAGAGATGGGATGGGAGCTGGAGTAGAGTAGAGGCTAGCAGCTCACCTGATATTTGTAGAGATGGGATGGGAGCTGGAGTAGAGTAGTTGCTAGCGGCTCGCATGACATTTGTAGAGATGGGATGGGAGCTGGAATAGAGTAGTTGCTAGCGGCTCGCATGACATTTGTAGAGAAGGGATGGGAGCTGGAGTAGAGTAGTGGCTAGCAGCTCACCTGATATTTGTAGAGATGGGATGGGAGCTGGAGTAGAGTAGTTGCTAGCGGCTCGCATGACATTTGTAGAGATGGGATGGGAGCTGGAGTAGAGTAGTGGCTAGCAGCTCAACTGTCACTTGTAGAGATGGGATGGGAGCTGGAGTAGAGTAGTTGCTAGCGGCTCGCATGACATTTTTAGAGATGGGATGGGAGCTGGAGTAGAGTAGTTGCTAGCGGCTCGCATGACATTTGTAGAGATGGGATGGGAGCTGGAGTAGAGTAGTGGCTAGCAGCTCACCTGATATTTGTAGATATGGGATGGGAGCTGGAGTAGAGTAGTTGCTAGCGGCTCGCATGACATTTGTAGAGATGGGATGGGAGCTGGAGTAGAGTAGAGGCTAGCAGCTCACCTGATATTTGTAGAGATGGGATGGGAGCTGAAGTAGAGTAGTGGCTAGCAGCTCACCTGATATTTGTAGAGATGGGATGGGAGCTGGAGTAGAGTAGTTTCTAGCGGCTCGCATGACATTTGTAGAGATGGGATGGGAGCTGGAGTAGAGTAGTGGCTAGCAGCTCACCTGTCACTTGTAGAGATGGGATGGGAGCTGGAGTAGAGTAGTGGCTAGCAGCTCACCTGTCACTTGTAGAGATGGGATGGGAGCTGGAGTAGAGTAGTGGCTAGCAGCTCACCTGTCACTTGTAGAGATGGGATGGGAGCTGGAGTAGAGTAGTGGCTAGCAGCTCACCTGTCACTTGTAGAGATGGGATGGGAGCTGGAGTAGAGTAGTGGCTAGCAGCTCACCTGATATTTGTAGATATGGGATGGGAGCTGGAGTAGAGTAGTTGCTAACGGCTCGCATGACATTTGTAGAGATGGGATGGGAGCTGGAGTAGAGTAGAGGCTAGCAGCTCACCTGATATTTGTAGAGATGGGATGGGAGCTGGAGTAGAGTAGTTGCTAGCGGCTCGCATGACATTTGTAGAGATGGGATGGGAGCTGGAGTAGAGTAGTGGCTAGCAGCTCACCTGATATTTGTAGATATGGGATGGGAGCTGGAGTAGAGTAGTTGCTAGCGGCTCGCATGACATTTGTAGAGATGGGATGGGAGCTGGAGTAGAGTAGAGGCTAGCAGCTCACCTGATATTTGTAGAGATGGGATGGGAGCTGAAGTAGAGTAGTGGCTAGCAGCTCACCTGATATTTGTAGAGATGGGATGGGAGCTGGAGTAGAGTAGTTTCTAGCGGCTCGCATGACATTTGTAGAGATGGGATGGGAGCTGGAGTAGAGTAGTGGCTAGCAGCTCACCTGTCACTTGTAGAGATGGGATGGGAGCTGGAGTAGAGTAGTGGCTAGCAGCTCACCTGTCACTTGTAGAGATGGGATGGGAGCTGGAGTAGAGTAGTGGCTAGCAGCTCACCTGTCACTTGTAGAGATGGGATGGGAGCTCGAGTAGAGTAGTGGCTAGCAGCTCACCTGTCACTTGTAGAGATGGGATGGGAGCTGGAGTAGAGTAGTGGCTAGCAGCTCACCTGATATTTGTAGAGATGGGATGGGAGCTGGAGTAGAGTAGTTGCTAGCGGCTCGCATGACATTTGTAGAGATGTGATGGGAGCTGGAGTAGAGTAGAGGCTAGCAGCTCACCTGATATTTGTAGAGATGGGATGGGAGCTGGAGTAGAGTAGTGGCTAGCAGCTCACCTGATATTTGTAGAGATGGGATGGGAGCTGGAGTAGAGTAGTTGCTAGCGGCTCGCATGACATTTGTAGAGATGGGATGGGAGCTGGAGTAGAGTAGTGGCTAGCAGCTCACCTGTCACTTGTAGAGATGGGATGGGAGCTGGAGTAGAGTAGTGGCTAGCAGCTCACCTGTCACTTGTAGAGATGGGATGGGAGCTGGAGTAGAGTAGTTGCTAGCAGCTCACCTGTCACTTGTAGAGATGGGATGGGAGCTGGAGTAGAGTAGTTGCTAGCGGCTCGCATGACATTTGTAGAGATGGGATGGGAGCTGGAGTAGAGTAGTGGCTAGCAGCTCACCTGATATTTGTAGATATGGGATGGGAGCTGGAGTAGAGTAGTTGCTAGCGGCTCGCATGACATTTGTAGAGATGGGATGGGAGCTGGAGTAGAGTAGAGGCTAGCAGCTCACCTGATATTTGTAGAGATGGGATGGGAGCTGAAGTAGAGTAGTGGCTAGCAGCTCACCTGATATTTGTAGAGATGGGATGGGAGCTGGAGTAGAGTAGTTGCTAGCGGCTCGCATGACATTTGTAGAGATGGGATGGGAGCTGGAGTAGAGTTGTGGCTAGCAGCTCACCTGTAACTTGTAGAGATGGGATGGGAGCTGGAGTAGAGTAGTGGCTAGCAGCTCACCTGTCACTTGTAGAGATGGGATGGGAGCTGGAGTAGAGTAGTGGCTAGCAGCTCACCTGATATTTGTAGAGATGGGATGGGAGCTGGAGTAGAGTAGTTGCTAGCGGCTCGCATGACATTTGTAGAGATGGGATGGGAGCTGGAGTAGAGTAGAGGCTAGCAGCTCACCTGATATTTGTAGAGATGGGATGGGAGCTGGAGTAGAGTAGTGGCTAGCAGCTCACCTGATATTTGTAGAGATGGGATGGGAGCTGGAGTAGAGTAGTTGCTAGCGGCTCGCATGACATTTGTAGAGATGGGATGGGAGCTGGAGTAGAGTAGTGGCTAGCAGCTCACCTGTCACTTGTAGAGATGGGATGGGAGCTGGAGTAGAGTAGTGGCTAGCAGCTCACCTGTCACTTGTAGAGATGGGATGGGAGCTGGAGTAGAGTAGTTGCTAGCAGCTCACCTGTCACTTGTAGAGATGGGATGGGAGCTGGAGTAGAGTAGTGGCTAGCAGCTCACCTGTCACTTGTAGAGATGGGATGGGAGCTGGAGTAGAGTAGTGGCTAGCAGCTCACCTGTCACTTGTAGAGATGGGATGGGAGCTGGAGTAGAGTAGTGGCTAGCAGCTCACCTGTCACTTGTAGAGATGGGATGGGAGCTGGAGTAGAGTAGTTGCTAGCAGCTCACCTGTCACTTGTAGAGATGGGATGGGAGCTGGAGTAGAGTAGTTGCTAGCGGCTCGCATGACATTTGTAGATATGGGATGGGAGCTGGAGTAGAGTAGAGGCTAGCAGCTCACCTGATATTTGTAGAGATGGGATGGGAGCTGGAGTAGAGTAGTGGCTAGCAGCTCACCTGATATTTGTAGAGATGGGATGGGAGCTGGAGTAGAGTAGTTGCTAGCGGCTCGCATGACATTTGTAGAGATGGGATGGGAGCTGGAGTAGAGTAGTTGCTAGCAGCTCACCTGTCACTTGTAGAGATGGGATGGGAGCTGGAGTAGAGTAGTGGCTAGCAGCTCACCTGTCACTTGTAGAGATGGGATGGGAGCTGGAGTAGAGTAGTGGCTAGCAGCTCACCTGTCACTTGTAGAGATGGGATGGGAGCTGGAGTAGAGTAGTGGCTAGCAGCTCACCTGTCACTTGTAGAGATGGGATGGGAGCTGGAGTAGAGTAGTTGCTAGCGGCTCGCATGACATTTGTAAGATATGGGATGGGAGCTGGAGTAGAGTAGTTTCTAGCAGCCCACCTGCAAGCTCAGTGGTCATGGGTTCGAATCCACATCGAGGCGTAAATATTAAAATCGACCTGGGTGATGCCAGATCGACCCAGCCAAAAATGGGCACAAGGAAATGTCTTGTGAAGTAAAGGCAGTTGGCATGATACTGGCCACATCAACTTCGAAATGCCGGTTGGTATATAACAAAATGGGTTTAGCACCATATGCCCAATTCATGGAAAGATATGTCAAAGCGTTCTTTACTTAGTTACTCACTTAGAAGAGATGCCAGAAATCATACCAGAAATGATTATAACCATGAACATTGGTGGACTGTGTCAGAAAGTATTTGTTGTCAGGGGACAAGTCTGCTAAAAGGTGATTACATTTTCAAACATATTGTCTAATATTTAAGGGGGCCCACTTCATCATGGGCCCATGTGGCATGTTAGAAGAAGACAGAGGACCCAATTAGCAGTGGTCTCCGTAAATATATCTTGTATAATAGATAGACAGGATAAAGGATATGATTTGGCAAGTTTTGTCTAGAGGGATCTCAAATGACATAGAAAAATCATTCCCTCTTAGCCCTTTAGAGGAACCAGTTTTCCTGGCTCAGAACCCTCACTGTGAGATTCCTAGATCTAAGCCCAAGTATCTACACAGAAAATTTATAAAAGAAGGAAAAGATCCCCTCAAAGCCATAAGGAGATCTGGACTATTCGCCCCTGTACAACCGAGGAATTAGTTCTCTCACCGCAATGTTGTCAATGTGCTTTCAGTCCGCCACATTAGATCTCCCCTTAATTATATTTTTCAAAGTGACATATATCAGTTGTACAATTAGACATTAGGACTTTAGGACTCAACCATAGTGGACATAAACTCAACAATAACTGTACTTAACACCCGTTGAACAAGACATCTACATGACAGGTTCTTGACAAAAGTTGGATATACATTCAGATGGAAATGTTTACACCAACAATTGAACAAGACATACATCATGAGAGATACTGGACAACATTTCTACACAATCTTCACATATCACTGACATCAACAACAGTTGAACAAGACATGTACCAGGAATTGTACTTGACAACAGCTGGACAGGACATTACAGGGACATGTACTTCAACACTGTTCTCAACACAATCAGGTTTTTATTAATGAACTGCAGGGGTCAAGTGAGGACCCAGGCTTCATCTTGTTTACTGTTTGCACTTCGAACAAAAAATATATGCAGTGTAAAACAATGATGAAAAACCCCACGTTCCAACATTTTAAAATCCAACCAACAGACCGCAAATTCCAACCACTACTTCTCCTCCATCACACACTAATATATAAACTCCTCCTGCACCACAACTCAAGTACATCATGAATTATCCTTTCAACTGTCACTGAGAGTAAAATACTGGTGGACTTTCTAGAATGGGGCAGACATAGGGACACACTGCTATTCTGGTCCGTAAACATCCTGTTATCACCTGAACTGGTGTTGGGAAGGTCCTAGGTTGCAGCTTTCCCATGAAGGTTCCCATATGAGACCAATCCCTCCTGTGAACAGTCTATGCACAGATAATCATGGCCTCTCATTGGTGAGTAGACTGGCCGAGAAGCTGGCGACTGGGGTTAAACAATACATATAGTCTGCATACCATCCAGTCAGTAGAAAGATAACTCCACTATACAGCATTATTCTACGACGCTTTCTCTCCCAAAAAAATTTTCTGAATGAGGATAAAATTCAGGATTCTGGTTTCTGCTTGTAAGTTTGAATTTAATCAAAGTTTCATGGAATGAACAAGTAAAATGGGATTACTTTCTCCTTGGTACACCACAACTATTGATGAGCTGAGGTAAATAGTTCCTGGATAGTACTGCTGCTACCGTCCCAGGGAAAATAATGATCAGTCTCAGGTTCACAGCTGTCATCTTGATCATGTCCTGTCTGAAACAACTGAGTCCAGGAGGTTAATCTGTTAGAAAAAGGATATTCACTTCTCATCTTGAAGGTAATTCCTGCAACATTGATAACAGAGTCCCTCCTGTGTTTGGGTTTAAATTGAGACCCTTTCAGTGCCTTTCAACTTTGACAAATATTGATGCAGATTTATGCTGGTATTTTCCTGAAGACATTGTGGTTACCAATACATTATAGTTCCCACATTTTCAAAGGAGTTGTAATCCGGAAGTAGGGACTTTCATTTGTATGTCCCCATGAAGAAGAGGAGGTCCTCTCCACCATCCCTGTTCTCTGTTGATATATAAAAGGCACAACATTCGCTTTACATTTGTTCAAAGACAATGTTATATCAAACATCAACATACACAGATGGAAATGGGGAGTAAGGGGGAGGGTGTTACTCAGACACCAAAACCCCAATATTGGTGATGGAGTGGATTCCACTCTGATGGACTGTGGGAGATAACTTTTCATCATTCACCTTTATTTGTGGTAGTCACAAGCCCATATGCTGAGACAGGGGTAGCCTTACACAATTACAAGCATATTATATGTCTAGGTTCTCACATATTTTAACCTCAGTAGACCTGGGCACAATGAGGAACATACACAGTAAAGCAGGCACTATGAAGCAGGCACTATGAAGCAGGCATTGTAAGACAATCATCATGAGCAAACCTTGTGAAATAGAAACATGAGATAGTCATGGTGAGGCAGATGGAAGATAGGCATAATTTACAACTGCAATAAGCAATATGTAATGCAATGTAACTAATGACAAACACACAGTGACCAGACCAGTAAGGGGCGGACTCTCTGGCCGAGGGGTTACAACACTTTCTCCGTAATCCCGTTTATCACGCGGAGTCTCGTAGCAGGGCGAGAGCTGGGAGCGGTTCGACCCCCGCTGGTGACTTGCGGGATAACTGAGCCGGCCGCTCAGAAAGCAATGGCAAACTACTGAGCGTAATCTTGCCAAGAGACCAACATACAGCTGAAAGATGCTGATGTTGACAGCGATGTCCTTTAAAGGATATGCAAAACATTATATATTATACTAGCTGACCTGGCCCGGCTTCGCCCAGACCCTGGTGGGGAGCATCTCATTTAATTCATATAAGTAGTCATATAAGTTCTCGTTCCCGTTACCGACTATCTGTCTGTCTGTCTGTCTGTCTGTCTGTCTGTCTGTCTGTCTGACCCAGCCCGTCTTCGCCCAGACCCTGATGGGGAGCATGTCATTTAATTCATATAAGTAGTCATATAAGTTCCCGTTCCCGACTGTCTGTCTGTCTGTCTATCTATCTATCTGTCTGTCTGTCTGACCCAGTCCAGCCCATGGTGGAGAGCATCTCATTTAAATCATATAAGTAGTCATATAAGATCCCGTTCCCGACTATCTGTCTGACTGTCTGTCTGTCTTGGGTAAATGGAGGAGGGAGGAGGAAGAGGGAGGTGGAGGAGGGAGGAGGAGGGCGGAGACAGGAGGAGTAGGGAGGAATAGGAGGGAGGAGGAGGGAGGAGGAAAGAGGTAGGGGGAGGAGGAGGTAGAGGGAAGAGGAGGAGGAAGGAAAGGGAGGAGGAAGAGGAGGAGAAGGGAGGAGGGAGGAGGAGGAGGTAGAGGGAGGAGGAGGGAGGAGGTAGAAGGAGGAGGAAGAGGAGGAGAAGGGAGGAGGAGGGAGGAGGAGGAGGTAGAGGGAGGAGGAGGTAGGAGGAGGAGGAAGAGGGAAGAGGGAGAAGAAGGGAGAAGGAGGAGGGAGGATGATGAGGGAGAAGGAGGCAGGAGGAGGAGGAGGGAGGCAGGAGGAGGAGGCAGGAGGAGGAGGAAGGAGGCAGGAGGAGGAGGGAGGAGGGAGGAGGAGGGATGAGGAGGGAGGGGAGGAGGGAGGAGGAGGAGGGAGGAGGTAGAGGGAGGAGGAGGAGGGAGGAGGAGGAAGGAGGAGGAGGAGGAGGGAGGAGGAGGAGGGAGGAAGAGGGAGCAGGAAGAGGGAGGAGGGAGAGGGAGGAGGAAGAGGAGGAGGGTGGAGGGAGGAGGTAGAGGGAGGAGGTAGAGGGAGGAGGAAGAGGAGGGAGAGGGAGGAAGCGGGAGGAGGAGGAGGGAGGAGGAGGAAGGAGGAGGGGAGAGGAGGAGGGAGGAGGCAGAGGGAGAAGGAGGAAGGAGGAGGAGGAAGGAGGGAGAGGAAGGAGGGAGGAGGAGGAGGGAGGAGGTAGAGGGAGGAGGAGGGAGGAGGAAAGAGGTAGGGGGAGGAGGAGGTAGAGGGAGGAGGAGGAGGAAGGAAGAGGGAGGAGGGAGAGGGAGGAGGAAGAGGAGGAGGGTGGAGGGAGGAGGTAGAGGGAGGAGGAGGGAGGAGGTAGAGGGAGGAGGAAGAGGAGGGAGAGGGAGGAAGAGGGAGGAGGAGGAAGCGGGAGGAGGAGGATGGAGGAGGGAGAGGGAGGAGGAGGAGGGAGGAGGAGGGGAGAGGAGGAGGGAGGAGGCAGAGGGAGAAGAAGGAAGGAGGAGGAGGAAGGAGGGAGAGGAAGGAGGGAGAATGAGGAGGGGAGGAAGGAAAGGGAGGTGGAAGAGGAGGAGGAGGGAGGAGGAAAGAGGTAGGGGGAGGAGGAGGTAGAGGGAAGAGGAGGAGGAAGGAAAGGGAGGAGGAATAGGAGGAGAAGGGAGGAGGGAGGAGGAGGAGGTAGAGGGAGGAGGAGGGAGGAGGTAGAAGGAGGAGGAAGAGGAGGAGAAGGGAGGAGGAGGAGGTAGAGGGAGGAGGAGGTAGGAGGAGGAGGAAGAGGGAAGAGGGAGAAGAAGGGAGAAGGAGGAGGGAGGATGATGAGGGAGAAGGAGGCAGGAGGAGGAGGAGGGAGGCAGGAGGAGGAGGCAGGAGGAGGAGGAGGGAGGCAGGAGGAGGAGGGAGGAGGGAGGAGGAGGGATGAGGAGGGAGGGGAGGAGGAGGAAAGATGAGGGAGGAGGGGGAGGAGGCGGAGGGAGTAGGAGGGAGGAGGATGGAGGAGGAGGGGGAGGAAGATGGAGAAGGAAGAGGGTGGAGGGAGAGGGAGGAGGAAGAGGAGGAGGGTGGAGGGAGTAGGAGGGAGAGGGAGGAAGAGGGAGGAGGAGGAAGCGGGAGGAGGAGGATGGAAGAGGGAGAGGGAGGAGGGAGGAGGGGAGAGGAGGAGGGAGGAGGCAGAGGGAGAAGAAGGAAGGAGGAGGAGGAAGGAGGGAGAGGAAGGAGGGAGAATGAGGAGGGATGATGATTGCCGTGTGACGATTCTGTGTAGTCACGTCATTTTCTTCCCTTTCCCTAGCGTTTTGGTTCGGGGATTCTTATTTTGGGAGGGGGAGGAGGGAGGAGGAGGAAGAAGAAAAAAAAATACGACAGTTGGCTGCTCTGGAATGAAAGGAAGACGTGTAGAAAATTTCAACTCAATCGGATGGGCCGTTCGCGAGCGCATAAAGGACATACGGACAGACAGACAGACAGACAGACAGACAGACGGACGGAGATTGCCTTTATATATAAGACTAGCTGACCCTGCCCGGCTTCGCCCAGTCCCTGGTGGGAAGCATCTCATTTAATTCATATAAGTAGTCATATAAGTTCCCGTTCCCGTTACCGACTATCTGTCTGTCTGTCTGTCTGTCTGTCTGACCCGGCCCGACATCGCCCAGCCCCTGGTGTGAAGCATCTCATTTAATTTATATAAGTAGTCATATAAGTTCCTGTTCCCGACTGTCTATCTGTCTGTCTGTCTGTCTATCTGTCTGCCTGACCCTGTCCGGCTTCATTAAATTCATACAACAAAAAAAAATGTAACTTAAAAGAACGTTCTACCACACACCATCCATTATTTTTAATGAAAACTCTTTCTAATCACCTGCATGACTACAGTAACTTCTTAAGCAAAAAAAGATGAGTTACAATGTTATGCATTGTGCATCATTTTTATGAAAACTTTGAAAATGCCTTACAGATTGTATCATTATTTATTATAACTCATATGCCGGTACATAACTATGGACAAAGAGTTTATAAATCTTTGAAAACGATGCCACAATATGACTATAAGTTATACAGAAAAGTTATGCCCCTTGAAATAACTTTTACAGAGTTAGGTCCCCTGAGATATGTGAAATTATGATGAAAAATGAAAAATGAAATAATACTGAGTAAACAGGCGATTTCACACTAACAAAATATCACAGTTGACAGCTCTGGAATGAAAGGAAGGCGTGTAGAAAATTTCATCTCAATCGGATGGGCCGTTCGCGAACAAATAAAGGACATACATACATACATACAGAGATACATACGCACATCCTAATTTATATATAAGACTAGCTGACCCTGCCCGGCTTCGCCCAGACCCTGGTGGGGAGCATCTCATTTAATTCATATAAGTAGTCATATAAGTTCCCGTTCCCGTTACCGACTATCTGTCTGTCTGTCTGTCTGTCTGTCTGTCTGACCCGGCCCGACATCGCCCAGCTCCTGGTGTGAAGCATCTCATTTAATTTATATAAGTAGTCATATAAGTTCCTGTTCCCGACTGTCTGTCTGTCTGTCTATCTGTCTGCCTGACCCTGTCCGGCTTCATTAAATTCATACAACAAAAAAAGTAACTTAAAAGAACGTTCTTCTACACACCATCCATTATTTTTAATGAAAACTCTTTCTAATCACCTGCATGACTACAGTAACTTCTTAAGCAAAAAAAGATGAGTTACAATGTTATGCATTGTGCATCATTTTTATGAAAACTTTGAAAATGCCTTACAGATTGTATCATTATTTATTATAACTCATATGCCGGTACATAACTATGGACAAAGAGTTTATAAATCTTTGAAAACGATGCCACAATATGACTATAAGTTATACAGAAAAGTTATGCCCCTTGAAATAACTTTTACAGAGTTAGGTCCCCTGAAATATATGAAATTATGATGAAAAATGAAAAATGAAATAATACTGAGTAAGCAGGCGATTTCACACTAACAAAATATCACAGTTGTCAGCTCTGGAATGAAAGGAAGGCGTGTAGAAAATTTCATCTCAATCGGATGGGCCGTTCGCGAACAAATAAAGGCCATACGGACAGAGATACATAAATACATACAGAGATACATACGCACAAGTCTTTTTTATATATAAGATAAGGGGCGTTAATTTGAAATCCGTTCGTGCCGCACAGCGCGTAATTGTGTACGTTGAACATGATCATGTCATAGTAATGTGATAAGTACTGACCAATGAATAAAAGATTACGTGCTTATCGTCCCATGATGCATAGGTTCTGTTTCTGACCGTTGAGAAAATGGCCGGGTTGATGCAAAATCTATCCAAAGAAGCTCAAAGAGCGGTGATTCAGTTTCTTTCATTTGAAGGATGTCGACCAGTGGACATTCATCGAAGAATGCAGGAAGCGTTCGGTAACAAATGTGTGTCGAAGACAACAGTGACAGACTGGGCACGAATGTTTCGGAAAGGACGTCAGTTCACGACAGATCTTCGACGGCCGGGTCAAGCGCACATTGATGCAACAGAAAAAACCATCGCCAAAATTGATGCAGCAGTACAGATGAACCATAGTCGAAGCATACGTTCGCTAGCGAAAGAATTTGATGTGTCAATTGGGAAAATTCAAAAGGTCATTCGTAAGAAACTAATATCGGAAGGTATGTTCACAGTGGGTACCACGGATGTTGATCGACCACGAAAATGAGGAACGCATGGGATGGTGTTTGAACCACTTACTGCGTTACAGAGTGGAGGGTGATGCATTTCTCTTCCGCATAGTGGCAGGCGATGAATCATGTTGTCACCACTTTGAGCCGAGCAGCAAAAGAGAGAGAGAGCATGCAATGGAAGCATATTGGATCATCAAAAGCCAAAAAATTCAAGTTACAGGTTTTCACTGATAAGGTTATTCTGAGTGCATTTTTTTGACAATGAAGGGCCATTGTTGGCCGACTTTAAAGAACATGGTGTCAACATCAACTCTACCCACTACTTGCAAACACTAGACACGCTGCAAAAAGCCATCAAGAATAAACGACCCGGCATGCTTTTTCGTGGTATGATTTTGTTGCACGATAATGCTCGTCCGCATGTCGCAAAGATTGTACAGGAAGCATTAGCAAGGAAGAAGTGGGAAATTCTGCAACATCCATCCTACAGTTCTGATTTGTCATCATGTGATTTTCATTTGTTCGGACCTCTAAAAAAGCTTTCAAGGGGCAACGATTTCAAACAGATGCAGACGTAATGAACTTGGTAAACACTTGGTTCAGTGAGCAACCACAATCCTTTTTTGCGGACGGCATTCGCCGCCTACCTAATCAATGGGATGCTTGCCTGAATGCCTACGGCGAGTTCTTCTGACCAACCCATGGTGCATAATTCATTCAAAATGAATACTTTGTTTAAATCTATCACACCTGTTAATGTTTCTTTCATGCTTTTGTAATAAAGCCATTGGAACGGGTTTCAAATGAACGTTCCTTATATATTATATTGTCGCCAAGATAGGAGAAATGTGTGACTTGTTCTTTTATCTTTTTTGAGAAATTTAGGGTTTTAAGGTGCATTGGCAATTATCATAGTTGCCATGAGAACTGTTTCCGGTACTTCTCTTTAATCTAGTGTAAACGCCATAAATTGTAGTATGGTTACGTCGCTCATTTAATTTATGGTTGTTAATTTCATGGCCACGGTAATTATACTGTCAGCCTGGCTTTGCTTTCAGGCTGTGCCATTACAGCTGGAGTTTGGGACTGATGCCACGTCTCGTATTCAGTATTACAAACTGTGTCTGCCAATCTCCATATATAACGTCTTATCTGTTCATAGTCAGCGCCATAAATAGATACTGTTAGTTGTCTTTTTCCTTAAATTCTTTTTCTCTTCTTGTATTTTCCTTTATATTTGATGTTTCGAATTTTATCATGGATATTTTGTTCAGTGCCTGTGATGGAATTTCCGCTTGATATAAGTAGTATATAACATTGCGCAGTTTGGTTTGTTTTTCCATTTATGGTTGGCTATTGATGATTCAATTTGCCTACTTGTAAACATGTCTTTATATTTTTGATTGCTTTCTTGACATGTCCCCCACCTACCCTTAATGCCAGGTTATTAGCATAAATGACACTCGACAGACGACTGTACTTGACACTGAATCTACTCTATAATTGATGCATGTGTTGGTCCCGATCAAATGTCCTGCTATGGAATGTGATGTAATAGCGACATCCCATTTCTTAGAGTTGAAAGCAAGAAGGAATAGACTGGTAATCTTTCGGTCTTTGACAGCAGTCTCCCAGGTGTTAAGATGAACTCCAAAAGCTTTCAGTGAGATTTTCAGAATGTCTTTACAGCGTTTCCTCTGGCCACCTTGGAAACGTTTACCACAACGCAGCTCGACGTAAAAAATTCGTTTAGGGAGCCTGTGATCTGGCATGCGAGTCAAGCCCAGCGAATCTGATTCTTCATTAGTAGAGTGTGGATACTGGGCATGGATGCTCTTTCTAGAACTTCAGTGTCTGGGATCTTGTCTTAGTATTTAATCTTCAATAGCTTCATAAGGCAGACTGCGTGGAAGTGGTTTAATTTCTTAGCGCGTCGCTGATAAATAGTCCAGGTTTCACAAGCATATAGCAGTGTGGATAATACAATTGCTTTGTAGACTCTCAGCTTTGTTTGCAGGTGTATTCCATTTCTGTCCCATACATTCTTGTACAGTCTGCCAAAGGCCACGCTGGCCTTGGAGATTCTTCCCTTCGTCATCAATTGTGGAAGCTTGTGACACAGTGCTGCCAAGATAGGCGAATTTGTCCACATCACTTAGTCTATGACCATTTATTTTGATATTCGGCACGGTGCGATTATTCCCTGGAGCTGGCTGGTACATAACTACAGTCTTCTCCAAGTTGATATTGAGCCCAAAGTTGGCACAGGCATATGAGAAAGCTGAAACATTGTGTTGCATGTCTGTCTCTAAGTTGGCATATAGAGCGCAATCATCAGCAAACAGGAGCTCTCTGACGGTGTCGCTGCTAGTTTTGTAGTTTACGCAAGTAACACAAAAACAATGACAATACCAATGATAATAACAGAACAATAATGACAATAAAAATTAAAATAACAACAACAATGGCACTAATAATGAAAATAAAAACAACATTAGATCACATTCATCCTAACATCGCAAATCATCTACACCAAACCTAGTAATGTCCTATCTATCTCCATGATGTTGCAGTTTAACAGCCTATTTCCAGTCCACCTTTTGAAGTAACACTCCCATGTGTGTCATTTAAACTGTGAGAACACTTTAGTCAACTTAAGAAAGTAATGCTATTAAATTGCTGGGAAACCCAACAAGCAACATTTCCAGTCCATTTTGACAATTTGATAAAAATTGTTCTGTTTTTGGTTTGTATCTTTTTTCCTAGATCGTGTTTTGTCAATAATAAGAAAAACACTTTGGCACATCATTTCACAAAACGGTTTCTACAATTTTCCTGACAATTATGTTTTCTTATTGCCGATCTTCAGAATATTCCCTCGCTTTTTTGTTTAAAATAAATCTCCTAGAGCATGAGAGAATAGCTGAAAATTGCGCATTAAAACTACCAGCTCTTTCTGAATAAAATAGACGGCCATTTCTGTCATCAGTAAAAATAATATCCTGGCCAGTTGAGGGCTGTGTTAGTTGTCAAAGCAGATTCTGTTTGTTTTGTATTTTAGTGCCTCCTGCAACTAAAATTGTGAATTTACAAATAAAAGTTGCTGATGTGCGCATGTCAACAAACGGGTTATCTGGTTGCTTTGAGATAGTTGCATTGTGGACATTGCACTTGGTGCCATAATGTCATGATAGGGAACGGTACAGCTGGAAATGTTGAACGTCAGGAGTAAACGTTCGAAGGACCCCATTGTAAAACGTTAAACGTTAGGTGTAACCATTCAGAGGACCCCATTGTAAAACGTTAAATGTAAGGTGTAACAATTCAATGGACCCCGCTGTAAAACGTTAAACGACAGGTGTAACAATTCGGAGGACTCGATTGTAACACGTTAAACGCTAAGTGTAACCATCCGGAGGACCCCACTGTAAAACGTTAAACGTTAGGTGTACCCATTCGGAAGACAACATGGTAAAAAGTTAAAACAGTAAAATATAAAAAAGTGTAATACATACAGCAAAAAGCAAAAACTCTTGACAAATATTACTGTAAATGATAGCCTTCAAAGACAACTATAAAGGATGACCGTACAGGGTTATCAAATAACAGACACAACTGTGAAGGATAACCGCTTGGCAGTACTGTAGAGGACAGTCGTATAGTGTTGTCTGGCAAAGATCTACACATGAGCTTAGAGAGTTAAGACGGAGCTATACAGAGAACACCAGACAGGAGAGACACAGGCACTATATTTAGCTTGACAACAGGACACACTCGTGTCAACTAAGAGGTCGTTGAGTGCTTATGAGCGAGGGTTTCCCAAGAGTATAGGAAATTTGCCCCTCGACGAGTAACTGGAGAATACCAGTTACTTTAGTTAACTGAAACGTGCTGGGACTCTACGCACGCAAACTCGCCAGCGCACGGAGGACTGAATGTCCGTGGTTCAACGCGCAACTAGAAGCGTGCCTCAGACTGGGACAAGGACAGATAGAGAGCAGACGTGTTCGCTAGGAACCTTATATAGTTTATCGCCAATAGTGTTAGCTAGGCTTTAGATTCCAATTAGTTAATAGTATCATTATTTTCACCTCTTCAATGCATCTGTGAAACATACCATGTTGTTGATTATCAATGAAGTATTCCGCTCGCAGAGCTTGTTTGTAATTAGCTCTAAATAAAAATGTATCCTTTTGCAAACCACACGAGTTATTGATTCGTGTCGTGCAAAAGTAGGGAGTCCTGAATTACCTGTCGCAAGTAGGTTGCTGATAGCAATAACAGATAGTACTGTAACGGACAACCATACAGCGTAACCCCACAATAGACAGCACTGTAAAGGAAAGCCATACGACATAATCCCATAACATACATTGCCGTAAATGATAGGCGAAACGACGTAATCCCATAACATGTATTGCTGTAAATGATAGCCAAACGACGTAATCCCATTACATAGACTATTGTAATGGATAGTCATACGGCGTAATGTCATAACATACACTGCTGCAGAGGATAGCATATATGTTTAGGAAAGAAGTAGAGACGAGAGGACGCAGTAAACAACATAGAAATTGAAAGCTAAAGTTACCGACCAGGATTCGAACCTGTCACTTCCAAATGACAACAGCGCCTCGCTGCAAAAACAAGTATACTTCGACGCGTGACCATCTAGACACCCCTTAAAGGTATTTTTATTAACAACCCACAAACACATCGTACTGTAATGTCGTGTCCAGTATACTAACGAACGCTTAAATGATAGATGCCATTGTGTGTGTGTATGTGTGTGAGACCGGTCTCTGTGGCTAAGGGCTTGCGAACGCGGTTTGTGAGCCCGTATACCCGGGTTCGAAACACGGTGGTGCTGTTTTTTTCGAAAAAGGTATAGGGGCCGGTCGTTCAGAAAGCAATGGCAAACTACTGAACGTAACACTTGCCTAGTACATCAACAGCAGCTGAAAAAAAATGCTGGTGTTGACTGCAACGTCCCGTAAGGGATACGCAATACAATTTTATTTTTTTTAAATGTGTGTGTGTGTGTGTGTGTGTGTGTGTGTGTGTGTGTGTGTGTGTGTGTGTGTGTGTGTGTTATTTGGCCATTACTGGTTTAATATAAAACACCGAGACTTATGCTACTTCAATGCTATAGCTTGAGTGGATGATAGATCAATTTCTAGGGGTGCCCACTTGGTTATGTGTCAAAGTACCCTTGTATTTTATATTTTCTTACAACTTAATTCATCCATTCATTCATTCAGTAGCATGTCCTTTACAGAACCTCGCTCCCATAACAACCTTCCGGGAAACATCTAGATCATAAGCAAGGTGTCCCGCGTCCGATACACCTATCTGAATATCATTCGTCATATCCTGCACTCATCTTCTCTTTGGTCTTCCTCTTTCTCTCTTCCGAGGCATATACCCTCCTTTATTAATCTCTCCAAACTTTCGTGAAGTTTAAAGTGGCTAAAACATTTCAAGTTTCATTGTTTTATCGTCTTTAATAGCCAACCTTCTTCAATATGCAGCTCCTGAAGTATGGATGCATTCGTTTATTTCTTTATCAACGATATTCTTAGAACTCGTCTATATCATGTATATTCAAAGGCATTTATGCGTTGTTCTTACAACTTAATAATAACCCTAATTATTCACTTATTACGAAAGTAGCATCGACTGACAATTTGAAAATAAACTGCAATGTCTGCAATCAGTGCAGCATATCTTATTTTCTCGATGTATGTCCTCAGATGGCTAGTTATTTCTTGTCGCTTATATTTCTCACAGTATCCATTGCGGTTTCAAAGAGTATGCTTAGTAAGGCGGAGAAAGGATTGTTTCGTGTGGAATGGCTATCGTCGCTTCAGAGGTCACAGAATTTGAGAATTGTATCATATTTTGCCTGGCCATGCGGGGGTGCGGGGGGAATGAACAGGTTGATAGACTGGAAGAGAATGCACCTCTTGGTGGTACATAACTTATGGGCAAGGCGGAGAAGGCGGGGGAACAGATTGAGAACCCGTATGTAGAAAGAATGAGATTTCTGGGGAATGGCAGGGGTTCTTTAAGCAATTTACATATAAAATTAAAGAAAGTCAAATATACACCAAGATACACACAGTTTGATCTACATGCATATAAGAGTGAGGAGATAAAAGATAAATTCAACGTAGAGGTAAAGAACGGATTCGATGCATTGTCCGATATGGAAAAATTATTTCAAAACGTCAGTGACCAATGGGAAATGTTAAAGAAATAAATCAACCAAGCGGAAGAAACAACCATCCCAAAAATAAAGATAATAGGACGCAAGAAATGGATGACGGAAGACATATTAAAACTCATGGAAATAAGATGAAATAACAAGAATAACAAGGGAAAATATTAAGAGATTCACAGGAAAATTAGAAATCTATGCAAAGAGGCAAAGGAAACATGGCTTGAGGAAAATTGCAAGGAAATTGAAAACCAACACAACACCCGGAATACCAAATTAATGCACAAAATAATTAATGACATGACTAACAAAAGAACACACACATCAACGGGTTGCCTAAAAACCAAAGATGGCAAAATCATAATAGAACAAGATCAGATTTTGCACGCGTGGTCAGATTATGTGAAAGACTTTTATGATGATACAAGAGAAGAACAATGTGATCATCGGGATAATAATGAAGGACTATCAATTTTGAAGATGGAAGTTCAGAATGCTCTTAACCATATGAAAATTGGCAAGACCCCGGGTACAGATAACATCACAATAGAAATTATCAATGCCTAAGAAGAATATGGGGTACTTCAATTTTACTTCACCGCAACAGACGTCACGAGGCTATATTTAGCTTTCGCAGCTATATATAGCGTAGTTAGCAGCTATATATAGCACTGGCGGGGGATCTCCGTTCAATTAAAGTTTTTTTCAGTGCGTGTCATGGCGCGAAAAAGGCGCGAAAAAGGAGCGATGAACGGTAACACAGTGTGTGTAGTAGATTTTTACGTTGGCTTTCTGCAGTCATGAAATTTATTGAACTGACAGCAGCTGTCCACGACAAGCAGAGTAGTGTTGCCTTTTTTGTAACCCTAACCCTAACCCTAACCCTAACCCTAACCCTAACTCATGCATACAGCAGTATCATCCAGCAATGGGCCCTTTTCAGGGCCACTAGAAGAATGCCATAACGGAACGGGCCCTTTTCAGGGTCACAAATTAGCACACAATAACAGCCCCTAAGTGTGCACAAGAGTATACAACCACTGAAATATTCAGGTCAACTCACACACATAACTAAACCATTTGCTGCACACCGACAACGTTATTCCGGTCAAAGTCATGCACACCGAGATACAGCGCGAACAAGGGGACTCCAGGATATGACGTGTGCCCTGGAATTCCCTTTGTTTGCGGTGAATTAAAATTGAAGTACCGAATATGTAATAGACAAAGTCACCAGACTGCTGAACGCAATATACGATACTGGAGATATACGCTCAATAGTTTGCCATTGCTTTCTGAGCGATCGGCTCACATACCCGTAAGTTACAAACGCGGCGAGAACCGCTACCGTTTCTCACGAAAATATACGCGATTACGAAGAAAGACTTAACCCCTAAACTGATCAATAATTAGAGACAGAAAGAGGAAATGGGGAGATGAATGAGGAAAAGTATAATATTATAGTGGAGAATATCGAAGAAGAATGAATTACCCACAATAATAGTAGTTGATCAATGCACGTGTTTGGCATATGTTCAAAATAAGTGTGTTGCTTGAGTGAAGGGGAACCCAGTTATCTGTAATTTCCTTGATCTCTCCATTTCGCTAAAGAGTGAGACGATCCATTCGAGGGATTCCAACAATAATAATAACAATAACAACAGTAAATATATATTTAGGATAACAATACAAACAACAACTTAAGCACTACACTTTGCAATATTGGCGTGACGCAATCCACGGGTTCAATTATAACATGCCAAACGAGAACAATAGCAATTTATAAAACACTTTTCTTTGACTGAAACGCTTAAAGTCACGTTGTAACGATTACTACCAACGTTGCTGTAAATGTAATGCCGCTTTGCCATTTTTACCTTCTTTACGCGTCAATACTGGAAAAGATTAAAGGCGTTCTTGTTCCTGTAAGCATGCCATCAATGTATGCAGGTAGTGACATGTGGAAGTAACTTGCTGGCATTTATGTCATCAATGTATGCAGGTAGTGCCAAGTGGAAGTAACTTGCAGGCATTTACGTTACAGTAAGTACGTTTCGTCATGTCGCAGGTTCTTAGCATAACGTCGCTCTCATTACTGGCCGTAGAGAAGGATCTCGATCCCTTTTAGGTCTCTTACCTCATACATTTAGGGTCTTCAATGTCATATGTCCAACGTCGTGTTGGTCGACCACTGACGCTTGTCCAAAGACGCAGGCCTTCCATGATTGCTCTTCCCAAATTACTGTGATGTTTTTTATATGACCAAAGAGAGGTCAGCATGGCCGAATCAATAAGAAGGCGCATTCTTAAACATCCGGTATGCTGATGCCGAGGTAAGGGGTTCAACCTCTACACCGGTCAGTTGGAAAAACATGTGGACTTCTCGTCCTTGACTTGGGGACGTAAATAACAATTATCTCCGAAGTCGGAGTGGGTTCCCCTGAGGGCGAGGGACACTGATAATTAAGAAAACTAATCCACAAGCAAAATTTGATCCAGTGCTACTAGAAGCTGTGTGTGTATGGACTACGTTTGAGTTCAAAGCAAGTGAGCCAAAAAAAAAATGAAATAAAATAAAATAAATGTTGACCAAAGTATTTCACTTTCCTAGACACGATGCCATTTACAATGGTAAGATCTTGTAGAATGTTGACCAAAGTATTTCACTTTCCGAGACACGATGCTATTTACAATGGTAAGATCTTGTAGAATGTTGACCAAAGTATTTCACTTTTCCCAGACACGATGCTATTTACAATGGTAAGATCTTGTAGAATGTTGACCAAAGTATTTCACTTTCCTAGACACAATGCTATTTACAATGGTAAGATCTTGTAGAATGTTGACCAAATTATTTCACTTTCCGAGACACGATGCTATTTACAATGGTAAGATCTTGTAGAATGTTGACCAAAGTATTTCACTTTCCGAGACACGATGCTATTTACAATGGTAAGATCTTGTAGAATGTTGACCAAAGTATTTCACTTTCCGAGACACGATGCTATTTAAAATGGTAAGATCTTGTAGAATGCCAGTACTTTTATTCTTCTTGGTGCACGGTATTCTAAAAACATTTGTGTAACATATCGGTGTGTTGGTGTATTGGTTAGGGCGTTAAGCTGACAACAGCAAAATTTATTTATAGTAGTACGTTAAAGTAAGTGTTCTCATCATGTCGCAGGTTCTTATCATAATATCGCTCTCACTACAGGCCGTAGACAAGGATCGCGATCCTTTTCAGGTCTCTTACCTCATACACATTAAAGCCTAAGCTGCCTTCAATGTCCCTTGTCCATCTTGGATCTGGTCGATTACCGATGCACCTTCATTGAATCATGGCTTCCATGGCTGTTCTTTCCAAGTCAATGTACTGTTTAAAATGGCCAACATATTTAAGATTCCGTTTATGGGCTAGTTTTCTTCAATGTTCATATCTTGTAGAATGCTGGTACTTTTATTTGTTTTGTCCACGACAATTACCGAATGTTTATCTAACATACCAGGTGAGTTGCTGTAATGGTTAGGAGGATACGGTGACTATAGCATGGGCAGATCACCTACAGTTTAGATGCCATCTCTCGTTGCTCGCTACAAGAAGTACATAATTTCTCCTACCGTACGACACATACACGGTAATACTTTCATTGTCATGTTGGATCTAATATAATATAGCACATATACACTAATATTCTCAGTGTCATGTTGCATCTACTACAATACAACATATATACAGTAACAATGCCAGTGTCATGTTGGATCTACTATAATATAGAACATACACGGTAATATTTTCAGTGTCATGTTTGATCTACTACAATATAGCACATACACAGTAATATTGTCAGTGTTATGTTGCATTTACTACAATACAGCATATACACGGTAATATTGTCAGTGGCATGTTGCATTTACTACAATACAGCATCTTCTTCTTCTTCTTCTTCTTCTTCTTCTTCTTCTTCTTCTTCAGCGTTCCGAGCCATTGAGGTTCTTTGCTGCAAATACAATCCGCCTCCATTCGTCTCTCTGGTGGACCTTCTCTTGCCAGTCGTTGATTCCAAGTGCTTGTAGGTCTGTACATGTATTATCTCTCCACCGCCTTCTTGGTCTACCTCGGGGTCTACGGTCATTTATTTCCTGAGTGTAAGCGAGTTTTGTTTCCCTATTATCTTCCATTCTTTCTATATGCCCCAGCCATTGTAGTCTATTAGCCTTCATGATACCAGTGATTAGCGGGGACTTAAACAGATCATAAATGTCTTTGTTACTTCTTCTTTTCCACTCTCCACTTTGTGTATCCCTAATGGGTCCAAAGATGCGTCTTAAAATTTTGTTCTCAAAGGTTTGTAACAAGGCTTCGTCTCCTTTCGTTGTACTCCAGGTTTCAGAGCCATACAGCACAACTGGTCTGATCAGTGTTTTGTATATTGTGATTTTGGTGTTACGAGATAGCGCCTTTGATTTTAGTAGATGTTGTAGTGCATAGTATATCTTATTTCCAGAGTTGATTCTAGTTTGTATTTCTTCCCTTATGATGTTGGAGCAGTTGAAGTTCACTTTGCCCTATAATATCTATATCATCTGCATAACCAAGCAGCTTGGATGTTCCTCCAATATCACATTCCTCCTTTACCTTCCTTACAACTTTCTCTAGAGCCAGATTGAAGAGTAGCGGCGATAGTGCATCACCCTGTTTCAAGCCAGATGTTATTTGGAAGGGGTCTGATTTCCTGCCTTTATATGTTACTATATTATAAGTATCTTCCATGCATAGTCTGGTCATGTTGATTAACTTCCTTGGTATTCCAAATTCCTCCATAGCATTCCATAGACTATTCCTATGGACACTATCATAAGCCTTTTTAAAATCCACAAAAATGTTATGGAGATCTCTTTTATATTCCCAATGTTTCTCGGCTATTTGTCGTAAGATAAATATCTGATCTATTGTTGATCTGTTTTGTCTAAAACCCGCCTGGTAGTCACCTAATATGTCTCCTGAATATGGTTTTAGTCTATTTAGTAATACTGCGGATAGTATCTTATAGCTTGTGGACAGTAGTGATATTCCTCTATAATTTCCACATTGGAACTTGTCTCCTTTCTTAAAGATAGGTATCAATAATGATTCTTTCCAGTCATGGGGTAATTCTTCTGTCCTCCAGATTTTTATTATTAGTTCGTATAGCTTTAGATGTAATGCATGGCCACCTGCCTTTATAAATTCAGCAGCAATTCCATCAGTCCCAGTTGCCTTATTGTTTTTAAGTCGTGTGATTACATATAGGATTTCTTCAAATGTAGGTTCTTCAATTTGTGGTTCGCATGTTAGAACCTCTTCCTGTGAGAAAATGTTACTTGGAGCTTCACAATTTAGTAATTCAATAAAATATTCTTTCCATGTGTTGCACATTTCCTCATTGGTATTTATCATATTCCCATTTTTGTCTTTTAAACCATATGTGTTTTGTTGGTGCCCTCGTTTCATTGACTTCAGTTCTTTAAAAAATTTTCTGGATTCATTTTTCTGGTGATTAGTTTCCATATCTTTGATTATATTACTCATATATTCTCGCTTCTGCTGTCTGACTATTTTTGTAACCTCTTTACATTCATTTCTATAATGCTCTTCCTTTTGGATGTTATTGATGTCATTTAACCATACATGTCTGGCATTCTTCTTCCTAATGACTGCTTCTTCACATTTTTGATTGAACCATCTGTTCTTTCTATGCGTGGTTAACACACCGAGACATTCTTCTGCGGTAGACTGAATTGTATTCTTGATGTTCAACCAAGTTTGGTCAATGCTTTCCTCCAAAGGGTTTTGCAGAGTTTCAAGTTTACATTTTATTTCATCTGTAAATTTCTCTTTGACTGTAATGTCTTGCAGTTTTTCTCTGTTATATGTTGGGTGTAATCTTTGTAATTTAGTATAGAAAGCTCTCTTAAGTTTTATTTTAAATTTTGCTCCAACGAGGAAGTGGTCACTGTGGCACTCAGCTCCTCTATAACTTCTGACTTGCTGTATGTACCTATTTTTGCATTGAAGTCTCCCAGCACAATCAGGATGTCCTGTTTGGGGGTTTCTTCTATGACATCTTCCAGATCATTATAAAAGTCTTCTTTAATATCATCTTCTTTCTCTTCAGTAGGTGCATGTACATTAATCATCGTTATATTTTTCCATTTACCTTTTATTCGTAATTTACTAATCCTGTCATTAAAAGCTTTAAAGTTTAAAACGTTCCCCCATAAATCGTTTTTGATGACAAATCCTGTTCCTAATTCATGTTTATTTTGGGTGTTTCCTCCATATATTATAATCATTCCATTTTACTCTAAAGTACCCTCTCCTGGCCACCTTATTTCTTGAATTGCTGTTATATCCATTTGACAATACAGCATATGCACGGTAATATTGTCAGTGGCATGTTGGATCTACTACAATACAGCATATACACGTCTCACGATGTTCTTTATCATAACTGAGTGAGATGGTCGTTGTCTAGGTTACCCTGCTCCTTGTATGTCATTACAGAGTGTCAGTTGAGCTAGCCTCCTGTCTCATAATACAACTCACCTCCGCAGTGCACACCCACCAGTCATTAAACAAGATTGAGTTGGCGCACATAATCCTTTAATGTAGAAAGAACACGGACAAACGGAACATAATTCTATATCCAAAACAATATAATCCATATAATATATATATCTTCCTCACAACTTAACACGCACACATCACTGCCTTCTCAAGGCCTTCTTTAATCTCAAATCCACAAGACAGTTATCCAGCTACTATCCACTGCTGGACCTCACACAATACAACCCACCCACTGGGTATCGGCCTCCACTCACTATCCAACCCACTCTGGGGTTGAGGCTTCAATACACTATGTCTGCTGATAACCGGGCTCAGTCTTTAATCCTTAGTCTCAGAATTCCCATCACTGAAAACCCACAGGGCAGAGTTCTATCACTAACTCCCCTATCATTCACTTTGCAGACAACGGAACTAACCGTCTCTGGTCCTGACACTCCACTGTCCAAAACATCCGACCCTCAGTCGGTCTCCGCCCCAACTCCCTCAAGTCTCCTGACTTCACACAAAACTAAACTGTCTCTCACCCCATCCACCCTGGGGGTCTGCATCCACCCTCACCATTATTTCTCATGGCTGGTTGTTTTTCTCGTAGTCTTGCTACAAAGGTCACTCACCTCAATGTCAATGACCCAGGCATATGTCAACACGGTAATATTGTCAGTGTCGTGTTGCATTTACTACAATACAGCATATACACGGTAATATTGTCAGTGTCATGTTGGATCTAGTACAATACAGCACATACACAGTAATATGTTCAGAGGCAGTTGGATCTACTACAATACAACACATACACAGTAATATTGTCAGTGTCGTGTTGGATCTACTACAATACAGCACATACACAGTAATATTGTCAGTGTCGTGTTGGATGTCTGTCTCTAAACCAGGGATATAACATTCACAGTGTCATGCTGGAGGCCTGTTTTTAATCCAAGGATATAATATTATCAGTATCATGTTGGATGTCTGTCTTTAAACCAAGGATATAATAATGTCAGTGTCATGTTGATTGTCCCTCTTTACCACCAATGATATAATATTGTCAGTGTCATATTGGTTGTCTCTCTTTAAACTAAGGATATAATATTATCAGTGTCATGTTGGATGTCTGTCTTTAAACCAAGGATATAATAATGTCAGTGTCATGTTGATTGTCCCTCTTTACCACCAATGATATAATATTGTCAGTGTCATATTGGTTGTCTCTCTTTAAACTAAGGATATAATATTATCAGTGTCATGTTGGATGTCTGTCTTTAAACCACAAATATAATAGCGTCGGTGTTATGCTGCAGGTGTCTCTTTAAAGCGAGAATATAATATTGTCAGTGTTATGTTGGATATGTCGCTTTAAACCAAAGATATAATATTGTCAGTGTCATATTGGATGTGTCTAATTAAACCAAGGATATAATATTTCCAGTGACATGTTAGATATGTCTCTTTATAACAAGAATATAATATTGTCGGTGTCATGCTGGATGTCTGCCTTTAAACCAAGGTAGTATGATGGATGTGTCTCTTTAAACCAAGGATGTAATATTGTCAAAGCTATGTTATTTGTGTCTCTTTAAACCAAGTATATAATATTGTCCGTATTATGTTTGATGTCTGTTTTCAAACCAAAGATATCTCTAATAAGGATTGCGGACATTTTAATAGCGTAACAGCTCAAAGTACAGCAACACATCGTGTAGTGGAATGTGATTCGTACAGATAATCTTGTGTACTATAAGCACAAGTTAGAAACAGAAATAAGAACTAAAAGAACTACTAATTAACTACAAACATATACTAATTGGTGCCGGTGCAGAATAGTGAAAATACAATGGCATGACAGAATCACCAATGTAGAGCTCATGGAGAGAACGAAACAAACTCCAGTAAACCAAGAGGTAAGGAAAGGTCATTGGCGCTTGATTGGACACAGTGAGAAAATCTGAGGACAATAAAGTTAGACACTTTCCTGTTCCCAGCATGGCGAATAGACATTTGAACCGTTAAGCCTCTATAGTGTTTATGCTTCTGGCTACGGTTTGCAGTAGCATTTTCCTCATGTTGGACTGGTAGTGCATGGTTCCGTCGCCCTGCTACTGAGTTGAGTGCGCGGCGCGACACTGTGAGCTGCGAGTTTCGGTTGGAATGTTAGTACATCTGTCCGTGGTTATTGTAGCGTGAACTGCATGTTCGGAATGCTGGCGATCGGCATGTCGCATAATTGACTGGATTGCCTTTTTCGGTTCACGAGTGCATTTTTCTCGGAGATTCCTAAGGGTCGTCTCTGGAGCTACGGTGTTCGTTCTTTGTGCAAGGCTTTCAGCAGGCCGCCCTGCCGAAAGGGACCGAGCCATATGGGATAAATACCGGGGCAATGAAGCCGATCATCTAGACTTTTAATGCAGTAATGTGTGGTTGCTGGTTTTCTTGTGACTGCGGCTTCCATCGATGATGAACTGTATTTTCCGTGGAGGACTTTTGTGTTGGCATTCTGATGGCGGCATTATGCAAAGTGTACCTGTGAAGGCTGTTGGCTTGTCGAGACTCCTGTCTATTCCACTTTTCACATAGAGCAGTGAGGAGCATTTCGTGTGACATTCACTAGCACAGAAACGGAGCATAATGGGGACGACCCGTTGCCGTGAAGTTGGAACCGCGACTAACTAACTAACTAACTGACTGACTGACTGACTGACTGACTGACTGACTGACTGACTGACTGACTAACTAACTTTCTTGTCTGGAACCACAAGACAAACGAAATAGCGGGAGACAGAAATAAACTGAAAAGAGACTTAAAGACACGGTAGTCTCCCTGGACTAGGAGTTAATGGCTTTCTCCGTAATCCCGTATATTCTCTTGAGTAACGCAACATGCGCGAGAATCGGTGGCGGTTTTCACCGCGTTGGTAACTCAGGAGTATATGAGCCGGTCGCTCAGAAATCAATGGCAAACTACTGAGCGCAATCTTGCCTAGTACATTAACAGCAGCTGAAAATGCTGATGTTGACTGCAAGGTCCTGTAAGGGATATGCAAAGTAAGACTGGGAGGACAACAAGTTAGTTGCAGCAGATAGCAAAAGATGGGACTACTGGGCGTGGTTAGTGTGGGGCTTAGGACCCAGGCCTCGATCCAGCATTAAAGGGCAGGCGAAATTAAACAAGTGTATAAGAGACGTAATAACAAAACAGGCGATTACAAGACAACAGTGTATAAGATGGGCGCTAACAGGATGCAAGTGTATAAAAGACAGTGTACAAGACAGACGGTTACGAGACACGTGTACAAGACAGGCAGTTACAAACACGTGTACAAAACAAGCAGTTACGAGATACATGTACAAAGAAGGCGGTTAAAAGATACATGTACAAGACAGGCAGTTACAAGACACGTGTAATAGACCGGTAGTTACAAGACACGAGTGTATAAAACAGTCGATTACTTAGTTAATTAGTTAGTTAGGTAGGTAGATAGGTAGGTAGGTATTTAATTAGTTAGTTAGTTAGTTAGTTAGTTAGGTAGGTGGTGGTAGGTAGGTAGTTAGCTAGTTAGTTAGTTAATTAGGTAGATAGTTGGTTACTTAGTTAGTTAGTAACTTAGTTAGTTAGTTAGTTAGTTAGTTAGTTAGGTAGATAGATAGTTACTTAGTTACTTAGTTAGTTAGTTAGTTAGTTAGTTATGTAGGTATTTAGTTAGTTAGTTAGTTAGTTAGTTATGTAGGTAGTTCGTTAGTTAGTTAGTTAGTTATGTAGTTAGTTAGTTAGTTATGTAGGTAGTTAGTTAGTTAGTTAGTTAGTTAGTTAGTTAGTTAGTTAGTTAGTTATGTAGTTAGTTAGTTAGTTAGTTAGTTAGTTAGTTAGTTAGTTATGTCGCTAAATATGCGAGATGTAGACATGTCCAAGATCAAATCCTCGCATGCTGGGATTGGTTCAGCATCAATTTTGGTTATTTTGTTTAACCGGCGATAATCGACGCAGAGTCGAATAGTTGAGTCCTTTTTGGCGACAAGGACGATAGGGAAAGAATACTCTGACTGAGATGTCTGAATAATTCCGCTCGACTCAAGAGACAGTAGTTCTTTGTCGAGGTTCGACCTATAGTTTAAAGGGATAGAATAAGGTCGACACTTTATTGGAGTGTTGTCAGTCAGAATAATAGAATGTTCTATTCTGGCTGTCTTTCCTGGGATGTCGGAGAAAATGTCTCTGTATTCCGTCACTAACTCTATCATCTGTCGTCGTTGATCGTCTGTAAGTTTAGTTTCTTTCTTTATGCTGTCAATGGTCTTAGTCGTGTCTACAGTAGGGACTGGTAATTCCATCTCGTCTTCGTCTGTCTCGTTCAATACTGTTGTGGTACTAGCTGCGTGTGCTGTTACCTGGCTAAGTGTGTTTGCGTTGTCGCTGTCGTGTGTCGCCCTACCTAGTGAAGTTGTGTTGTGTACGTCTGTCGTCCGATTACTTGGTGTTGGTGCATTTTGTTCGTCTGTCTGTTGTTCTTGTCTTGAAAAGTATGGTTTCAGCATGTTGATATGAAATATCTTTAATTTTCCTTTTATCGATATTTCATAATCGACATCTGATATTTTACGTTCAACGTTGAATGGCTCTTGCCAAGATGTTAGTAACAAATTACGTTTATCAGGTAGTAGAAGCAAAACCTTCTGATTTGGTTCAAGGTGTATAGTTTTAGCACCCTTATTTGCATAGTCGCGGTCCATCTGTCCTTTGCTCTCCAAAGATGCCTTGGCTATTACACACGCTTTCATTATTCTATCGCGTGTCTCCGTTACCATCTCATACGGTGTTACAGCTGTTGGATTGTTTGGTAAGCTAGTAATTAGCTGATGGTAAATGGTTAGGGGTCCTCGAGGGTTCGCCCCATAAACTAACTCAAAAGGTGAGAAACCCGTACTCGAGTGCGGAATTTCTCTATGGGCAAATAGCACTGCTGGCAATAGTGTGTCCCAATCAGATGGGTTCTCCGCTGTTACTTTAGCCAGCATGTGTTTGAGATCCCCGTTAATTATTTATATGATCCCGTTGCTCATTGGGTGGTACGGGGTACAGAAATGCTGCTCTATTCCCAAAAATTTTGTTAAGGCTTGCGTAGCAGCCGGAATAAACTGCGTTCCCCGATCTGATAAGATAGAACGTGGGAAGCCAAAACGAGAAAATAGGTGCAAAAATACATTTGCCACATCTTTGGAGGTGATGTATTTTAGTGGAATAGCTTCGATCCACCTGGTGCATAGATCCACGAGAGTAAGTATATATCGGTTTCCTTTGCTTGACACCTGATTTAGGGGTCCAACAATATCGACCGCTACACACTCAAATGGTCTAGATGCTAATAATTACCGTTGAACTTCGGCCGTCTCATGCTTTCCCTTTCGTACAAGATGTTGACAAATAGTACACGAAACAGAAAAATTTTATGTCAGAACAGAATTTAGGTCAGTAAAAGTGTGACAAAATTCTGGCTCGCGTTTTATCATAGGCCAAATGTCCAGCAAACGGTGACTCGTGTGCGATCTTTAGCACATTTTGTCGGTATGTTACAGGTAACACCGTCTGCTGAATTTCATGGTTATTATTTGTGTAATAACGCATGAGAATTCCGTTATGTTTTCTAGAATACCAAGATGCATTTTTAGTCACTTTCGCTCGCTCACCCAACAATTTAAAATAAGGTGCGATAGTTTGGTCGGTGCTTTGTGCCTCGATAAATTTCTGTCGAGTAGTGTTGGTATCTGCACCACTTGGTGTTAATAGCTGTAGCATTTCATGTTGTAAGTCAGTATAGTTTGTTTGTGTATCTGACCTTGTTACAGCGTTACCCATGTGTGTATGTTTCCAGGCTCTTATGTCGTCGTTTGTACATTGTTTCAATGAATCTAGGCATCCTAAAATGAGATCGGTGCACGGATCTTACAGGATTGCGCAAGTAAATGTGCCGGTAAGGAACGGGGTATTGATATGAGCTTTTGCCAGTGGGTGTTTCTCAATGTTACCAGAGAAAGTACGGCATTTGACAAATTCACCCGTGTCTAGCAAGTTCTTTCCTTAAACCCAGTAGAGTGCTTCCGCTATCAATTAAACATTGGCATGGTTGATCATTGACCAGTGCATCGTAGAACTTAAGTTTACCTCTGGAGGCACTAGCTGCGTTAGCATCTTCACTGGAGCATGGTATTACGTGCCCACATTTCAATTTACCATCCGCATGAAACTGGTGACATATGTCACATTTCTTAAAGTCTAATATGTCTGTTACAACTGCTACACTCTCACATTCACTCGTTGGCAACACATTCACAAGTTCCGAATCAATGCCACTCTCATCGTCTGATGACGTATCGATGAGTGCTGCATTATTTGCCTTCATTCGTTGTCTACCAAGACATTTATTACTATAGTGGCCATAACTGGAACAAAAGTAACATTTAACAGCACGTTTAAATGATGTTCTTCTGCTTTCTTGCTTCTTTAACACTGATTCTAAGTGTGACGGATATGCGGGGTTTTTATCACACATAGAGTAGCTAGGATGAAACAGACTACAATATCCACATCGAGATGGCTTATGATATGGTTTGTCCATCTTACGGTAATCTTTCTGATTGTAAGATCTATGAGGTACCTTGTTTGCAAAAGCAGTGATTTCTGTATCATGTGTTGTAGATCTAAATATGTCCCGATTAGATGAAAAATATGCTGAACCCCGTTTTTCTAATTGCTGAATGGATTCAATATCCGACTGTTGGAGAAACTTCGCAAAAGGGGTAGGAACGGTAGATATTACCTTGTCCATTACCATAAGATCTTCTAATTTTTCATAGTTGTTACCCACTTTCGCCGCTCTAGTCCACTTTTTAAATGTGCTCTGCACGTTAGAGATGTAGTCTAAGAAGGTTTCAGTTGCTTTTGGCTTAATTTGGGAGAACTGAATTTGGTACCCAGTGGCGTCTAAAAGAAAGTGTTGCATGATCCTATCGTGAATGTACTGATAATTGTTCCTTAGCTCTGTAGGTATGGATTATATTACTTTTAACGGCTCCCCACTGAGGTTTCTCATGTAGATCATTGCCCAGTCATCCAAAGGTATTTTCTGAGTTTTTAGTTGGAATTCTATATTCTCAGTCCATGCGCTAATTGAATCCCCTACGCTATATGGTTTGATAAGGCCTTTATACTTACTAAATTTGTTCTGTTCTTCTTGGCTCTTTTGTTAGCTAGAGGCTATTTGTATGTTTGAATCCTTCATCTTTAATTTAGTTTCTGAGTCTACTTGTATCTGTTTTTGTTTGGTAGCTTCTTCTGCTTGTTTGTTGGCATGATCTAAGTCTAACTGTTTCTGTTTGGTAGCTTCCTCGACCTCTTTCATTTCTTTTTGATGCTGCCTTTCTAATGCTCTTTCGTCTCTCTCTAGAGCAGTATTTCTTTCTGTTTCCTCCCTCTGTCGAGCAGTTTCCTCTTTTTGTCGAGCTAATTCTTCTTTGTATTTTTGATCTACCCATTTCTCTAACTTCTCTCCAGTGTGGCCCATGTCTTTACCTGCCTGGATACAATCACTTAGTGACGCCATTATGTGGCTTAATGTTCGTTCAAAATGATATCATAGTAATATCCACACAATGGTTTGTAATTATGTGTTAGTAAATCTACATCTTTACTGAAAGAGAAGATGCATGATTAATTTAGAGCATACCAAAATATTCTGAAAATATACTCATCTAATTCTTTGGAAAATACGGTTCTTGGGATGTTCCACCGCTGTCTTCCACACTCACAAAATGATTGACTTGATAACACAATGGATGCTTCTGTTTAGTAGAGCATCAAAAATTAGACACACGCATATGTTGTAAATACAAATTTATCTTTCATGCGGCTGATGAATGAAAAAAATGTGATAGATAATGATAAATGGTATTGATGAATGAATGGTATGATAGTCTGAATGATTGTCATGATTCGTATGATGATTCGTCGTATGACAGTCGATGTCGTCTTGTCTTCACTTTATGACTAGTTTGTTATAACTTCGTTCTAGGCTTCAGTTCAGTAGCTAATCTATTTACTGAATATGAAGAATGGTGACATTGATGGCTGTATCACACAATATGAAATGTACACGGTGGTTTGCTTGACAAAATAAACTGATGATTGTATACATTTTCATTAATTTCCATAGAATAACACACTGTCTAACCTAATTTTCGTAGAATCTCACAATTTGTAATTTAATTTTGCTTCATTGTGGTTCAAGCTCCACAAATGGTGTGATCGTAATAATTCACTAGAGAAAATTATGTCTGCCATATATGCAAACAAATTTACATTACTTTCAAATATTTTAACACAGCAATGATGTTGAATCGTGCTTGTTGAACGATGGTTCAGAACTTTCTGATACCAATAGCCTGTTGACGTTGGTTCAGTGGCTTCTGACACCAATTGTCTGTTGACGTTGGTTCAGTGGCTTCTGACACCAATTGTCTGTTGACGTTGGTTCAGTGGCTTCTGACACCAATTGTCTGTTGAAGTTGGTTCAGTGGCTTCTGACACCAATTGGGGTCCTGCCTGTCAGCAACTTGCTTGCTACAGGTCTTTCAGGACTCCCCTACTTTTGCACCGCACGAAATAACAACTCGTGTCATTTGCAAAAGGAATGCAATTTATTTAGAGCTGGCAATTTATAAGCTCTGCGAGCGGTATGCTTCATTGACATTAAACAACATGGATGTAATGAAGTGTTGAGAAATGATGCTAGTAATCACAATCTAAATCTAAAGCCTAATATTTAACTATTGCCTAGAAACTTATAGCATTTGTCAAGAACACGTTTACTCTCTAATCGTCGCCAGTCGGGTCTGTCCACAAGCTACACATTGCGTGGTCAAGCACGGACGCTGTCTCCTCCATGCATTAGCGAGTCTTGCGTGCATGGAGTCCCAAGCACGCTGGCTCGTGAACTTGAGTAACCGGGTACTCCACGGTTACTCGCAAGGCCAAGCTTCCCAATGGCTTGAGGAAGCCCTCGCTCACCTGTCCTTATTGAACCCTTGGTTGACACCAATGTGTCCCCTTGTGAAGCTATTTATAGCGCTGGTGTCTCTCCTGTCTGGTGTCACCCTACTAGACTTGTCTTAACTCTTATTAACTCTCTAAACCCTTATTGGAGATTCTGACAAGGTAGTTAGTTAGTTAGTTATGTAGGTAGTTAGTTAGTTAGTTAGTTAGTTATGTAGTTAGTTAGTTAGTTAGTTAGTTATGTAGGTAGTTAATCAGTTAGTTAATTAGTTAGTTAGTTAGTTATGTAGTTAGTTAGTTAGCTAGTTAGTTAGTTAGTTAGTTATGTAGGTAGTTAGTTAGTTAGTTAGTTAGTTATGTAGGTAGTTAGTTAGTTAGTTAGTTAGTTAGTTAGTTAATTAGTTAGTTAGTTAGTTATGTAGTTAGTTAGTTAGTTAGTTAGTTAGTTAGTTAGTTAGTTAGTTAGTTAGTTATGTAGTTAGTTAGTTAGTTAGTTAGTTATGTAGGTAGTTAGTTAGTTAGTTATGTAGGTAATTAGTTAGTTAGTTAGTTAGTTATGTAGGTAGTTGATATCAGTCAGGTCTTAGTCAGATATGACTGAGCTACCGTATAACAGTAGACGGTACTACCTGGTTTCTGTTAGCGCCGAACGTTGGGCGGCGCTTACCAAACCCGACACCCCACATTGTGCCAACGGCTTCGGGCGGAAGAGCGCAATTGGGAGGGTACAAGCCTTACCCTGGTGCGAGGAAATGCAAGCTAAAGACAAAATTGTCATGGCAGGGCAGACCAAGCCCTAAGCTTTGGTTGGCGACTGGTCTAGGATCGAAGCTCCGACAGGCGGACAGTTAGAGCATTGCTTTGCTGATCCGGCAGCTTCTGCAGCTTGTCTTGTTCCAGATGTAGGGGTGTTACCTTTCCTCTGGAGTGAACTAGGCAGGCCGAGAGAGGGATCATGCTGCATGGGCAACACATGATCTCTATATTTTAGCCCAGGCTTTGTGCTATGGAGAGGCAATAACTCCATCCCCCTATGTAGGTAGTTAGTTAGTTAGTTAGTTAATTAGTTAGTTAGTTAGTTAGTTATGTAGGTAGGTAGTTAGTTAGTTAGTTAGTTAGTTTTGTAGGTAGTTAATTAGTTAGTTAGTTAGTTATGTAGGTAGTTAGTTAGTTAGTTAGTTATGTAGGTAATTAGTTAGTTAGTTAGTTAGTTAGTTAGTTATGTAGTTAGTTAGTTAGTTAGTTAGTTAATTAGTTAGTTAGTTATGTAGGTAGGTAGTTAGTTAGTTAGTTAGTTAGTTAGTTAGTTAGTTAGTTATGTAGTTAGTTAGTTAGTTAGTTAGTCAGTCAGTCAGTCAGTCGGTCGGTCGGTTGGTCGGTCGGTCGGTCGGTCGGTCGGTTGCTTGGTTGGTCAGTCAGTCGGTCAGTCAGTTAGTAGGTTGGTTGGTTGGTTGGTTAGTAAGTTAGTTAGTCGACAGATCATCCTTATTGCACATCGAACCATTCAGTTCATAAGTGCTCGGATCCCCTCTTCAGCAAAACCCGCAGCATGTAGCGGCTAACGACACCAGTTCTGTGTTGGTTTATCAATCTTCTTTGGCTTCCTGCGTAGTATTCTTGTTTGGCCACAACTCTTTTAATTTTCTGTTCTCGCAGTCTGGCCATAGTTGTAGATTCACGGACATCAAGTCTTACTTCTTGTAGCGTATTCAGAATGTCGGCCTGGTCCATGGCGCGTCCGCCCTCCTCAGTAGCCTTACCTGCGAGCTTGTCAGTCCGCTCATTTCCTTGTACTCCCGCATGCCCTGGCACGAAGATGAAACTAATCTTTGCCAGCCTAGACCGCTCCAGAGACAGCAACCATTCTCTTCTGATCCACCCCATCTCTATCCTCTTGATCATGTTCATTGAGTCGCTAAGGAAACATGCCCTAGTGAATGTCTGTGTCTCGAGCCATGTTATTGCTTTACTTACTGCCATGACTTCCATAGTCAGGCTACTTGTGGTCTCAGCAAAAGCACCAGAGTCCTCCTTCACAATTCTCCCTCCGGCCTGAGCCGTAAAGGCCCATGAGCTTCTCACATGTCGGACGACCGACCCATCTGTGTAAATGACAGCATCACCGTCTAGCGAATTCTCGAAAATCAACGCTTGTACTTCCACCTCCACCGCAGCCGGATTTTCTTGTCTGCATTTTATGTCTAGTTGGATGCAAACTGAAAAGGACGTGCAGAAATCTGTTGGCACTTGTAGCCACTCCTCGCCAGGTTTTAAGTCCTCAAGTGAACACACCTGTTGAAGAATGTCTTCGGCTTGACCCATCCACGAACGTCCTCTTTTTAACCTGCTGCCCTTCACCTTCATAATTTCACTATGTAGTGGATGTTGTGTGTTTGCGTTACCTCTGAGGTAGGCGCATGCTCTGCAAACTTGTATTCTGTCTTCAGTGGTTGGAAAATCAAAAAGGTAGCGCATCGCCCCGCATGCTGTATCTCTTGTACATCCAAGAATAATGCGCATAGCTTCATTCTGTATCCTTTCCACCCTTTCCATCTGCTTACAGCTGAGAGTCAGGATTGTCATAGTAATACTCATGAAGAGATATGACCAGCCCCTTGTATAGAAGACATATATGGCGCTGCTCACAGTTTGCTGTCGCCATCACCCGCATCGCAGCCAAACGCCGCTTGGCCTTTATTATCACCTGCTCTATGTGCTCATTATAAGCAAGGCTTCGATCAAACCGTATCCCCAGGTAATTCATTGCCTGCTTTTGTTCCACCGTCTCTGAACACAGCTTTACAGTTGGTGTTGGAGTGTTGACAATATGATTATTTAACGAGAACTTGGTTCTCGTTGAAAACAGTCGATTACAGGACACTATTTTTTAAAATACAATTAAAAGAGTAAGACAGAAAGTGAAACTGTAAGAATGAATGTAATTTGAAGAAAATAATAATAATAATAATAATAATAAGAAGAAGAAGAAGAAGAAGAAGAAGAAGAAGAAGAAGAAGAAGAAGAAGAAGAAGAAGAAGAAGAACAACAACAACAACAATAACAACAACAGCAACAACAGCAACAACAACAACAACAACAGCAACAACAACAACAACAACAGCAACAACAAGTGACAAATACGCCGTGTATTTTATTACATTTATATATCACTTTACTGGGGTCTGTGGTTTAGGGGTGATGGACGCAGCCTCACGATCTCCACTTACCAGCTATGAAGACAGCCGCAGGAAGTTCGACAGCAGACCGCTTTGCGTTGATTTTCAAAATGACATGAGTGTTGCCAATGACAAACTACTTAACGTTAAATTGCCTAGAAAATGAAACAAGTCTTCAACACATAAATCTCACAATAGTAAAATATTGCAACCATAATTAGCACAGCTGCAATGTCCGAAACATTCAATATAGCAACAAGTGAGGTCCTCATGTCCTAATGAATAAGAGCGCACGCTTTTAAGCTTCCGGTTTGCTGATGTGCTGGTTCAACTCCCACACCGGTCAGTTAGACTAAAATGTTGGCATCTCGACCTTGACTTGGGGACGTAAATTGCAAGTACCTCAGAAGGCGGAGTAGATTCGCCTGATGTCGAGGGACACTGGCAATAGAAAAAGCTAACACACACGCAAACTTCAGTCCAGTGTCCTCCCCAGTAATGACAACTACTAGAGGTGGAAGGGCGTGTATGAGTTCAGAGCGAGCGAATGAACGAGACAAAAACAAAACAACAATAAAGCGAAACAAGGATTTCCACAAGGCAAGCAACAAGCTTGACAAGCAACGTGAGGATTCGTTCATCTAAGGAGAACAACAACAACTCTTAATGTGTGGCTGGAGATCAGGTAGGAGACCGGCTGGGACGTGCACAACAGCCTAGATGCCTTTCAGGATGAAAAACGTTTTGTGCAAGTAACATTCCATTTGGTTTGATGCCCTGGAATTCTCTTACATCCTTCTACAGAGTGCACGAATGAAGCATACCAGGGGGTTACACCTTTCCTCTCTCTCTATCTTTCTCTCTCTCTCTCTCTCTCCTCTCTCTCTCTCTCTCTCTCTCTCTCTCTCTCTCACTCTCTCTCATACCCTTTCTATTTCTCCCAATCTCTCGCTTCCGTTCTTTTTCGCGATAGTAACTTTATCAGGAGGTTATACGGGAATCTCTCTCTCTCTCTCTCTCTCTCTCTCTCTCTCTCTCTCTCTCTCTCTCTCTCTCTCTCTCTCTCTCTCTCTCTCTCTCTTACTCTTTCTCTTTATCGGTAGTAACTATATCAGAGGGTTATACAGGAATCTCTCTCTCTCTCTCTCTCTCTCTCTCTCTCTCTCTCTCTCTCTCTCTCTCTCTCTCTCTCTCTCTCTCTCTCTCTCCCTTTCTATTTTTTCCCAATCTCTCGGTTCCGTTCTTTTTCGGGATAGTAACTTTATCAGGATGATATACGGGAATCTCTCTCTCTCTCTCTCTCTCTCTCTCTCTCTCTCTCTCTCTCTCTCTCTCTCTCTCTCTCTCTCTCTCTCACCCTTTCTATTTCTCCCAATCTCTCGCTTCCATTCTTATTCGGGATAGTATCTTTAACAGGATGTTATACGGGAATCTCTCTCTCTCTCTCTCTCTCTCTCTCTCTCTCTCTCTCTCTCTCTCTCTCTCTCTCTCTCTCTCTCTCTCTAGTAACTAAATACGTCAGTCCTGCGTATTTACTTTCATCTTCCTGTCCAAATTCATTTCGTTCTCTGTCCTCGTTTTTTTGTTTTAATTCCTCCAAATCATAAATACATTCTTTCTTTTCCCATTTCCTGTTTCTACGTTGCTGCATTCTATAATGTTAAAATATTTATGTCTACATTATTATTGTTGTCATTCTTAGTATATGTTAGTATGGCTGCCTGTAGTAGTAGTTGTTGTAGTAGTAGTAGTAGTAGTAGTAGTAGTAGTAGTAGTAGTAGTAGTAGTAGTAGTAGTAGTAGTAGTAGTAGTAGTAGTAGTAGTAGTAGTAGTAGAGGTAGTAGTAGTATTAGTAGAGTTAGTAGTAAAAGTAGTAGTAGTAGTAGTAGTAGTAGTAGTAGTAGTAGTAGTAGTAGTAGTAGTAGTAGTAGTAGTAGTAGTAGTAGTAGAGGTAGTAGTAGTAGTAGTAGTAGTAGTAGTAGTAGTAGTAGTAGTAGTAGTAGTAGTAGTTGTTGTTGTAGTTGTTGTTGTTGTTGTTATTGTTGTTGTTGTTGTTGTTGTTCTTCTTCTTCTTCTTCTTCTTCTTCTTCTTCTTCTTCTTCCTCGCCATCTTTTGTCTTTCATGTTGCAGTGTAGCACCGACCCTCAATCAACTCATGCCAAGCATACTGTACCCTTGCTGAGTCGATGTCACAGTTAACTTGTTCTACGGACTGAGGTAACATTCCTGGCGCCAACTTAATCCGCCTCCTACGACACACATAGGAGGTCAACGCGTTACTATTCTGTTCATCCCTTATGGGTCACAGTAATACATCGGCGATAAAACTGTATTAGCCACTGTCATTTCTTTGGATCTGTCAGTGATGGCGAAGTGGAAAATATGGACATCTTGTTCTTCTTCATTGGCTGGTCTGGCGCAGACACTGACCATCATGGCACTCTGTAGTGAAATATTGTAATGAAGCTGCTGTTCCTAACATTATTGTATGTTGCCCCTTTGATTAAACTTCCTAGTTATATGGTTTTCTGTCTTTGCTTGTCTTTCTTGCTTAGAACTTTCCAACATAAGACTAATTGTTCTATATCACCTCTTCTATTGATATTCCCCATAAAGGTATTTTTAAGTAAAGAAAACGACACTTTCACAGACCTCAAGGCTCATTGGGCTATAAATGTTATAGACCAACCTGCTCTCAGTACGTGATAATGTCAGTGCCACACCGGACATCTTTACTTGCCAAGACATTTCTTGGCACCTAGTTTAGGCTGGGGGAGACCTGGAGATGATGACAATCTGACTTGATGTTGCAGTCTGGTCAAAGTTTGAAGAATCATAGCCATCCTTTCCATCACTTTTTCATGACCTGCCTTCGTGTAGGCGCTTTGGACGTCAACCTGGCACATAACTAGTCCCCTAACCACAGAAGACATACCCGTAAGGCGATATGCTCTTTCGTTTACATCTTGCTGCCTCATGTCCAACGTTTCTGCTATAACAGTCTTTTTCAAGAACAACACACATGTATTTATAAATATATTACAAGGTATATGGGGGATCTATCGTAAACGCAAATGAAAACCGTAAACTGATTAGAGAAATTAGATACTCACACTATTTTGGACACGTTATGAGAAGAAATACATTGGAGAACTTGGTGACAACTGGCAAGATTGAGGGACAATAACAAAGGGTAGGCAGATAAGTAAATACCTGGAGGGCTTGGCGACTGTGGCATATTGTCGAAACAAGAAGATACGACTCTGGTGATCGTGTGAAATGGCGAAACATGACCGACCACGCTTATCGGCATGGTGCATGATAATGATGATCGTACACGGATTAAAAAGAAGTAGTACAGAAAAGATACGCAACGTCTGTTTTATATATAGATTTTTAAAATACTGTAAGACACTGAGACACAAAGACAACTTATCATAATCGTATCATCATCTCATCTAATCTTGTTCCTCTTTTGTATACGTACCTTGCGGTGTCATGGTGCTATTTTTTTTTTACATCGTTGATCTGTCTTGTTGTCCTTTAACACTACAGGATCTGTTTCTATTTGGGTCAGTCCGATTATGCTTCTTTCTTTTTTTCTTCGAGCAATAGGAAAAATCCCCTGCCGGCTTGCTAGACCAGTCGCAGATTTCAATCAATCATATGCCATGCCGGAAAGCGTGGGCGATCATGACTCGCCATTTCACTCGATCACCAGAGTCGTGGATCAGATCAGTGTTCCTGTTTCGACCATGCCATGTGGTCAAGCCATCCAGGTATTTTCTTCTCGGTCTTCCCCGTGGTCTGTTCCCTTCGATCTTGCTAGTTGTCACAAAGTTCTCCAATTCATTTCTTCTTATAACATGTTCAAAAAATTTTGATTGTCTACGTCTAATTTCTCTAATCAGTTTACGATTTTCATTTGTCTCCTGTAGTATTTGGTCATTGGTTTTTCTGTCTGTCCATGGTATTTTTTGCTTTCTCATCAGAAACCACATTTCTGCAGCCATCAGATGTTTTTCAGCTTGACTGCTCATTGTCCAAGTTTAACATCCATACAAACGAACAGGCTCTATGTAACACCTCTACACTATTTTTCTCGTTTCAATTGACATCTTTTTATTGGTCAGTATGTTTTTCATCTTGCTAAAGGCTACTTTCTCCATGGCGATACTTGTTCTAATCTCTTCAAGGCATCTGCCATCAGATGTTATGACTGTTCCGAGATAATTGTACCGATTCACTTGTTGAAGAGTATTCCCATTTACTTGTATATTACATTGTGGTATTTCGTTCTTCCTAGTGACAACCATAATCTGTGTCTTTTTTACAATTTAATTCTAACCCCAGTTGTTCATTGTGTGCAGCAAACGCATCTACTAAATGTTGCAGATCTCGCTCTTTGTCTGCAGTTAATACTGTATCATCTGCATATTTAATGTTATTGATGTTTCTACCTTCAATGCTGATTCCATTTATATCTTCTACATTTCTGAAAATATTTTTACTGTACAGGGAAAAACAGATATGGAGACATTACACATCCCTGCCTAACACCTCTCCTAATAGGTTGATATTGTCCCACTTCATTATCAATCTTTTTGCAGCTTGTTGCTTCCAATATATGTTTTTTTTTATAAGTCTAATGTCTTTCCCATCAATTTGTAGATCTGCAAGCGTATCTACCATGTTGACATGTCTTACTCTATCGAAAGCTTTTGTGTAGTCAATAAAGCAAAGATGTACATCTTTGTTTACTGCTATAGAACGTTCTATAACTGATCGCAGCATATACACAGCACTTACTGTACCCTTTCCTTCTACAAACCCACATTTTTCTTCCCCTATTTCAGGTTGTATTTTCTTCCTCACGCTTTGCATGATAATTCGTAGCAAAATCTTCGTGATGTGACTCATTATACTAATTGTTCTATGTTGATCTCATTCCAAGGCTCCTGATTTCGTTGGGATTGCAATGAATATAGAATTACATAATTCAGAATGTATTTCTCCTGTATCATATAATCTGTTAAGCAGTCTGGTGACTTGATCTATTCCATATTCTTCTAAAGTTTAATCATTTCTGTTGTGATTTTATCTGAACGGAGGGGGGGGGGGGGCGCTTGCCATCTTTTATATGTTTAAGAACATTTCGAACCTCCATCTTCAAAATTGGCGGTCCTTCATTATTAAATCGAATATCATAGTTCATCTCTGTTATCATCATAAAGGTTTTTCACATACTCTGACCATATATGTAGAATCTTATCATTTTATATTATGATTTTACCATCTTTAGTTTTTAGACAGCCTGCTGATGTACTTGTTCTTTTATTAGTAAGTTCCTGAATTCTTTTGTGCATTAATTTGGTATTTTGACTGTTGTGTTGTTTTTCAATTTCTAAGCAATTTTTCTCAAGCCATGCATCTTTTGCCTCCTTACATAATATTCTGACTAGTCTGTGAATTTTTTTGTTCATATTTGGCATGATCATTTTTGTTGAGTCTTCTTGTTTCCATTAGTTGTAAAATTTCTTCAGTCATCCATTTCTTAAAACCCACATTCTTTAATTTTGGAATAGTTGTTTCTGCAGCCAAACTGACTTAATTCTTCAACATTACCATTGATCATCCACATCCTGGAATAGGATCTCTAGATCAGACAATATGTCATATATGTTCTGTACTTCTATGTTGAATTTATTTTGTATTTCCTTGTCATTACTCAATGTACACAAATCATATTTAGTGTTTCCTGTTACATACTTGACTTTCTTTAATTTTACCCTCAATGTACCTGTAAGTAATCTGTGGTCACTATAACAATAAGCACTGGGAACTATTTTTTGCTATTGTTAACGCATTTCTAAATCTTCTTCTAATCAGAATGTAATCAATCTGGTTTCTAATCCTGCTATCAGGACTCCTTCATGTCCATAATCTTCTTCGATTATGTTGTTTAAACCAGGTGTTTCCTACAACCATTTCCTGCTTTTTTGCCCACTCTACAAGTCTGTATCCTCTTTCATTTCTCTCTCCTAAACCATAGTTTCCTACTGTGTATCTATCACCTTGATTTCCTACTTTTGCGTTGAAGTCTCCTGTTATGATGTTTATTTCTGAATTTTTACATTTCTTTAAAGCAGACTCTATGTCATTATCAAATTCCTCTACACTATCTTCACTGGATTACCCTGTTGGGGCATATACTTGAATAACGTTTATGCTAAAAGGTCTGCCGCCTAATTTAACAAGTATAACTCTGCCTGATACGACCCAATATCCTTGAACAGATTTTGATGTTTGCCGGTCCAAGATAATTGCCACCCCCCCCCCCCCCTCCTTTTCGAACTTATCCTCCAGAATAAATAATCTTAAAATCGTCATCTATCTTAATGCCTGCTCCTGTCCATCTCGTTTCGCACATCCCTAAAATATTAATTTTCTCTCTTTCCATTTTTTGTTTGATATTATCTAATTTTTCGTCGTCGTTTAACGTCCTAACATTCCATGTTGCTAATTTGAATGTCTCTGTCCATGTCTTGCGATGATCGGTTATTAGGCGAACCATAATGAACTAGGCACTTTTAAAGAAGATAGTTTGCCGTTGCTTTCCTTCCTGGCAGTGACAGTACTGGCCGGGTGACCGCAGTCATTATCCCAATAGAGAGATATTCTGCCTGCCGTCGCGAACTTTGAGGCCATAAACAACAACTATCTGTAGGCTGCCCTCAAAATTTCATCCACTACCTGCCTTCCGTGGCTTCTTTTGAAAACATCCAATAAACGAATTCGAAATAACACACATAATCCACAGAAATACACTAAAAACAGCGTCTCCCGAAGAATGAACGCGTTAAGCCGTCGCCATTTTACAGGTTTAGAACAGGAAAATCTGACCATGGTGAGTGCGTACCACGCTGGTGAGTACCTTTGGCCCATGATCTCGCGGTCATATAGTACAGTCTGCGGGTTATCGAAAGGCTTCTAATTTTCACTTTTTACCTCTCCTGGTAGAGGCTAGTCGATCCTAACGTTTCTGGCTGCAGGGCCAAGCGCAGTCTATACCTTATAGCCTTATCATATTCTTGAGTTTAAAACAAAAACAAAACCAAATCTTAGGCCTCAATGTCTCATAATAAATCATAAAAACATTGTTGTATGTTTCCTTGTCTGCATGACCGTATGCTTGTAAACAATTTTTTGGTTTGATCCTTCCCCATTCGTCTCACTCGATAACAACACATGTCAAAACTTCAAACGCCGTTTCATCCATTTTTACAGGCTGAGTCCGAGTTTCTTGTAACGGACCAGATATTCGTTGTGATTATTTGTTTTTAATTCTCCAAAGCACAATATTGATGTTATTTGATGTTAAAAATGTTTGTTTCTAAGAGAAAGTTTGATACTGATATCTCAGATCTCATATCATTTCACAATGAATTTCCCCTGTAATTCGTCTTCTTTCTCGTGGATAAAAGCAGGTCACAGTTAGCTGAGCAACTCAGAGGCCAGGGTGTCTGACTTCAGCTTGTATTTGCCTAAGATGTGTTTCCTCGAAGGTAACGAGCTCTATCTTCCCGTGGGTAGATTACATAGAACATCTCTGCTGGAGACGTGAAATATGACCAATCAGCATGATAATTTAGGGGGGATACGATGCAATAAGAATAAACAACTTGATTATATTGTGGAGATATATAAAATATGAACACACAACGTGATTATCTACGGGAGATATATAAAATATGAACACACAACGTGATTATCTAGGGGAGATATATAAAATATGAACACACAACATGATCATCTAGAGAAGATATATGGCATATGAACAAACAACATGGTTATCTTTTGGAGACATATGAAATATGAACAAACAACATGATTATCTAGTGGAGAATATGAAATATAAACAACATGATTATCTAGTTGAGATATGTGAAACAAGAACAAACAAGTTGTTTATCTAGTGGAAATATATGAATTATGAACATACAACATGATTATCAAGTAGACTAGTTGAAGAAAATTGAACAATTGATGAACATATATACATATAAACGATAAACAGACAGACACACATGCAAATATGAATGTAAACAAATGATCGCAAATAAAGATAGAAAGTCACAAATAAATAAGGATATTTTTAAACGTTGCATATCTCTTACAGGACGTTGCATTTTTCAGCTGTTGTTGGTGTTCTTGGCAAGATAAATAAGGACATAGAAACCACACCCAAAATAGGAAATAAAGAAGGAAAAGAAAATCACCAGCTATTATTGTTAAACTCTGGACAATGATATATTTTATTTAACAATGCGAGAGTTAAGGTGAGGGAGATACATTTCAAAATGTTGAGACAGACAGTCGGATATAATTATTGACAGTAAGAATGAACGAAAGAAATAAGAAAGTAAGGAATAAATGAAGAATGTATGAAATAAAGAAAGGAAGAAAGCAAAATCAGGGATTCGGTTGTTGTAGCAACTGTTGGCGGCCAATGTTCCCCATAAGGTGCGCTAACTCTCAACTTTTTTCCCCATGTCGCATATATTTTCATATATGCGCAAGAGGAAATTTATATATGATAATTATATTTACCTCGTCGTCAGATTGGGGATCTCTCAGACCTTCATTGTCAACAGCTCTTCTCTTGAAGTAGAGTTATATATCACAACGCTCCATAGTTTACAAGGGACATTGAATTGGCCTCTTCTCTCTCTCTCTCTCTCTCTCTCTCTCTCTCTCTCTCTCTCTCTCTCTCTCTCTCTCTCTCTCTCTCAAGCATACCGATGTTAATAAACAGCAGTAAATCCTGCAAAGAACTCCTGAAAGACACCATTGTATACACATGCGGTTATTTATGTCTTTATGTCTGGTGGCCAGCCGACTAGAATATCAAACCCTCGCATCTGGCGTCAGGGGTTCTCACCTTAAGCAGCTGACTGCCTTCATGCTTTCACCCATCCAGGACACCCTTCATTTAGAACACGAAGTCTGCACACTGGATTCATTCAGCAGAGTTCGCGAACTGTCTTTCTCATCTCTCATATACAGACTGTCTGAAAGTGGATATCGGTATTTTCATGGCATGAAAACCAGAAATAGCAGGACAAACACGAAGATTGGCTTACTGTGGGGTTGTGGGTGGCCTGCTCTACGGCATGACAGGACATGGTGAAGACTGGTGAAGAAACTGCATGCGGCGGAGACTTTGAGAATACGGTTGAGAGTATGTCAGACAAAGAGGATTGTTTAGAATATTGTGGACTAAGAAGAAGGTAGAATGTTATAAATATAGAAGAAAGTTGAGGATATTATTGGCAATGAACAGAAGAATGTTCGGGATATTGTAGATGACAAGAAATGTTTCTAATATTATGAACAGAAGAATGTTGGGGATATTGCAGATGACAAGATTGTTTCAAACATATTGTGGACAGAGAAGAATGTTAAGGATATTTTAGATGACAAGAATGTTTCTAATATTTTGGGCACAGAAGAATGTTAAGGATATTTTAAATGACATAAATGTTTCTAATATTGTGGACATAGAAGAATGTTGAAGATTTTTTAGATGCTAAAATGTTTCTAATATTATGAACAGAAGAATGTTGAGGATGTTTTATATGACAAAAGTGTTTCTAATATTATAAACAGAAGAATGTTAGATATTTTAGATAACAAAAATGTTTCTAATTTTATGAACAGAAGAATGTTGAGGATATTTTAGATGACATGAAGTTTTCTTATATTGTGAACAGTGAAGAATGTTAAGGATATTTTAGATGACAAGACTGTTTCTAATATTTTGGGCAGAGAAGAATTTTTAGGATATTCTAGATGAGAAAAATGTTTCTAATATCGTTGACAGAAGAATGTTAAGGATACTGTAGATGACAAGAATGTTTCTAATATTGTGGACAGAAAAATGTTGAGGATATTTCAGGCGACAGAAATGTTTCTAATATTGTGGACAGAAGAATGTTAAGGATAATGTAGATGACAAGAAAGTTTCTAATATTGAGGACAGAGAAGAAAGTCCTACCACCAGGTGTTGACAGCTGCAAGTTTTACTAGATCACTCATTATAATCATGAGGAAATGACAACTACGATTTAGGAATTAGAACAACATAAGAAGAGGAACAAAGAAACCAGCCTTATGTTTGAAAATACCAGGCAAGAAAGACTTGTTAACGGCGAACGAACGAACTAACCAACCAACGAATCTTATTTTTATATTGTCATAAATTGGGCACACATGCCCGACTTACATTCGGCCCGCCCAATCACTAATTTTTCGTACATCAGTTATCTATTGCGTATGTTACATTTACAAAGGAAAAAAAAACATTGTCAAATGAATGTTGTGAACATACACAGTGTGTCTCAACGACAGAGACATAAGCATGTAGACAGCTTAAATTTAAAAACCCAAACACTAATAATTATAGAACATAAAAATAGTTAAGCATGTGTAACTCGTGCAAAATTGTGATAGATACTAAACTTAGACACAATGTACATACCTTACAACGAACTCCAATAGGGTATGTAAGGTATGTGCACTGTGTTCGTGTTTCTTATCTCTCATTTTTACTAAGGAGTTACACGTATCTAACTGTTTTTATTGTCTATTGTTATATTCTGCTGCAGTCGTTACTTTTCTTATCAAAACATAATACCCGGGACATTCACATAAGTGCTAAATTTTCAGCTTCAACAGCCAGCGCAGAGTTTATATATTAATGGTACCATAAGCAGTCTGATCATGTGTCCTTCTGACCTTTCCTCGGAGTCCCGAGTATTGTGCCAGAACCTCTGGTCACTCGCTGCAGCACCATTCTCTTCAGGCCGTGATGATCTATCAGTTCTTCTGCACTATACACACGATACCAAAGAGCCCCGACAATGTCTCTCAAATAATGCTAAAGCATAAGAAGAATTTACCTATTGTCTATAGACACAGTGGGGATATAATCCTTTTCTGAACATTTACAAAAATGAACAAATATAATTCCAACATACGAATCTATATGTCAAACGAATGGCACAATCAATGAAAGAATTAACAAACACCAAAAAAAAAAAAACACTGAACTGTAACACAGTTTAAATATCTGGGCCCCATAATAAACAATAATGATCACAGCCAAAAAGACGTCAGATTCAGACTAGCTGCAACAATGTTTATGTTACACCGTATTAAAAGTCTGCGACACAATTCCAGCAAACAAATCAGAGTAAAATGTCATATAAATTGCATATTTCCTTGGCAACATATATATGCGACTCATGAATCATTCGCTATTGCTGATGAAGACAATCGGAAATTTCGAACACAATTTTACGAAACATTTCTTAGAACAGAGTGGACCAAAAAGAAGACAAAAGCTGACATCTTACAAGATCTGAACATTATAAAAAAATTTTATTTCGATTCTAACATTACCCCTACCACGTTCAAGTTCTCCAAGGAGAAGTTATAGTTAGGGTCTATCACCGGTTTGGAATGAGAGTCCTGTGATTGAGTCAGCAGGTTTTACTCTCACGGGCTTATTAATCCGAAGGTGATTGTTGTCCATACGGGGTAATGGTTTATATAAAAGAAAGCTGGTTTAAATACAGTGGCATGTCTCTGGAACTGAAACACTTGGGCCATATTAAACACTGCATTGGTTCATGTGCAGTGGCGTGTCTAAAACGCTTGGGCCATATTAAACACATCATTGGTTCATGTACAGCGTCATGTCTCAAGAACTGAAACACTTCGGCCAAATTAAAAACAACATTGCTTCAGGTACAGCGTCATGTCTCAGGGACTGAAACACTTTAGCCATATTAAACACAACACTGGTTCATATACAGCGTCATGTCTCAGGAACTGAAACAGTTTGGCCATATTAAACACAACATTGGTTCATGTACAGCGTCATGTCTCAGAAACAGAAACACTTCGGCCAAATTAAAAACAACATTGCTTCAGGTACAGCGTCATGTCTCAGGGACTGAAACACTTTAGCCATATTAAACACAACACTGGTTCATATACAGCGTCATGTCTCAGGAACTGAAACACTTTAGCCATATTAAACACAACATTTGTTCATGTACAGCGTCATATCGCAGGAACTGAAACACTTGGGCCATATTAAACATAACATTGGTTCATGTACAGTGGCATGTTTCAGGAACTGAAACACTTGGGCCATATTAAACATAACATTGGTTCATGTACAGCGTCTTGTCTCAGGAAATGAAACACTTGGGCCATATTAAACATAACAATGGCTCGGAACGCTGAAGAAGAAGAAGATTGGTTCATGTACAGTGGCATGTCTCTGGAACTGAAACAGTTTAGCCATATTAAACATAACATTGGTTCATGTACAGCGTCATGTCTCAGGAACTGAAACAGTTTAGCCATATTAAACATAACATTGGTTTGGATAGGCCAGTGATGGAAGGCACGAAGTCTGGGTAAAGAGCCCGGTGTCGAGCAGTACGTGTTGAATACAGCACATTGAAGACACTTAGGGCGAGACAATTCACGAGACAGGGGAAGTGCCGGGGGGGGGGATGCTGAGTGGTCTCGAGGTATGGTGTCCGCCTCGAATGCTGTAGGTCCCGGGTTCATGCCCCGGTGAGAGCCGAGATTTTTTCCCGTGGACTTCTAGTTATAAAATTTCCCCTGGTCTCTTGGTAGTGAGATCGGACGCCCGTGTGCTTAGTTGCGCACATAAAAAAATCCCTTGGCAGTTGGAAATCGAAAACGAGTAGCCTAATGGCGCTGCCAGGGCAAAATTTAGAGTTAAAAATCTACCCAAAGTATTTCAGGATCCTCGCAGGTGCTACGGAGTTGGTGCACTGGGCTGAGATTCTCCGGACTCAAGCTTGAGTTAGGAGTAGAACGGAGCACTTATGGGCTACACCCGTGTGCCGTGATGTTGATCCGCCGACTAAACTAAACTAAGGAACGAGGATTGTTTAGGTGCACCGTGATGAGAGCGGCGTTCTACAAAGGAAATTATACATGATTGTGGAATGTCATTATTTATTTCTGGAATAAAACAGCAACATATAGAATAATAATAAGAAATCAAACAATTAAAAAAAAAAAAATAGAAAGTCAACATTAACGTGATCCCGTGTTCAATCAATCAATCATGTGCCATGCCGGAAAGCGTGGGCGGTCATGATTCGCCATTTCACTCGATCACCAGAGTCGTGGATCAGCTCAGTGTTCCTGTCTCGTCCATGCCATGTGGCCAAGCCATCCAGGTATTTTCCTCTCGGTCTTCCTCTTGGTCTGTTCCCTTCGATCTTGCCAGCTGTCACTAAGTGTTACTAAGAGATCCCGTGTTACGCACCAATAAATGATTATTATGAGTCATTAATGGGAGAAATTTCACATGCAACTAAAAAGAACCAAATAATCAAAGAAAGCAATATTAAAGAGTGACGTGTTATATGAATGTCATCACACGATCAGATAATGCGGGTTGTGAAGAGATCAAGGGTAAGCATGAACAAGGAGATATTTATTTGCATATACTTTACAGGACGTAGCAGTCAACCCATAATTTTTTGGCTGTTTGTGAAGTCTTGGCAATTTTACTTTCAGTAGTTTTCCAGTGGGTTTCTGATCAACCGGCACTCATACAATTATATTAAAATCAACACAAGGCAGTCTACTGCCACATCGCCCTGAGCTATGTTTTGAACGCGGTATGCGGGATTACAAATTGCGTCCGTAAGCCCTTCACCACAGAACTAGGAGTAATACACGAAAATAGAGAAATATTTACCAATCGTTGTGCTATCAATCAATATGTCATAGGAGATATACATTTCCACATAAACGAATACGTTTAGCATTCTGTGAATCACCAGAACACAATAGAGACATCGCATTGATCATATTTTTATTAACAAACAATGACATCATCTGTAGATTACGAAAAGGAGCAGCGGTAGCACAGTGACTAAACTCTTGTATTCCGATCTAGTCGTCCTGAGTTCTGATCCGATTTGAGGCGGATTTCAAACCTGGCCTGGGCTACCTGACCAATATAGTCTACAATGGGTGCCAGGAAATGCATTCGGAAGTGAAGGCTGTCTGCCTAACATTGACCTCAATACCCCTCCATTGGTTCTTAAAACTTTCGCCCCATTTACCAAATTTATTTTAAATCGTGCAAAGAGATTTTATATTTAATTACTTACTTAATAGCTTACTTACTGACTGATTGACTGACTGACTGACTGACTGACTGACTGACTGACTGACTGACTGACTGACTGACTGACTGACTGACTGACTGACTGACTGACTGACTGATTGACTGACTATGTATGTAATTTGATTATCTGGATTTATCCGACATTCTACTTATAAGCCGGTTCCACTTAATGAAAAGGCACTTCAAGAGGTGGAATCATACTGGTATTTAGGTAGCTATGTAGACAAAGATGAGGAATAGAGAGGCATATTACAATAAGACTACACGAGGCGAGAGGAACTTTTATTGTAATAGGGTGTATTTTTAATGACTGTGCAGTGTTTTAAAATATTGGAGGTCCAAGTTTTGTATTTACCCATTATGATGCATGAACTTGACAGAGGGTGAATATAAAACGTGGACCGGCATTATTTTCAAACACTGCACACTCAATATAACTACACCCTATATATTGAATTATAACGTAAAATCGGTACTGGTGTATTGAAATATGGAAAACAATTAAAAGAAACACTGTTTTATTACAAACATGTATTAACTACTGTCTGTACAGAATATAAAGACTTAAATGGTATGATAGAATCGCTAATGCGGAGCTTGTGGAGAGAACTAAATAAATTCCAGCTTATCACAAGATGAAGACAAGACACTGGAACTGAATACGACCCCCAATGAAATAACGTGTTTATTGTATACAGTATCACAGTCTGGGAATCTGAAATGAGTATCAAATAATTTTTTATTTTCATTTTCATTCTCTCTTCATTGTTCTCATTTGATTTTCATCTTTTTATTCTTCTCATCTCGCTCTCGTAATGTAATCACTCAAGGGTCATCTTCGTGATTGTATGTTGTGTTTTATGTATGTATTTGTTTGTTGATGAAGGCTAACCGCCGCAGCGTCCTGTACGTTTCATAATTATGTTCTGTAAAGCTGCATTACTTTGCGCTATTTTATAATTGTATACTTAAAAGCCCTTTCTCTGGATCCCACAGAGGAAAAGGACTTGGTGGAGACTTCAAAACCTATGTAGAATAGAGTTAGAGACATACAAGAAATATATAGGGAGGACACGGAGAGGGCTGCTAGAGATGACACAAGGTAGTCAGGCTTGGTGTGAGTTGTTTAATAGGTATATAATGCAAGGGGATCAACTTCATTGTACCGTGTTTTTTCCCATGTGGCTAGCTCTCTTTTCGCAGGGCGGCCTGCTGAAGGCGTCACACAAATCACGAACTCCGTAGCTCCAGCGACGACTTCCAGGCGAAAAACTGGACTCGTGAACAAAACGAAGTAGGCAGGAAACGAACGGACAACCGTCGGAGCGCTAGGCAGGCGGGGTAACCACTTGACTACGGAGACTCCCTGGCGTGAGTTGTTTGAAAACCTATAATACACAGAGGGGGAAAAGGCAGCATAATAAGATTATCCCCCAAATACCCTGACTTCATTAAAACGGTACCCTTTGCTTCCTATTATATATTATTGTACCGTCGCCCTGCAACTGAGTTGAGTGCTTGGAGCGATACTGTGAGCTGTGAATTTCGTGTGGAGTGCGTTTACATCTGACCGCGGTTGTTTGTAGCGTGATCTGCATGTTCAGACAAATTGTGGCCGGTTGTTGAAACAAGTGGGTTGCCTCATGCAGTAATTTGTGGCTGCTGGTTTTTCTAGTGACTGCCGCTTCCATCACGACGATGAACTGTATTTTTCGTGGTGGCCTTTTGTGTTGGCATTCTGGCAGCGGCATTATGCATAATATACCTGTGCAGGCTTTTGGTTTATCGAGACTCCTGTCTGTTCCACTTTTCACATGGGACAGTTAGGAGCATCTTGTGTGATATTTACTAGCACAGGAACGGAGCATAATAGGACAACCCTTTGCCGAGAAGTTGGAACCGCGACTAACTAATTAACTGCACCGATTTAACAGCTGTAATTGGCGCCAGCAAATTGTCATCAAGACAGTTTAAGCGAGAGAAACAACAATGCGAGAATCCCCGTGTTACCAACAAACAACAACAAAAACGCATCCATTGCCGCGATTCTCCAAAGTGTAACTAAATATCCGCTCTGGAACCTTAAGTAAAAACACTGACGTGAATCGGTGACTTGCCGCCGTCTGTTTACATCCATTGCTTTATAATGATATTGTGTCTTTCTCATTGCAACGTGCGTGCAGTCCTGTTTTCTGATAGCCCTGGCAAAACAAGCTATCTTTCTTGGTATTTATCACACTCGCTGGCACTTTTAGGGATCGCGTATGACTGCATGGCACATACCGTCCTACCTTGATGTCAGGTACACCTTGGAAGACAAGATAACGTCAGCGGCGTCTGGTGTGTTTATTTAGAAGCCTCGCTCTCGGAGAACAGCTTTAAGAATGTGTAAAGCATCTTGACTCGGTTTTAATTAGAGCCATGATGTCTTGCTTGTGCGGACCTACCTGTAGGAAATGGCTATTCCGACAATAAAAAGTACGTTAACAGGCAATTCATCACAGAAGAAATCCAGTAAAGGAAGCTTATCTGGTTGTGAATTCATTCGAATACTGAGTGTTAAATATGAGCAGATTCAGCGACAAGCAAAAAGTAGGTTTCAACCAAACAAAAAACATAAACATTAAAAGTAATCGTGTGTCACAGTTATTACTTAAAAGTTGTTAATATGGTAGCAGACATGTTGTATTATAACACAATGACAACATTTCGGTGATATATACACCGATGGCAAATACGGGAAGTGGTTTAAGACGATGAATAATCCCATGGCAATTAATCAGTTAAGTTCGATGCATTAGCGTTGAGGTCGTCTTTTACAGCACGTCGCTATTAACCCCATAATTTGTTTCTTTGTTGGCTGTTTGTGATTTCCTAGGCAAATTTACGTTGAATAGTTTGTTATTTATTTCTGAACGACCGACACTCATACCATTGCTCAGAATAATCGCAACTGGCTGCTTAAAAATCACCTGCAGCAGGTCTGATTTCGAACCAGGTGGGCGGGATTGTAAATCACGTTCGCTGCCCATGAACGCCAGACACCGGCTTAGGTCGTCTACGCCCTGAAATAGACTTGCATCTATTGGAGTGGGGGTTGGTGTAGATACTATTCCCTCAACACTGTAATAGACTTGCATCTACTGGAGTGGGGGTTGGTGTAGCTACTATTCTCTCAACACTGTAATAGACTTGCATCTACTGGAGTGGGAGTTGGTGTAGATACTATTCCCTCAACACTGTAATAGACTTGCATCTACTGGAGTGGGGGTTGGTGTAGATACTATTCCCTCAACACTGTAATAGACTTGCATCTACTGGAGTGGGGGTTGGTGTAGATACTATTCTCTCAACACTGTAATAGACTTGCATCTACTGGAGTGGGGGTTGGTTTAGATACTATTCCCTCAGCATGGTAATAGAAGTAGGATTTCCATAGCTCCCACTTGCAGGGCTCTTCTCTCGTCTATGATCCCGGGAACAAGCGGGGTGTGCAAGACGTGTGTTGAAACTTCACATCTATTGAGAGGCATTTTGGCATTAGTTAAATTAGTTGCATATCCTTTACAGGTCGTCGTAGTCAACGCCAGCATTATTTGGCTGTTTGCGATTTCTTGCCAAGTTTACATTCAGTAGTTTGCCATTGCTTTCTGAACGACCGACACTCATATTCCATTTTTATGAAATACCACAGCAAGGCGGCCTGCTGCCAAATCGTCCGCAGCTGCAGTATGCGGGATTGTGAATTGCGTCTGTAAGCCCTAAGCCACAGAGCCGTTTCGGGTGTAAACGGGGTATATTTCATCACAGTACAAATGGATTGTCAGGGATCAGGGTTGGATTGGTCACGTCTGTGCCACATTTTGTGTTTATGTCCTTGTTAACACAACAGAGCCCTAGGTCTCCAGAATAGGGTGGTATACAGTGTTTGATTATACATCAATGTAAAACGTTACAGCTTGGGATGCAACAGCGGACAGACAGACAGACAGACAGACAGACAGACAGACAGACAGACAGACAGACAGACAGACAGACAGACAGACAGACAGACAGACAGACAGACAGACAGACAGACAGACAGACAGACAGACAGACAGACAGACAGACAGACAGACAGACAGACAGACAGACAGACAGACAGACAGACAGACAGACAGACAGACAGACAGACAGACAGACAGACAGACAGACAGACAGACAGACAGACAGACAGACAGACAGACAGACAGACAGACAGACAGACAGACAGACAGACAGACAGACAGACAGACAGACAGACAGACAGACAGACAGACAGACAGACAGACAGACAGACAGACAGACAGACAGACAGACAGACAGACAGACAGACAGACAGACAGACAGACAGACAGACAGACAGACAGACAGACAGACAGACAGACAGACAGACAGACACGAAAAGAGAGGTTGAGATATAAAGAGACAGATTGAATAGAGAAATAAAACTTACTAGAAAGTGAATACTGATAGAACGAGATTTTTGTTTAACGTAACAACAGGCAAAATGAAAATAAGGAAACAAAGTCATCGTCAGTACTTGAGGCAACACCACAGCACTTTATTTCTTAAGGTAAAACATAAATAGATATAAAACCGCAAAATGTACATTAAGGAATATATTTGTGGAACCAGATGAAAGAAGATTACAGAAGATGCTTGATCTAGCTTCAATAACTGGAAACAACATGCACACACTTACCTTAGACAACAAAGACGCGATTCAAGATGGAAAGATGTGACTTCATAAAGAGATAGTCATCATAACATAAATAGAATTAGCGAATAAGAGATAAGTGCATCCAATGTTACAGTTAAACAAACACAGTAAAAGACCGTGTTAGAGGCGTTAAGACGCATTGGGCATGCGTGGCTAGGCCTATATTTGTCTAGGTCATTCGGCACATAGTGGTGATGAGGACAATAGTAAGCCTGCCGTCTTTATTTTCCAAGACATTTCCTGGTGTCCATGTTAGGATCGACTGAGCTGGAAGATCAGGTCAATTGTAAATGTTCGAATCCACCCCGAAGCGGGTCGAACCCAATACAGCCTGGTCGGCAGGCGCGCGTCTCTAGACACCAGGTTATCACATCCATCCATGCATCCATCCATGCATCCATCCATCCATGCATGCATGCATGCATCCATCCATCAATCCATCCATGCATGCATCCATGCATCCATCCATGCATCCATCCATCCATCCATGCATCCATCCATGCATCCATCCATGCATCCATCCATGCATCCATCCATGCATCCATCAATGCATCCATCCATCCATGCATCCATCCATGCATCCATCCATCCATTCATCCATCCATGCATCCATGCATCCAACCATCCATGCATCCATCCATCCATGCATGCATCCATCCATCCATCCATGCATCCATCCATGCATCCATCCATGCATCTATCCATCCATGCATCCATCCATCCATGCATCCATCCATGCATCCATCCATCCATCCATCCATGCATCCATCCATCCATGCATCCATGCATCCATCCATCCATCCATCCATGCATCCATCCATCCCTCCATCCATCCATGCATCCATCCATCCATGCATCCATCCATCCATGCATCCATCCATACATCCATCCATCCATGCATCCATCCATGCATCCATCCATCCATCCATGCATCCATCCATCCATGCATCCATCCATCCATGCATCCATGCATCCATCCATCCATCCATGCATCCATCCATAAATCCATCCATGCATCCATCCATCCATGCATCCATGCATCCATCCATCCATCCATCCATGCATCCATCCATCCATCCATGCATCCATGCATCCATCCATCCATCCATCCATGCATCCATGCATCCATCCATCCATGCACCCATCCATCCATCCATCCATGCATCCATCCATGCATCCATCCATCCATCCATCCATCCATGCATCCATCCATCCATGCATCCATCCATGCATCCATGCATCCATCCATGCATCCATGCATCCATCCATGTATCCATCCATGCATCCATCCATCCATCCATCCATCCATGCATCCATCCATGCATCCATCCATGCATCCATCCATCCATCCATGCATGCATCCATCCATCCATGCATCCATCCATCCATGCATGCATCCATCCATCCATGCATCCATCCATCCGTCCATGCATCCATGCATCCATCCATCCATGCATACATCCATGCATCCATCCATCCATGCATCCATGCATCCATCCATCCATCCATCCATGCATCCATCCATCCATGCATCCATCCATCCATGCATCCATCCATCCATCCATGCATCCATCCATGCATCCATCCATCCATGCATCCATCCATGCATGCATCCATCCATCCATGCATCCATCCATCCATCCATCCATGCATCCATCCATCCATGCATCCATCCATCCATCCATGCATCCATCCATGCATTCATCCATCCATGCATCCATGCATCCATGCATCCATCCATCCATAAATGCATCCATCCATCCATCCATGCATCCATGCATCCATGCATCCATCCATGCATCCATCCATCCATGCATCCATCCATCCATGCATGCATCCATCCATCCATCCATGCATCCATCCATGCATCCATCCATGCATCCATCCATCCATGCATCCATCCATGCATCCATCCATCCATGCATCCATCCATGCATCCATCCATCCATCCATGTATCCATCCATCCATGCATCCATCCATCCATCCATGCATCCACCCATCCATGCATCCATCCATCCATGCATCCATCCATCGATCCATCCATCCATGCATCCATCCATCCATGCATCCATTCATCCATGCATCCATCCATCTATGCATCCATGCATCCATCAATGCATGCATCCATTCATCCATCCATGCATCCATCCATGCATCCATCCATGCATGCATCCATCCATCCATGCATCCATCCATGCATCCATCCATGCATGCATCCATCCATGCATCCATCGATCCATCCATGCATTCATCCATCCATCCATGCATCCATCCATGCATCCATCCATCCATGCATCCATCCATGCATCCATGCATCCATCCATCCATCCATCCATCCATGCACCCATGCACCCATGCATGCATCCATCCATTCATCCATGCATCCATGCATCCATCCATCCATGCATCCATGCATCCATCCATGCATCCATCCATCCATTCATGCATCCATCCATCCATGCATCAACCCATCCATCCATGCATCCATCCATGCATTCATCCATCCATGCATCCATCCATGCTTCCATCCATCCATCCATCCATGCATCCATCCATGCATCCATCCATCCATCCATGCATCCATCCATCCATGCATCCATCCATGCATTCATCCATCCATCCATCCATGCATCCATCCATCCATGCATCCATCCATCCATCCATGCATCCATCCATGCATCCATGCATCCATGCATCCATCCATCCATGCATTTATCCATCCATCCATGCATCCATGCATCCATCCATGCATCCATGCATCCATGCATCCATCCATCCATGCATCCATCCATCCATCCATCAAGGCATCCACCCATGCATCTATCCATGCATCCATCCATCCATGCATCCATCCATGCATCCATCCATCAATGCATCCATCCATGCATCCATCCATCCATCCATGTATCCATCCATCCATGCATACATCCATCCATCCATCCATGCATCCATCCATCCATGCATCCATCCATCCATCCATCCATGCATCCATCCATCCATGCATCCATGCATCCATCCATTCATCCATCCATGCATCCACCCATGCATCCATCCATCCATGCATCCATCCATGCATGCATCCATCCATCCATGCATCCATCCATGCATGCATGCATCCATCCATCCATGCATGCATCCATCCATCCATGCATCCATCCATGCATCCAACCATCCATGCATCCATCCATGCATCCATGCATCCATCCATCCATCCATGCATCCATGCATCCATGCACCCATGCATGCATGCATCCATCCATCCATGCATCCATGCATCCATGCATCCATGCATCCATCCATCCATCCATGCATCCATGCATCCATCCATGCATCCATGCATCCATCCATGCATCCATCCATCCATGCATCCATCCATCCATCCATCCATCCATGCATCCATCCATGCATCCATCCATCCATCCATCCATCCATGCATGCATCCATGCATGCATCCATGCATCCATCCATCCATGCATCCATCCATCCATCTATCCATGCATCCATGCATCCATGCATCCATCCATGCATCCATCCATGCATCCATCCATGCATCCATCCATGCATCCATCCATCCATCCATGCATCCATCCATCCATGCATCCATCCATGCATGCATCCATCCATGCATCCATCCATCCATGCATCCATCCATGCATCCATCCATGCATCCATCCATGCATCCATGCATCCATGCATCCATCCATCCATCCATCCATGCATCCATCCATGCATCCATCCATCCATCCATGCATCCATCCATCCATGCATCCATCCATGCATCCATGCATCCATGCATCCATCCATCCATTCATCCATCCATGCATGCATCCATCCATTCATCCATCTATCTATCTATCTATCTATCTATCTATCTATCTATCTATCTGTCTATCTGTCTGTCTGTCTGTCTGTCTGTCTGTCCCCCCCTCTCTCTCCCTCTCCCATCCTTTTTCATTCCCTCCCCCTCTCTCTCCCTCCCTCTGTCTTTCCCTGTCGCTCTCCCTCGCTTTACTCTCTCTCCCTCTCTCAACCTCCCTCGCTTGCCCTCTCTCTCTCCCTCCCTCTCTCCCTCCCCCTTTCTCTTCATCCTTCCCTCTCTCTCCCCCCCTCTCTCTCTCTCTCTCTCTCTCTCTCTCTCTCTCTCTCTCTCTCGTCAATACAGACAGGATGAAATAGCAAAGATATTCCCATGGAAATATGCAGAATTCTAGCATGAAGTAATAAGTATTCACATAAGCTAGGTCACAATGTAAAAGTAACTTTTTGCTTGCGTGTTCGATCGCTGTAAACTCAAGCGTAGTCCATACACATGCTACAATGTCTAGTGCACTGGATTGATTTATGTGTGTGGATAAGCTTTCCCTATTACCAATGTCCCTCGCCATCAGGCCAACCCACTATGATACCCGTGTTTTAGTTACCGCATCGACCTAAACTCTTACAGGATGAGGAATCCTTATATCAATAACTGTTAATTTCAAGACCACTGTATTTTTAATATACATTTACAGAAATGGAAGGACATTTCCAACATTATACTTAAAAAGGCATTCTGTAAACTGCATTAATGTTTACTTACGGTGCAAACTGGCAGTCTTGGAAACAGTGGATTAGGTAACTCATGCATCAAATTAGGAGCGGTCTAACATCAGATAGAAGATGCATGACTGAGATTAAGAGCAAAATAAACTACGAAACAGAGATCTAGATGTTTAATGTGCTTAAACTTCCGGTATGCTGACGCCAGAGTAGAGGGTTCAACTCCTACACCGGCCAGTCGGACTTAAACGTCGACGAGTCGTCTAGAAAGCAGTGGCAAAGTACTGAATGTAAAATTGATATGAAAATCAACCTTATGTTGAGGTTGAGCGCAGCGACCTGCAAAGGACATGCAACAGTTAGACCAAGAAAGAGCTGCGTGTCACGTGATGTATCTTGTGCGAAGAGAGGCTGATTCAGCGGGAAGTGATCAGTTTGGACAGCACTCACGCATAGGGAATAATGCAGGCGGGCGTTTAATTTGGCTGGCACTGGTACCATTAGCATAGCAACTCCTCGCTGGTTACTGAAGAATTGGGACGGAGCACGTGTGAGAATGTCCGGTGAGCAGTGATTTTGATGGCTGATTGGTGAACTCATGCGCATACTTAATTAATAAATCCCTTTAATTGAAATCAGAAATTGAATACGTAGATGTGATATCGAACCATGTCTGCTGTATGGCAGTGAATTATGAAATGTGAACGAACAAGTTAGGAAGAAATAACAACAGTTAGATACGTGTAACTCCTGCAAAACAAACCGTGAGATTAACTAGACACAAACACAACGGTAAGTGTAAATCACAGGGGAGGGGGGATACAAAAAGTTCACCCGAAAAAACAATAATAAAATAAAAATAAATATACTACAACATAACGAACGATGTTTTGATTATACTGTTTCTTTATCAGGAACAACACAAACAGATGTAAAGTAAAACATGAAATTATAAAATTGTATTATATTTCAACACGCATTCTTCTTTGTTAGGTAGGTGGCGCAGAAATTCAGTTGTGAAAAGTGCCAAATAAGAAAAGGTGGAGCCGAAGGTGTGCAAACAGTTAGATATGGATATGTTAGCAAGAACTTGGCGCTATTGAAGATAGCGTTTCTGGGGCGAATGTTGGGAGCACAATTGTTCGACCAGGGTAACTAACAACGATTGCCATAAGAGGCCAATGAAAGCAGAACATTATACGACACTTCAAGTAAGATATAAGCTGTGTTCTTTGCTCATATACTGAGAAGAGAGGCTTCGGAGAACATTATGAAGGCTGGGAAGAGAGGCATAGAAGAAGATCAAGACGACTGAGAATAAAGGCATTGGAGAACATCACGAGGAATGAGATGATTAGCGATAGAAGAGACAGAGACAGACCGAGAGAAATGATGTGTGATAGTCTGAGACAATAAAATGGATGAAAATCATGATTAGAGTTGATCCAACCTATTTGAGGATAATGCTTCGATGTATTAAAACAATCGATTATTGTTGGTCAAATACAGTATACGAAATACGTTTTGTGTATTAACTCTGGAACAGCCGACACAGAGATCTTTCCTGGTACTAATTTAAGGCTGGGTTGAAAGAGTAGGTCCATTTATAAAAATGAGAATCCAATGCATATTAAACTCATTACCACAGGGCCGAAGGGCAACAGTCTAGTCACTACGCCACAGAGGCTCAAAGCGAGTGGTATGCTAAGAGTGACACTGTATGTTCATTTAGGGCTGATTAATCCTTTCTGTCATATTCAAGACTGTTTCAAAAATGTCACCATGCGAGAGTAAGTTACTTCTATAGAAAAGATTATTTCAAAAAATGTCACCATAAGAGAGTAAGTTACTTCCATATAAAATATTATTTCCAAAATGTCACCATGTGCGAGTAAGTTACGTCCTTTTAAAAGGTTATTTGCAAACTCTCCCCGAGAGAGAGAGAGAGAGAGAGAGAGAGAGAGAGAGAGAGAGAGAGAGAGAGAGAGAGAGAGAGAGAGAGAGAGAGAGAGAAGGAGATAGAGAGAGAGGGAGAGTGAAAGATATAGAGAAAGTTTCTTTTATATAAAAGATTATTTCCAAAATGTCACCAAGAGGAAATATGTTTCTTTCATAAAAGATATTATTTTCAATCGTCATCATGAGAGATCTTTCTTTCATATGAAACATTATTTTCAAAATGTCACTAAGAGATAGTAGGATTGAAAGAGCTACAGTTCCCTAATTTTTCGACAGCAATTCAAGACGCCCTTAGTCACCCTTCCTTGTCTCTCTCCCGCCTGCAAATTACACTAAGTGATCCTTTCGTTGCACCCACATACCATCCCATGCTGGTGGCTAAATTACTTGCAACAGAAATCACTTCAGACGCCGACACAAATTGGCGCCAAAACGACGGTCAAGTTCCCTAAGATGGACGGCCACTGAGGGCGCTGGCAGAAAACAAGCAGTAACTTCCCTGACAGCAACTGCATACAACGCACAGTAACACTATTGATACGGGTTGAGGTGCACGTGCAAATAAATGAATACAAGTTGCGGCATTTCGCCCTACCAGCGCAGCAAAGTGAACCTGTCAGGGAGAGTTACGTTCCCTTTGACGGCGAACTCAACCGTCAGAGGTCGGCTGGTATATTTATGAGTATAGTGCATAGAATCGGTGCCAGTGTATGTAAATGTATGCATACGTGTATATGTTTATTATGTCTATTTCAGTGGGATGCTGGATAATTTATATTTCTTTGTATTATGTATAGCAGAATAGAACCGACTACTCCAGTTTCTTTGTTTTGTTTTTCTTGGGCATGTTGGTAGCATACCAAATCCGTTTAGCCCATCCGACCAGTGCAATATGAAACCACACAGCAGGTGCTAAGGGTGGAGGTGGAGAGCAGCCAAAATGCAATATTTGGGGTTATGGTCTCAAGTTTTATGATGGTAGGCTGATAATCTCTTTATAGAGAAAATGGCTGTGATCAACTACCAGTATGGTCACTGCTAGAAGGAAAGATACTGATGCCTAGAATATCACGATTCCTCATCTCATCTCATCTCATCGTGTTCCTCTTGTATCTTGCGGTGTCGAGGTGAAGTATAAACATCGTGAGAGTGCCCGATTATGGGCTTCATATATCGATATGTCCATGGCTATTCCCTCCGTCCAACGTTTACGTGGTCGGCATCTTCCTCTGTTTCCATCTGGTCTGTACATCATTGCTTGTTGTGGTATGCTGTTGACTGGTAACCTACTTGTATGGCCAAACCATTTGACTTGATGCTTTCTTATAAAATCTAGTGCAGCTTTAATCCCCACTTTAGTCCTGATTTCTTCATTTCTGATCTAATCTCTTCTTGATACGTTGAGTATTCTTCTCAGGAACCTAATTTCTGTTGTTGTGATTTTTCTTTTCTCTTTTTATGTCATTGTCCAGGTTTGGCATTGGTAGCATAGTCACGCCCCTCCCCCCCCCCCCCCCAAAAAAAAATGTCAATTGCAATGTAACAACATGTTATGAAGTAGTTTAAATAACCTATATGTTGTACGGATGGTGAAACAAAGGTCAATAAACAGACAGACAAACTGAGAAACATCTAATGGCAGTAAAAATGTGGTTTCTGAGGACAATGCAAGTCGGCCATAAAGGGACAGGAAAAACAATGAGCAAGTCCTACAAGAAACACGTGAAAACCCTGAATTGATTCCAGAAATTATATGCAGATTTTCAAGATATTTGGCCACTTTTAGAGGCTAGATAGACTGGAATATTTAATGACAACTGACAATATAGACGGAAAAAGAGCAAAGTGAAGGCAGAGAGATAGATACCTGGATTGCTTGGCCACATGGCATACACATGACAAGAACAAGAACCTAATCCAAGACTGTGAGATGGCAAACCAGGGCCGCACGAGCTTATCGGCATGCCACAAGACGATGATGATGATGATGATGATGATGATGATGATGATGATGATGATGATGATGATGATGATGATGATGATATTAAAATAAGTATATTGATTGGATGTCTTTGGGTGTATAATTTAAGAAAATTCTCTTGCTTTATTGGTTTGTCGGTTGGCTGGTTGGTTGGCTAGCTGTGAATTATCTGGGGGAATGTGAGCTCTAACCCTTAAGACCAATGGAATCGCTTACAGGCCATCCGAACTCTGACATCCGGGCTGGCATCTATCGACTGTTCTCCCAACCATATACCGAGGTATTTGCAACAGTCTTGTATCCTGGCACAGGATACAGGATGTACTTGTAATGTACGCCCCCGAGTGAAGGACGAGAAGTAAACATGTTAGTCCAACTGACCGGTGTAAGGGTTGAACCCGCTACCTCGGCATCAGCACAGTGGAATTTAAGAGCGAGGCTGTTATCCATTCGGCCATGCTGAAATCCAAGGCACATGATGATGAAGATGATGATGATAATTGATTATAACATCCAATGGGATTTTTCTTCATTGTCAACATCATCAAATTAAGGATGCTTTCATTATCAATCAACTCCCTAGAAAAAGTTAAACAAAAAAAACACCAAGGCTTCACATTTTAAAAACACACACACACACACACACACACACACACACACACACACACACACGCACACACACACACACACACACACACACACACACACACACACACACACCGATGTTTTCTTCGTGTTTTCCCTCCCAACAAAAAAAGCCACCCGTGGTTTTTCCGTGTTGTTCCCAGCAACATAATTAGTCTATCTAGATAGCATTGTTTTTGTGTGTCTGTTCTTTTGAAGCACCGATGTTAACAGTGTATATTTAACATCACTTAATCTAAACATTTTTTCGTCTCCATCATGTAATTTCATTGTCTTTCGGCGCGGGACTAGAACGAAGTTTGCACAAAGCAGATTTGTGATATTAACATATGAATAACGAAGACACAAACAATAGATTGCACGATTTATTGCCTGGCATATTTCGCTGCATCTCGTCAGGTACATACTGCAGAAATCACACAACTTACGTGAAATTAACTAGATAAATCCTTCAAGTTGAAATATACACAATTTCGCACAGTAATGTCACTTATCTACCACGGTAATTTTAAGCTGACTAACATGTCTTTCTGTTTACACAATTCTGGCACAATTCTCGCACAACACCCTCTAAACAGACGTGTCCGCTGACCAACGAACACCTTACTGCCTTAAAAGCGTTAAAGGCTAACAAAACCCTCGTCATACTGAAACCTGACAAAGGGAGCGGTACAGTACTGATGGACATGTCAGATTACCAGAGAAAAATGGATGTAATATTGTCAGATGAATCCAAATTCAGGATAGATCAAAAAGTAAACAAGTCGGAGGACCTGGATGCTATAATGAGGAAAGAGATCCAGTCACTTGTGAATGCGGGACTCATCAGTGAGGCCACTGCAAAAACGCTCACACCACGTGGCTCGCACACTCCTCAGATGTACGGTCTACCCAAACTTCACAAGCCCGGCATCCCGCTAAGACCTATCCTGTCCATGGTTAACTCTGCACAACACCGAATGGCGAGATGGTTAGCCGAAATGTTAAAGCCAGTACGACAGTCCTTCGATCCAAAAATACTCAGAGATACATTCCAACTGGTGGAATTATTGGATACTATGGACATAAATAACAAACACATGGCATCTATGGATATAGCCTCCCTATTCACTAACGTTCCATTAGAGGAGACAGTGAAAATAATAAGGGAACGCATTGAAGACAAACAACTAAAATTAGGCATACCAACACCTATTCTGGAGAGGCTACTACTACTATGTACCGCCAACATCCAATTCAATTGTCTAACTAAGTCATACCGCCAAATTGACGGAGTGGCCATGGGGAGTCCTCTTGGTCCTATTCTAGCGGACATCTTCATGGCACACTTAGAAGAAAAGAGATCCTCAGACATCAACAACTTGGCCTTTTACCGGCGTTATGTGGACGATATACTAATTATCACCACAGACGAGCTACAAGCAACATCGTTTCAGGCCACAATGAACAAGACGCATAAAAACATCTCTCTATCTATGGAACACGAACACAACGAAGCGTTACCGTTCCTAGATATTCTAATGAGACGTAGAGCAGACGGCACAATCCAAAGATCGGTGTACCGCAAAGAAACATGGACTGGCCAATACCTAAATTTTCAGAGCTTCACACCTGTCCAGTACAAACGGGGCTTAGTACGGACCTTGTTTGACCGTGCTAGAAAGATATGCACCCAGGACACACTGACAGAGGAATTTGAAACTCTGAAGAATGTCTTAAACCTGAATGGGTACTCCACAGGATTTATAAAGCGCCATTGCCAACAGCCCAAACCCAAAGCAGACGTAACTACAGTCCCTAAACTCAAGGTATTCATCCAGCTAACCTTTCGAGGGGATGACGTAATGCAACGTCTACAAGACCGGCTTACTACAGCAGTAGGTCGAACATTCTGTGCGGCAACTCCAGTCATTAGATGTAAAACCGTACCCATTCCTACACCAACAGTCAAAGAGCCTGTTCCTCTGTACGCCACAAACAATTGTATTTACCAATTCACATGTAGATGCCAGGCCGTTTACATTGGTCGAACGGAGAGACAGCTTAACAAACGGGTGTCAGAACACATACCTCAATGGGTCAACAAGATACAACACACAGGAGTGGCTAGCCGCGAGGAGCCGACACACCGGAAGCTCCCGGCGTCTTCAATCGGCAGACACATTGTCGCCAGTGGTCACGTTGTGTCCAGAGACACTGCATTTCGCGTGTTGTTTAGAACACAAAATACTCGCTTGTTAAAATTTGCAGAAGCAATTATGATCTATCAACGCAAGCCAGAATTGTGTAAACAGAAAGACATGTTAGTCAGCTTAAAATTACCGTGGTAGATAAGTGACATTACTGTGCGAAATTGTGTATATTTCAACTTGAAGGATTTATCTAGTTAATTTCACGTAAGTTGTGTGATTTCTGCAGTATGTACCTGACGAGATGCAGCGACATATGCCAGGCAATAAATCGTGCAATCTATTGTTTGTGTCTTCATTATTCAAATTCACTACGGGAAAACATTGTTTTGAATATTAACATATGTTGCGTAAAAAGGAAAGTTGATGCTTTCTGTATGGTATTCATACGTTGTTGTAACGGTTAGGGTGTCTAAACTGTCATCTACTGCCTCCTATAGTACCTTGCTGTGTAGGAAGATAGTAAACGTACTGACACTTCTCCCTCCCCCCTTAACAAAGTCTAATTGCAATGTAAAGAAATGTGTCAAAGAGCAATATAGAGCATAAAAGTTGTATGTGAAACATGATCAATAAACAGACAAGCTGAGAAACATCTCATGGCAGTACTTCTTCTTCTTTGCGTTCAAAGGATCCCCTATATCCCCCAGCTGAGAGCCTTCGAACAAGTATCTGGACTAAGAAGCCTAGGATCATGTCTATGTTCTTGTCCCGATTATGTTCTGTGGCTAAGCCATCCGAGTGTTTGCCTTCCCCTTGCTCTTGTTCCATCATGTTAACTAGTTGTCACTAAGTTTTCAAGTTTACTTCTCCTTATATCATGCCCAAACAGTCTTGATTGTCTGCGTCTAGTTGCTGTAATTAATTTATGGTTTTCATCTGCATCTCAAGGAACTGTCATTTGTTTATTCCTGGTATTGTTGTACTATAACAAAAGAATAAAAACAACAACAAAGATTCATTTAAATAAACACCCACTGAAACAAGTAAAGAGCTTCAACAACTTAGGGAGTGTTGTTTGTCCATCAAGAATTATGATGACCATTCATTTCATCCAGTGGGGTTGAAAGTATGGAGCCGTGAGTGCTAAGATGGCCAATAAGGCCTATTTTGGCTCGAAATGTTCTTTGACAATGTGGGCAAAAAATGCTTGACGTTCCAGGAGGAGGATCTCCTGCAGTGGTTTTTCTGTCCAGCCTTTTCTTTACAGTTCTTGCAGTCCTGGTTGCTTCACAAGTGTCTGCACCCTTATGTAATGGTATACGCCACAAATTATGGTCTTTAGCAGCAGTCTCCCAGGTGTCAAGATGAATTCCAAAAGCTTTCAGTGAGATTTTCAGTGTTTTTATAGCGTTTCCTCTGGCCGCCTTGGGAGCGTTTACCACAACGCAGCTGACCGTAAAAATAAATTGTTTAGGGAGCCTGTAATCTGGCATACGAGTTAAGTGACCAGCCCAGCGAATTTGATTTTTCATTAGTAGGGTTTGGATACTGGGCATGGAAACTCTTTCTAGAACTTCAGTGTCAGGGATCTTGTCTTGGCATTTAATCTTCAATAGCTTCCTAAGGCAGACTGTGTGGAAGTGGTTTAATTTCCTAGCGTGTCGCTGATAAACAGTCCAGGTTTCACAAGCATATAGCAGTGTGGATAATACAACTGCTTTATAGACTTTCAGCTTTGTTTGCAGGCTTATTCCATTTCTGTCCCATACATTCTTGTACAGCCTGCCAAAGGCCGCATTGGCCTTGGAGATTCGTGCACTCACTTCGTCATCAATTGTGGCAGCTTGTGACACATTTCTGCCAGGATAGGTGAATTTGTCCAAAACACTTAGTCTATGACCGTTCACCTTGATATTCGGTACGGTGTGATTATTCCCTGAAGCTGGCTGGTACATAACTACAGTCTTCTCCAAGTTGATATTGAGCCCAAAGTTGGCACAGACATATGAGAGAGCTGAAACAATGTGTTGCATGTCTGCCTCTGAGTTGGCGTATAGAGCGCAATCATCAGCAAACAGCAGTTCTCTGACGGTGTCGCTGTTAGTTTTGGTTTTGGCTTTTAGCCTTCTGAGATTGAGCAACTTTCCATCCATGCGGTAGTTGATGTCTATTCCAATGTTATTGTTCTCGACGGCATTCGTCAGCATAGCTTAAAACATGAGGCTTAACAGTGTTGGTGCCAGGACATCCTTGTTTCACTCCATTGGTGACAGGAAAGGGCTCAGACAGCTCATCATTTTTCTGTACTCTTGCCTGTATACCATCATGAAATAGCCGCACTATTTGGGCAAACTTTCGTGGACAGCCATATTTCGCCATAATCTTCCACAGTCCTTCTCTGCTGGCTATATCAAAAGCCTTGGTAAGGTCATTGAAAGTGAAGAACATTTCGCAGTTCTGTTCCTGACATTTCTCTTGCAGCTGCCTTGCAGCGAAAATTATTTCAACAGTTCCTCGTTCTTTCCTGAAGCCACATTGACTCTCAGGAAGAAGACCTTGATCGAGATGGGCCTTGGGGCGACTGAGAAGAATTCTGGCAAGGATCTTCCCTGCGACTGAGAGCAAGGAGATGCCTCGGTGGTTGTCACAGGATTGGCGGTTTCCTTTAAGTTAGTAAAAGTGGACTATTGACGCGTCCATGAAATCTTGTGGCATGGCCTCATTCACCGTATGTTTGTAAAGACTCAGTGAAGCTGCTCTATTATGACGGGCCCACCTGCCTTGTATATCTCTGCTGGGATGGAGTCAGGACCAAGCGCCTATCCACTGGAAAGTTGCTGGATGGCTTCGTGTAGTTCCACTATGGTTGGCAGGTCATCAAGTTAGGGAGTATACTATCATCAAATGACAAATGAGAAGACGAGAAAGAAAATAGATGCAACTAACTCACTGGAAAAATTGCACCAATACTAAAAACAAACACGTATCAGTAATTACTTTTTTTTTTTTTTTTGCGCTCGCTCGCTTTGAACTCAAAGCGTAGTCCATACACACTATTTATAGTAGTGATCGGGCTGAATCTTGAGTGTGGGTTAGCTTTCCCTATTAACAGTATCCCTCGCCATCAGGCAAATCCAATCCGACTTCAGAGGTACTTATAATTTACGTCCCCAAGTCAAGGATAAGGAGTCAACATTTTAGTCTATCTGTCCGGTGTAGGGGTTGAACCGCTATCCTCAGCATCAGCACAACGGATGTTTAAGAACGCATTCTTACCCATTCGGCCATGCAGACCTGCATCAGTAGATACTAAAAAGCACTCTACAACGTAATCTTCCTACCAACTCTAAGCTACCAATGCCAAACTGGACAATGACAGAAAAATAGAAAAGAAAATTTACAGCAACGGAAATGTGATTCCTGAGAAGAAAACTCAATGTTCCAAAGGGAGACAAAATCAGAAATGATGAAATTATGACTATAGTTGAGTTATAGCAGCGCTATATTTAATTAGAAAACAGCAAGTTAAATGGTTAGGCCATAAAACGAGGCTACCAACTAACAGTATACCACAACATGCAATGATGTACAGATTAAATGGAACCATAAGAGGTCAACCATGTAAACTATAGACAGAGGGAATAACAGAGTTCATGGAAATCTCGATATATGAAGATCACAAATGGGCTTAAAAGTGGTTATGCGTCACCTCGACACCGCAAGGTACAAGAGTAACAAGGTGAGATGAGATGATGATGAGATGGCATTGTTTGCATTTTTCCTGGGAGACCGTATTTCCATTGTAAACAGTTATTCCTCATCCTGTCTACTGAATATTCATCTTTCACTCGCATACAACAAAATAATTTCTATATATCACTTTCAACGCTTTTTTTCCTCACAGCAACTGACATCTTTTTACTAGTGAATATATTTTAACAACTTGCGAAAAGCTTCTTTTGACACGGCGATTTTCATTCTAACCTTTACAAGGCATCTTCTGATAGATATTATGAATGGCCCAAGATAATTGAGCTGATTTATATGTGTAATGTCACACACCTCATTTTATTGGCTGGTATTGACATGCTTCATTATAAATTGTTATGGCAATATGTTTTTATTTTTTCAAATATATATATATATATATATATATATATATATATATATATATATATATATATATATATATATATATATATTTACATCAATAACATTAGATATGCAAATCATACAGTATTGATTGCAGACAATGCGCAGGATCTGCAACAATTAGTAGGTGCGGTTGTTGTACACAGTGAGCAACTGTGGTTAGAATTAAATTGTAAAAATACACAGGTTATGGTAGTCACTAGGAAGAACGAAATACCACAATGTAATATACAAGTAAATGGGACTATTCGTCAATAAGTTAATCGGTACAATTATGTCGGAACAGTCATAACATATGATGGGAGATGCCTTGAAGAGATTAGAACAAGAATCGCCATAGCGAAAGTAGCCTTTAGCAAGATGAAAAGCATTCTGACCAATAAAATGATGTCAACTGAAACGAGAAAAAGAGTGTTGAGGGGATACATAGAGCCTGTTCTTTTTGTATGGATGTGAAACTTGGATAATGAGCAGTCAAGCTGAAAAACATCTGATGGCTGCAGAAATGTGGTTTCTGAGGAAAATGCAAAGAATACCATGGACAGACAGAAAAACCAATGACCAAGTGTACAGGAGACAAACGACAATCGTAAATTGATTAGAGAAATTAGACGTAGACAGTCAAATATTTTTGCACATGTTATGAGAAGAAATGGATTGGAGAACTTAGTGACAACTGACAAGATCGAAGGGAACAGACCAAGAGGCCCGGGAAGGTTAACCCGGTCAACAATGCCCACAGAAGTCGGATGTGTCGGCCTAACGGCGCAAGAACGCAGTTCTGCTGTAAACAGGCACAACGCAGTCACATCCGAAAGAAAAAAAATCCGGATGAACGCAGAAGAAGAAGAAGAAGAAGAAGAAGAAGACCAAGAGGAAGACAGAGATAAAAATACCTGGATGGCTTGGCCACATGGCATGGACGAGACAGGAAACACTGAGCTGATCCACGACTCTGGTGATCGAGTGAAATGGCGAGTCATGACCGCCCACACTTTCCGGCATGGCGCATTATTGATTGATTGATATTGTTTACAAGTTTAAAGCTTTCTCCATCAATTTGGTGGTTTCAAAATAATTTTATAATGTCGATATGTAAAGCCTTTATGTAGTCAATGAAACCCAGAGGTAGGTCTTTGATTACTTTTGACGAAAACTCTATTCGTGGTCTCAGCAGCCACATATCATTAGTTGTACTTGTCTTTCTTGAACCCCACACCGTTCTTCAACTATTTCTTTTTGTGTTTTCTTCATAACCCTTTGCATAATGTTCCTGATGAAAACATTCGTGATGTGACTCATTATGCTAATTGTTCGATTTTGATTGCATTCCAAGACTCTTGATTTCGTCAGGATTGCCATAAACATAAATTTACATAAGTCAAGAGGTTTGTCTCCAGCATTATATATTATTTTTAGCAGTTTGGTGACTTAGTCTATTGCATATGCTTCTAAGACATTGGTTATTTCAGCTGTGATAATGGCTGTTCCCGAGGTCTTGTCGGATATCATGTGATTAAGTGCATTCTGAACTTCTATCTTCAAATTTGTTGCTCCTTCATTGTTATTTCAAACACTTTCTTGTTGTGATTGTAAAGCTCTTTCCCTTATTCCGATCATGTATCTAAAATCTTAATTGTAGCCACTATAATTTAGCTTTCAATCATTTTCTAACAACCAATTCAAATGCGTTTTAAGTGATTCCATTAATACATGTGTGCATTAATTTGGTAGTTTGAGTTATGTGTGTGTGTGTTTTTTTTTATTTTTTATTTTTTATTTCCTCAAAATAATTTTTTTTTTTGGGGGGGGGGGGGGGGGGGGGGACATTTTAGTCCAGGGGTTGGCAAACTACGGCCCGCGGGCCGCATGCGGCCCAGTGACTCGTTTTATGCGGCCCGCGAGGGCATTTAGAAATAAAATTTTTTACTTCCTTTCTAAGTTATTTTGTTGAAGTTTACAGAATTTCATGTACCGTTATGATTGTTTTAACATTTTTGATAAAATTTCTTTCTAATTATCTATTTTTTTGTAAACAGTCCTTGACCTTCGTAATGTAATGCTTCTTCTTCTTCTTTCGTTCGTCTTAAATATGTATATAACTGCAATGTTGCGTCTTGTATGAATTTAACTGTCCTTTTTAGTTCACTCAGCAGTCCATAGAGTATATCTTCCACTGTCGTCTCTCTAGGCCAGAAGGTTTGCCTAGACATGTTGTAATTTGGGCAGTCTTTGAGTATGTGCTCTGTTGTTTGCGACGCCAATCCACATGTGCACATGAATGATTTACCTATCTTGAATCTTGTATACATGTGGTTGTGTAATCTATTGTGTCCTGTTCTGAGGCGCAGAATAATGACTTGTTCTGGTCTGTCCATAACGTGGTAGTCGTCATGAGCAGGCTTTAGTGGCCTTCTGACTGATTTGATCATTCTTTTCTTTTGAAGGTATGTAACGGGCACATCAGGCTGTTTTTCCTTTACTCCTTCCTTAGCCAATCGATCAGTTCTGTCGTTCCCGGGTACTCCACAATGGGATGGTTTCCACTGTATGGTGACCTTATGCTGACTGCTAAGTTTAGACATCATTTCATTTTCGTTGAGGTGAGTTCTTGCAAGCAACATACGCTTACCTTTTCTTGGTCCAAGATGTTTTCTAGTTTTTTGTTGTTGTTTTTTTGCTGACACCCTCTGCATTCCAGTGCATTAGTTTTAGTCTTTGTTTGGTATTCTCAAGTCCCCTGGCTCCACAGGACATCTGAGAAGGACCTCCAATTGCTGTGGTTGGGCCCTTTCGAGGCATAGGGCCCGGCACTGCACCTGCCTGGGGGTCCAAAGCAGGGCGAGCACCATAACATTTAGCAATAGTCGACATATTTCATTACGCGTGATTGCGTGGCATCCTGATTTCTGTGGTGCTCCTCCTGGCTGGTTGCCTCCGTCTTCAGCACCTTTCCTTTGCTAGAGCAGACTTTGGTCTTACTCGAGTGTAGGTGCGCAGGCACGCACACACATTTTGCGCATGCATGTACGTGCATACACATCTAGAGTGTTCTGGTTATTTCTCGGCACCAGTGACTCACCACTGCCCCTTCTCCTGTTAGTTAAAACAGTTCCGCCACGAGAAGGCATGGATGTTAGCCCAGCAAAGCCCAGACAAAGTATGTTATTGCATCGTCTTGTTAAAGTACCTCGTTTGGGGTCACACATTGGCCACAATGCATCTCAAAGCCTTTCTATCAGCTATTTTCATGAAGTTTATGTTATCTGTTTTATTATTGTTTGCCCAGATAATTTAGCGTTTCATTGCATCGTCTTTTTCCAGTACCTGGTGTGGGTAAGACATTTGCCACTATGCCGCTCAAGTCATCTCTTCAGCTATCTAAATAAAGTTCATGTTGTCTGTATCATTATTGTTTGCCCAGATATTTTAGCGTTTCATTGCATCCTCTTTTGGGCCAGACATTGGCCACAGTGTCTCTCAAATTTCTCTGTCATCATCATCATCATCATCATCATCATCATCATCATCATCATCATCATCATCATCATCATCATCATCATCATAATGTGCCTTGCCGATAATATTGAGGTGTAGTGCTTCGCCATCTCACTCGATCACCAGAGTTGTGGCCCAGTGTTCTTGTCTCGACCATGCCACGTGGCAAAGCCATCCACGTATTTACTTCTCTGCCTTCCCCCGTTCTCTTCCTCTCGATCTTGCCAGTTGTCACAAAGTTCTCCTTTTTATATTCTTTCATAACGTGGCCAAAATATTGTGACTGTCTACGTTTAATTTCTCTAATCAATTTCGGTTTTCATTTGCTTCTTGTAGGACTTGCTCATAGGATTTTCTGGCTGTCCATGGTATTCTTTGCATTCTCCTCAGAAACCACATTTCCACAGCCATCAGATGTTTTTCAGCTTGTCTACTCCCTGTTCACGCTTCACATCCATACAAAAGCACGGGTTTGTCTCTCGATCAGATATTTTAATGCAGTTCATGTTATCTGTATCAATATGTTTTGTCCAGATGTTTCAGCTTTTAAACTTTCGCTGTATTCCTTGTGTTCGTTTGCAATATAGCTTGAGCTATTAAAGTGAATTACATGCACTTTACAGGCCGTTGCCACAAACTCCGGCATGTATTGACTCTCTGTGATTTACTAAGCTCACTAGTTTGTCATTGCTTTTTCTTTCTTTTTCTGAACGGTCGACGTCAAATACCATGGAAATCGACGCAAACCGGTCTGCTTGCAAATCGCCCGCGACACATTTCGAAACCCTCGGCTCTGTATGACCGGGAATTACGAAACTGCGCATCTCATTAGCTCTGACTCACAGACGCCAGTGTACGGAGATAATTGATCTTCTTCACCACCTCCGCTGATATATCCCATAAATATAATTTGCCTTTTCCGTACTGATTTGAGTGATGGTCGAGAAACACCTGCAGCAATCAATGATCATCATCACGAGTCATACCTGCACTAAACATCATCTGTAATAGGCTTCTGTCTTGTGGCTCCAAATGGCATTCATTCAATCTTCTCCCAGTTTATCGCTATCTTTTAATGCTGTCCACGCATATAAAGTCGTCTTTCTCTTCCATGGTTTCGCTGTACTTTCTCCTGCAAACACGGAGCGAGGCAAGGTTATGTGGGTGAAGTACCTCAGTTGTCTGAGTAAGAAAGACCTCAGCTGAAGCAGGATATGACAATATAAAATTAAACATAAATGCATGTTACGATGCTGTGAAACCACAAGCGCAAACACTTGTACATATCCTACCATGACCTCGGGTGTTTGTCGTCGGTACAGTATTTACAGTAGGCTCTGAGGTGAAGGGAATACGGATGCTGTTCGTAATCACGCATCAATCAATCATGTGCCATGCCGGAAAGCGTGGGCGGTCATGACTCGCCATTTCACTCGATCACCAGTGTCGTGGATCAGCTCAGTGTTCCTGTCTCGTCCATGCCATGTGGCTAAGCCATCCAGGTATTTTCCTCTCGGTCTTCCTCTTGGTCTGTTCCCCTCGATCTTGCCAGTTGTCACTAAGTTCTCCAATCCATTTCTTCTCATAACAGGTCCAAAAAATGTTGACTGTCTACGTCTAATTTCTCTAATCAGTTTACGATGTTCATTTGTCTCCTGTAGTACTTGGTCATTGGTTTTTCTGTCTGTCCATGGTATTCTTTGCATTTTCCTCAGAAACCACATTTCTGCAGCCATCAGATGCTTTTCAGCTTGACTGCTCATTGTCCAAGTTTCACATCCATACAAAAGAACAGGCTCTATGTATCCCCTCAACACTCTTTTTCTCGTTTCAATTGACATCTTCTTATTGGTCAGAATGTTTTTCATCTTGCTAAAGGCTACTTTCGCCATGGCGATTCTTGTTCTAATCTCTTCAAGGCATCTCCCATCCGATGTTATAACTGTTCCAAGATAATTGTACCGATTCACTTGTTGAAGAATATTTCCATTTACTTGTATATTACATTGTGGCACTTCTTCCTTCCTACTGACGACCATAACCTGAGTCTTTTTACAATGTAATTCTAACCCCAGTTGCTCTCTGTGTACAACAACCGCATCTAATAATAGTTGCACGTCCTGCTCATTGTCTGCAATTAATACTGTATCATCTGCATATCTAATGTTATTGATGTTACGTCCTCCAATGCTGATTCCATTTATATCCTCTACATTTCTGAAAATATTTTCACTGTACAGGGAAAAAATATCTGGAGACATCACACATCCCTGCCTAACACCTCTCTTAATTGGCTGATACTGGCCAACTTCATTATCAATCCTTATGGCAGCTTGTTGTTTCCAATATATGTTTTTTATAAGTCTAATGTCTTTCCCATCAATTTGTAGATATGCAAGAATATCCACCATGTTGATATGTCTAACGCTATCAAAAGCCTTTGTATAGTCAATAAAGCAAAGATGTATATCCTTGTTTACTTCTATAGCACGTTCAATAACTGTTCGCAGCATATACACAGCATTTACTGTACCCTTTCCTTCTACAAACCCGCATTGTTCTTCCCCTATTTCAGGTTGTATCTTCTTCCTCATTCTTTGCATGATAATTCTTAGCAAAATCTTTGTGATGTGACTCATTATACTAATTGTTCTATGTTGATCACATTCCAAGGTTCCCGATTTCTTTGGGATTGCAATAAATATAGAGTTACATAATTCAGGAGGTATAGCTCCAGTATCATATAATGTGTTCAGCAGTCTGTGACTTGATCTAGTCCAAATTCTTCTAAAGCTTTATTAATTTCTATTGTGATGTTATCTGCACCGGGGGCCTTGCCAGCTTTCATATGCTTAAGAACATTTCGAACCTCCATCTCCAAAATTGGCGGTCCTTCATTATTAAATCTAATATCATACTGTTCGTCTCTGTTATCATCATAAAGGTGTTTCACATAATCTGTCCATACCTGTAGAATCTGGTCTTTTTCTATTATGATTTTGCCATCTTCAGTTTTTAGACACCCGGTTGATGTACTTGTTCTTTTATTATTAAGTTCCTGAATTCTTTTGTGCACTAATTTGGTATTTTGACTGTTGTGTTGGCTTTCAATTTCTAAGCACTTTTCCTCAAGCCATGCTTCTTTTGCTTCCTTACATAATGTTCTGACTTGTCTGTGAATTTCATCATATTTGACACAATTATTTTTGCTGAGTCTTCTTGTTTCCATGAGGTGTAAAATTTCTTCAGTCATCCATTTCTTACGACCCACTTTCTTTAATTTTGGAATAGTTGTTTCTGCAGCCACATTGATTGAATTCTTCAACGTTTCCCATTGATCATCCACATCCTGGAATAGGATCTATAGATCAGACAAAATTTCAAATCTGTTCTGTACTTCTATGTTGAATTTGTTTTGTATTTCCTTGTCATTACTCAATGTACACAAATCATATTTAGTGTTTCCTGTTATATACTTGACTTTCTTCAACTTTATACTCACTTACTGTGAGTAATCTGTGGTCACTATAACAATCAGCACTGGGAACTGTTTTTGCTATTGTTTATGCGTTTCTAAATCTTCTGCTAATCAGAATGTAGTCAATCTGGTTTCTAATCCTAGTATCAGGACTCCTCCATGTCCATAATCTTCTAGGGTGTTGTTTGAAACAGGTGTTTCCTACAATCATTTCCTGTTATTTTGCCCACTCTACGAGTCTGTATCCTCTTTCATTTCTCTCTCCTAAACCATAGTTTCCTACTGTGTATCTATCTCCTTGATTTCCTAATTTTGCATTGAAGTCCCCTATTATGATGTTTATTTCTGAATTTTTACATTTCTTTAAGGCAGACTCTATGTCATTATAAAATTCTTCTACACTATCTTCACTGGATTCTCCTGTTGGGGCATATACTTGAATAATATGTATGCTAAAAGGTCTGCCACTTAATTTAACTAGTAGAACTCTGTCCGACACGGCCCAATATCCTTGAATAGATTTTGATGTTTTCCGGTCCAGAATAATTGCCACTCCCCTATGACGATCTTCACCTCCAGAATAAATAATCTTGAAATCTTCTGCTATCTTGATGCCTGCTCCTGTCCATCTCGTTTCGCACATACCTAAAATATTAATTTTTTCCCTTTCAATTTCTTGTTTTATGTTTTCTAATTTTCCGTCGTTGTTTAACGTCCTAACGTTCCAAGTTGCTAATTTTAACGTCTCTGTCCTTGTCTTGCGATGATCGGTCTTTAAGCGAATCATGATATACTAGGCACTTTTAAAGAGGTAGTTTGCCGTTGCTTTTCTCTATGGCAGTGACCTTACTGGTCGGAGACCGCAGCCATTGACTCAAGACGAGTTCCTTTGCCTGCCGTCGTGTAAATCGAGACCATGACCCACAAATATCTGTCGGCTGCCCTCAAAATTACATCCACCACCTGCCTTCCGTGGCTTCTTTTGAAAACTTCCAATAAAAGGAACACAATATAACATCACATAATCCACAGGAAAACACTATTCACAGGGAATCCAAAGGAAATCACACGAAATCCAATGAAAAACACTAAACAGCGTCCCTCCGAAAAGTAACGCTTCATCTTATCGCCATTTTACCGGAAGAATCACGCATACTGCGTTTGAAACACAGCTGCGGGAGATTTGGCAGCAGACCGCCTGGCGTTGGTTTTAAAAAAAAATATTATGAGAGCCGGTCGGTCAGAAAGCAATAGCAAAATACTGGACGTAAACTTGCCAAGAAATCACACAAACAGCCCAAACAATTATGAGGTTGACTGCTACGCCCTGTAAGGGATTAGTTTAGTCGACGGTCAACATCACGGCACACGGATGCTACCCACAAGTGCTCCGTTCTACTCCTAACCCAAGCTGAGATCGGAGAAATTCAGCTCAGTGCCCGAACTCCGTAGCACTGGCGAGGATCTTGAAATACTTTGGGTAGATTTTTAACTCGAAATATGCACCTAACGGTTAACGCTATTTACATTATTTTCATTCATTTTCTCCGCCATCCTTTCTATTATCAGTTCCTCACATAAATGTTGTCTTTCAGATCTGTTACATACATCAGAGAAAACATAAGCCGTCTCCGAAACCGAAATACTTTGTCTATTCTTAACTTCACAAGAGGTTGCAAATAACAGAGATGGACGGCAGGGATGCTGGAAGACGAGACACGGGGGTCAACCAGTACGATGATGGGTACAGGCTATTGCAGACACCTTAGGCATGAGGGTGGATGACGCGGGAGAAATGAGGGGAGATGCAAAAACTATTCGACAGGTAGTCTTGAGGGCCGCGTTCTGTATAATGACCTATTACATGATGATTATGTCTGTTATTAAGCCTGAGGTCTATGTAAGGTAGGCACATGTGTTTGTATCTGGTGTTTGTCCATATAATGTGTCTGTGCTTGGTGTTTGTCCACATAAGGTGTTTTGCCTGGTGTTTGTCCATATAAGATGTTTTTAATTGGTGCTGTCAATGTCTAATAGGTACATGTATTTGCACCTGGTGTTTGTCCTTGTCTGTTAGGTACATGTGTTTGCATATGGTTTTTGTCCAAGTGTTTGTGCCTGGTATTTCCCGTGTGGATCCAGACATAGCTGTTTGTTTCATGTGATATTGTCTAAAATCGTTTTCATTCAGTAATGTTTCCAGCAATCACACTTATTGTAATCATTCCCAGTGTTTTATTTTATTTTTTTAAATATTTTTTTTTTTTTGGTATTTTTTTAGGGGGGGGGGAAGGGGTGTCTGTCGTGCAATTCTTCCTATGTGTCTTCTTCTTCTTGTAATCATTACCGTGTAGTTTTGACGACCTCTCCACATCCTTCTGTGTCGTGTGCTGCCAGTCATTTCTGATACCAATGTTCCTCCACGCTCTGATGACAAAATAACCAGTATCTTCTCTCTTGGTCTCCCCTTGCCTCTTCTCCATTCCAGCTTTCCCGTTTCCACGACATACTCCAGCTGTCTCCTTTTCATGACATGCCCAAAGAATGTGTATTGTCCTCTTCGGATGTGAGTAACCCGTGCTGTTTGTGAGTTAACGAGTTTTAAAATATCTCTATTGCGCTTTCTATCCGTCCATAATGTTCTAGCTATTCTTGTATAAACCACATCTCCGAAGCTTCCACATAATTCCTAACTTGTCTGCTAATTGTCCACGATTCGTTACCGTACATAAGGATTGATTCAATATAGCTCTTATAGTAATTTTTTAGTTTTTATTTATTTATTTTTTTGCCCCAATATAAACATCCATATCGCAGTAACCAACTGAGGGAACATTATGAGATTTAGTATATAACCTTATCATTATGTCCACCCAACAAAAAAAATTTTGTTCTGGAGATTTTACAGCAGATTTCAAAGTTTGTTTATATGCGGTATATAATTTACGGGTCTGATATGAATTTCATAATTTTAAATCTATTACAGCGTAGCCAGACAATCAGCGCTCAGTGTTGAATATTGTTCTTTTTTTCACGGGGTTGGCCTTATGCCAACTACCCGCGTTGTTTAAATTAGGACTTTTCATTCAGAGGTGTCTCAAAATGTGGGTTATTTCATGAAACCTGATTAATATGTAGTTTTTTTTTTTTTTTTTTTTTTTTTTTTTTGAAATCTTACCTCTTATCGCTAACATTGAAATGTGTGAATATTTTTCAATGGGATTGAATGGAAATTATACACTTCAAAGAATCGCTATGAAGTTGTACACATATTTTTGTCAAGGAGCTGAACGCATGAAACTGTTTTATACTATTACAAATTCCGAAAAAAGAACAATGATTGCATTGGGTTTGAGTAAACGGTCATTTCGTCGACAGCTTTGACAAAGATGTCATAAGGCGAGCTATTATAAAAATGCTTTAAAAAGTCACTTGATATACGACTGGGTCGACTTCATTGCACCGGGTTCTATCCCATATGGCTCGGTCTCTTTCCGCAGCTCGGAAAGCATCGCACAAAGCACGAACTCTGCAGCTCTAGCGACGACCCACAGAAGTCTCCGAAAAATTTAACTCGTGAACCAAAGGATGCGGCCCGGAATCGAACCCACGACCTTTAGATCCCGAGTCAAAAGTCTTGACCACTTCGCCACGGAGACTCCTAAAATTATAACAATTTTGGATTTTATATTCAGGATTATCCAGCATTATAAAAATGCTGAATGCCAAAGAAACAGTGACTGTAAGAAAACTTAGGGTTTGGTTCAGAAAGAACAATAACATAGAGCTATCCAAAACAACTTTGTGGAAAATTATAATGACATTATCTTCACTATTTGAAAGTACAAGGGCGGTAGAAATAATCTTGGCGAGCAACCGCATTTAGGAGCCATGAGAAGCAGATACCTACGTGAAATAAGGGATATGCGCAAAAAAAGTGTGTTTGGATGAAATGTGGATCAATGCGCACCACACAAGTGATAAGGAATGGCAATCAGTGGGTGGACAGATAAAGCGATATGTGCCCAGTAGTATAGGACAACTTTTGGTCATGGCCCATGCTGGTAATACGCATAATGGCTTACAACAGAATGCTGGGCTCGTGTTCGTATCAAAGCATACAGACAATAGGGATTATCATAGTAAGATGAATGGTAATGTATTTAGAGATTGGCTCGAGAATACTGTGTTTCCATCCCTAGATAGACCGTCGTGTCCAATTATGGACAATGCATGATATCAATGTTGCTGCCCAAGAAGACAAAATACGTACAGCATCGAGCACAAAGGGAGCAATAAAGATATGACTCCGAATGGAAAACATATCAATTCCAGAAACGTAATTCTAGCTAGAATTGTTGTCCCTTGTAAAACAGACGCCAAAAACCAGAAATATCAAATCGACAAATTGATAGAAGAGCATCGTCATGGGTTCTTGAGACTTCCGCCGTACCATTCTCATTTTAACCTATAGAACTTGTGTGGGCTAAAATTAAAGGACAGGTGGCAGCTGACAATACTACATTCAAATTGTCTGACGTCAGGATACTAATCCAGTCCGCGCTATTAAATATTGATAAAAGTTACTGGAAAAATGTGAGGACCACATGTTGACAGAGGAAGAGGATTATTGGAGAAAGGATGGATTGAATTTTATGCAACCGAGAGCAGTCATCAACCTACTGGAATCGTCCGACACAGATTAAGGTCTGAGCAGATCGCAGACCTTAATCCACGTGCACACCAACTGGGATATTTTGCTATAAATATTTAGAAGAATTGCAGGCCCTGGACATTACAGCATCAGCATAATTTCAATGGCAACAGTTTGTATTCCACAGTGATAAATTTTCAATTCCGCAAGCCCTCAGCGGTGACAAACAACTGTATTGAACACACACACACACACACACACACACACACACACACACACACACACACACACACACACACACACACACACTAAACGCATTGAATACCAACAGAAGAGTAATATTGCGGTGGAAACTGACATATTGTGGCATAACAAGAAACGTGAGAGCAAACACGTTGTCAAATTAGGGGACAACACACGTGCATACGAATCAATCTATAAACTTCAATGAAAAGAGGACCAACATCTTGGTCGTTAAGAAGAACGCCCACTACAGAGACACTGACAACTATTTTCATAGTGCAAAACAGGTAATCATGTTCCGTCTCTGAACGGTAAACAGCAGAGTAGACAATCTTTCACGAAGACTCAAATCGGGTCTGTCACCCATGTGTACGTTTGAACAAACTACACAGACAGCTGAACAGATCCTTAAAAATGGAAACATGATGACTAAATTGCGGTATCATTTCTGGTCACTCCATACGCACATTAACGCACAGTTATGTGGAAGCTCTCACGAACTCAATATAAAAAGCTAACACGAATACTTGTGTACACATTATTAACCAGCAGCTGAAGAAACAAGCAGGAAATGAAAAATAAGGTAAGAAATATATTCCTTCTACTTTCCTGTCAATTTACAAATTATTTACCCCATGCCTCTGTAAATTCTTTGTCTTTACTAATATTACACATTGCACCCCTCTCGGGATTTTCCGTGGTGAAGTGGTCAAGCCGTCTGACTTGGGCTCCGAAGGTTGTATGTTCGACTCCGGGCCGCGTCCTTCATTTCACGAGTGCATTTTTTCGGAGACTTCCGAGGGTCGTCGCTGGAGGTACGGAGTTCGCGCTTTGTGCGACGCTTTCTGCGCTGCGGAAAGAGACTGAGCCATATGGGATAAAAACCCGGTGCAATGCAGCCGACCCTGTCGATTTTAAGCTACTTCTTTCATTGAACCCACTCCCATACGAATCCGGATATGCCTTGTGTGTCATCTGAATTGGCGGGGCTTTCATTACTGTAAACATAAATTTGTTAGCGAGAAATCACTTGTTTTTCAGCAAAACATCAAAGAAATGTTGCCGCTTTCGATGATTTAAGTTGTTTTTGGACTTATCAAAGACATATTCCTTGGGTGGGGGTAAATATAAGACGGCTGGAAAAAATTTCTTTACGATGCAACAGACAGTTTTCAAAATAATTGATCTTAAATGAATGCATTCTTTTCGGGACATACTATAATTACTATTTTTCTCGCATCGACTAACAAAGATTAATTGCAGAGAATATTCTTTATCTTGTGACAGGCTGCATTTGCTTGGGTTAATATATATATATATATATTTTTTTTTAAAGTTGCATATCCCTTACAGGACGTTGCAGTCAACACCAGCAGTTTTCAGCTGTTGTTGATGTTCTTCGCAAGATTACGCTCAGTAGTTTGCCATTGCTTTCTGAGGGACCAGCTCACATACCCAGTAAGTAACAAACGCGACGAAATCTGCTGCCAAATTTCGCGCAGCTGTGTTCCTCACGGGATAAGGGGATTACGGAGAAAGTCGTTAACTCCTTCGACAAGGAGACCAGCTCTATATATATATATATATATATATATATATATATATATATATATATATATATATATATATATATATATATATATATATACATATATATTGTCAAATTCCCAATAAGGGTTTAGAGAGTTAATAATATAAGTAATAGAGCTGAGACAGAGTCTAGTAGAAGACACCAGACAGGAGAGACACCAGTGCTAAAAATAGCTTCACAACGGTACACACTTGTGTCAACCAAGGGAGCATTGAGTATAGCTGAGCGAGGGTTTCCCCAAGACATTGGGAAACTCGCTTCTACGAGTAACCGTGGAGTACCAGGTTACTCGAGTGAGCTGGCCAGCGTGCTGGGCCACTATGCACGCAAGACTCACCAGCGCACGGAGAATCCAACGTCTGTGTTTGAACACGCAATGAGTAGCGTGAGGACAGACCAGGACTGAGACGAATAGAGAATAGACGTGTTCCTTACTAATGCTATAAGTTTCTAGACAATAGTGATTGTTAGGCTTTAGATTTCATTCAGTGTTTAATAGTATCATTATCAGTTCTTCATTGCATCTATGTAACGTACCATGCTGTTTATTGTCAATGAAGTATTCCGCTCGCAGAGCTTGTTTATCGCTAGCTCTAAATAAATTGCATTCCTTTTGCAAATGACACGAGTTATTATTTCGTGTGGTGCAAAAGTAGGGGAGTCCTGAAAGACCTGTCGCAAGCAAGTTGCTGACAGGGAGGACCCCAATTGGTGTCAGAAGTCCCTGAACCAACGTCAACAGGCAATTGGTATCAGAAGGCTCTGAACCAACGTAAACAGGCACCATTCGACATTATTTCTGTGTTAAATATCTAAAATTAATGTAAATTATTTTGCATAAAATGGCAGAAATAATTGTGTTTAGTGAATAACGTGAGTGATTAACACCATTACTGCGTGATAATTTGTATCATACCATTTGTGGAGCTTGAACCACAATGAAGGAAATTTAAATTACAAATTGTGTTAGTCTACGAAAATTTAGAAAGTGTGTTATTCTACTGAAACTAATGAAAATGTATACAAATATTAATGTAAATTATCAAGCAAACCATCGTGTACATTTCATTTTGTGTGATACAGCCATCAATGTCACCATCCATCTATTCAGGTAGATATTTGTGCAAAATAAGTTCGTTTTGTACAAAGTGCATACATTAGCTACTGAACGGAAGCCTTGGAACTTAGATATACCAAACTAGTTAGAAAGTGAAGACAAGACGACAGCGACTGTCATATTGACGAATCATCTTACGAATCATGACAATCATTCAGACAATCATAACATTCATTCATTAACATCATTTATCATTATCTAAATCACATTTTTCATTCATCAGCCGCATGAAATATAAACATGTATTTACAACATATGCATGTTTCTAAAGTATTGATGCTCTACTAAACAGAAGCATCCGTTTTGTTCTCAAGTCGATCATTTTGGTGTGTCGGGAAGACAGCGGTGGAACATTCCAAGAACCGTATTTTCCAAAGAATTAGATGAGTATATTTTTGAAATATTTTGATATACACTATGTTAATCGTGCATCTTTTTTTTCCAGTAAAATGTAAATAACTAACACATAACTACAAACCATTGTGTAAAACTACTGTGATATCAGTGTGAACTAACATAAAGCCACAAAATGGCATCCTTAAATGATTGTATCCAGGCGGGCAAAGAAATGGGCCACACTGGAGACAAATTAGAGAAATGGGTAGATCAAAAATACAAGGAAGAATTAGCTCGACAGAAAAAAGAAACTGCTCGACAGAGAGAAGAAACAGAGAGAAAAGCTGCTTTAGAGAGAGACGAAAGAGCATTAGAAAGACAACATCAAAAGGAGATGAAACAAGTAGAAGAAGCCACTAAATTAAAGATGAAGGAAATGGAGGTAGATTGAAACATACAGATAGCCTCTAGCAAACAAAAGAGCCAAGAAGAACAGAATAAGTTTAGTAAGTATAAAGGCCTTATCAAACCATATAGCGTAGGGGATTCAATTTCTGCATGGACTGAGAATATAGAATTTCAACTGAAGACTCAGAAAATACCTTTGGATGACTGGGCAATGATCTACATGAGAAACCTCAGTGGGGAACCATTAAAAGTAATAGAATCAATACCTACAGAACTAAGGAACAATTATCAGTACATTCACGATAGGATCATGCAACACTTTCTTCTAGATGCCACTGGGTACCAAATTCAGTTTTCCCAAATAAAGCCAAAGGCAACTGAAACCTTCTTAAATTACCTCTCTAACGTGCAGAGCACATTCAATAAATTGACTAGGGCGGCGAAAGTGGGCAAAAGCTATGATAAATTACAAGATCTTATGGTAATGGACAAGGTGATATCCACCGTCCCTACCCCTTTTGCGAAGTTTCTCCAACAATCAGATATCGAATCCATTGAGCAATTAGAAAAGCGGGGGTTGGAATATTTTTCGTTCAATCGTGACATATTTAAGTCCACTACACATGATACAGAGATCACTGCCTTTGTAAAGAATGTACCGAGTAGATCTTACAATCAGAAAGAATATCGTAAGAAAGACAAACCATACCAGAAGCCACCTCAATGTATATATTGTAGTTTGTTTTATCCAAGCTACTCTATGTGCGATAAGAACCCGGCATATCCTTCACACCTAGAAAAAGTGATACATAAGCAAGAAAGCAGAAGAACTTCATTTAAACGTGCTGTTAAATGTTACTTTTGTTCCAGCTATGGCCACTATAGTAATAAATGTCTTGGTAGGCAACGAATGAAAGCAAATAACGCTGCACTCATCGATACTTCATCAGACGATGATAGTGAAATTAACGCAGAACTTGTAAATGTTTTACTAACGAGTGAATGTGAAAGTGTGGCAGCAGTTACTGACATATTAGACTGAAAGAAATGTGAGTCACATGTCACCAGTTTCATGCGGATGGTAAATTGAAATGTGGGCACGTGATACCATCCTCCAATGAAGATGCTAATGCAGCAAGTACCTCTATAGGTAAACTAAAGTTCTACGATGCATTGGTTAATGATCAACCATGCCATTGTTTACTCGATAGCGGCAGCACTGTACTTGGTTTAAGAAAAGAACTGGTCAGACCAGAAGATTACACGGGTGAATTTGTCAAATGCCGTACTTTCTCTGGAACCATTGAGAAATACCCACTGGCAAAAGCGCATATTAATACCCCGTTCTTTACCGGCACATTTACTTGCGCAATCCTGCAAGATCCCTGCACGGATCTGATTTTAGGCTGTTTAGCTTCATTTAAGCAATGTACTGACGACGACATAATAGCCTGGAAACATACAAACATGGCTAATGCTGTAACAAGGTCAGATACGCAAACTCACTATACTGACTTGCAAGATGAGATGTTACAGCTGTTAACAGCCAGCGGTGCCGATACCAATAGTACTCAACAAAAATTTATCGAGGCACAAACCACCGATCAAACTATCGCACCTTATTTTAAATTGTTAGGTGAGCGAGCGAAAGTGACTAAAAATGCATCTTGGTATTTTAGAAAACATAACGGAATTCTCATGCGTTATTACACAAATAATAACCATGAAATTCAGCAAACGGTGTTACCTGTAACATACCGACAAACTGTGCTAAAGATCGCACATGAGTCACCGTTTGCTGGACATTTGGCCTATGACAAAACCAGAGCCAGAATTTTGTCACACTTCTACTGGCCTAAACTCTGTACTGATATAAAAATTTTCTGTCGTTCATGTTATATTTATCAACATCTTGTAAGAAAGGGAAAGCATGTGACGGCCGAAGATCAACGGTCATTATTAGCATCTAGACCATATGAGTGTGGTGCGGTCGATATTGTTGGACCCCTAAAGCAGGTGTCGAGCAAAGGAAACCGCGACTACGCAAATAAAGGTGCTAAAACTATACACCTTGACCCAAATCAGAAGGTTCTGCTTTTAATACCGGATAAACGTAATTGGTTACTAACATCGTGGCAAGGGCCATTCAACGTTGAACGTAAAATATCAGATGTCGATTATGAAATATCGATAAAGGGAAAATTAAAGATATTTCATATCAACATGCTGAAACCATACTTTTCACGACAAGAACTACAGACAGACGAACAAGATGCACCCACACCAAGTAATCGGACGACAGACGTACACAACACAACTACACCAGGTAGGGCGACACATGACAACGACATCGCAAACACACTTAGCCAGGTAACAGCACACGCAGCTAGTACAACAACAGTACTGAACGAGATAGATGACGACAAAATAGAATTACCTGTTCATACTGTAGACTGGACGTCACACCTACAGAAACTACGATATGTCTTCGACAGGTTGCGAGTATTCGGGCTTACAGTCAAGCCCACTAAAGTAGAGTTGGGCATGGAAGATATTGACTTCCTAGGCCATACCATCTGCAGGGGCCAACTCAGAACAGATGAAAGAAACGTGACCAAGATTCTAAATTTGACTATGCCAACGACCAAGAAACAGGTCAGAAGTCTACTTGGTCTTGTGAATTATTATAGTAAATTTATTCCCAATCTGGCGAAAATCACCAGTGTTTTTTCGAACATTTTGAAAGCTTCGGCTAAACTAAATGTGCAAGATGCAGGATTAATTAGTGCTCTATCAAAATTGAAATATTTATTCAGTGTTCCACCTATCCGGCGTTGGCTAACAAAGATCTTACCTATTTCTTATGTACAGACGCAAGTGCTGTCTCCATATCTGGGGTACTTGTACAGTCCTACGAAGGGAAGTTCCACCCAGTAATGTACGTAAGTCGTAAGATCAGCCCAGCTGAATCGAGATACTCAGCAACAGAATTGGAGGGCCTCGGCTTAATCTATTGTGTTAGAAAACTTCATAGGTTTTTGGCAGGAGCACAGTTTGTGATCGAAACCGACAATTCTCCGTTGTCTGTTATGCAGTCTGGCATTCCCCACAACAACGGAGACTACAGGTGGGCTTTGATACTGCAGAACTATGCATTTACCATCCAGCATTTAAAGGGGAGATTGAATTCGTTGGCAGACACTTTGAGTCGACCGTCAACCATTGAAATACCTGATATACAGGAAGACATCGACCAGAGATCACCAGAAACAGTGACACTGTGATTGCTAATTAGATCAGTGCCGTATGTGATGAATAAGTTACACTGTAAGTGCGTTATCATCGCCAAGCTGGTAAAACTGTGTAAGAGTAACAGTGCCATTATCAGTGAAACGAACAGACGCATAAGTAATTTGTCTGCAGCGCTAACATATATATACGCCATATGAACATTGAAGTGTTAGCTGTGAACCTACATAAATTGGTAGGGAACTATATATTTATACACTATCCGGGAATGAGAGCATATAAGACTTTGGTGAAATGAACTATGATATGAAAATAGTCTACAAAGAACATTGCTCCATCTTCACACCTGAAAGGACGACATTAGTTAGTGTAATTAGTTATAGAAACGTAACTGTGATATATATATAACATTGTTTTATAAACAGTATGCATAACTTTATGTTTCTATGAATAATTGAATTGCAAAATGTTCTAATGCATATATAACTTTATTTATCTTATTTGTTAGTTAGAAGTCACCATCATTTAGTTAATAACCCATTTAAGTCAACCCCAATAATAGTAATGCAATTGTTAGATATTACTTTACTTTATCACCGCATAATCATAATCATTTATAAATTCATTTAGTTAAAATATCATTTCTAAACTAACCCAACCATTTAGGAATTAACATCATTTCTTTTACCAATAAGACTTTAAGGTAATTAACCCAATTTGCTTAAATGTAATTAGTTAGTTACATTATTTCCCTTAGGATAATTTAGAACAGCACACCAAATTAAATTAGTTAGTATTACAGGATCGGTAACAAACCATCCTCACAAACTTGTATATTTTGTATAGTCATGACACGTGCAAACAAATCGCACAGTCATTTGGCGTGAAGACTGGTAAAAGTCAGCCAATCATGTAATGTAAAGGTTCATTTACGTGATACTATGAACCATATTTTAATGACGATTGAATGTTTTAGCAAGAATGGTATGAAATTGTATGATAGATGTGTAAATGAGAGGAGAGAATGTATACAATACTAAACATTGAAAGAAAGAGAGAGAGAGAGAAAGGTAGCGGCAAATTGTTTGTCCATCGCTTAAAATGCCTTATTATGACTTGTCTGTGTCTATCTGTGTAACCAATGTGTTGTTAAGTTTTATGTGTGTTACTGCTATACTTTAGTAGATTAGATAGGGAAAATACTTTGAGCATCTTGAAACGGAGTTGTGGTCATAAATAAGAATAACAAACATTTGTAACCACAATATACCGATTTACGGCGATCGAAGGAATACACACATGTAGAATAGTAACGCATACACATTTTAGAAAAGTAAGTACTCTGTAGTTTATTAGAAAACACGCAAACAAACAGGAAAACAAACACATGAAAGTTGCACAAACCATTTATTTCAAAGTACAGTAACCCAAATCAGGGGACACAATAATTTCTTAAAAACCTTAATGTAACATTGAAAATAAGTCTTCACAAGCGGAAGCGAGAAGGTGAAGAGTAGAACTTAATGTATACGAGTTGGAGTTGATATTATTGGGAACATGAACATTTAATGCTCATGTGTTGAACTCATAACAGAGTCAACTTGTATTGGGTTGTCATTTTGGGCAATATGAGGACAGGTCAAAAGACATAAGTCAACGGACAGAAGTCAAAAGACAGAGGGTCAAAAGACGGAAGTCAGGACATAAGTCACAAGACAACGGTTCCGGATCAAAACAATTCCCAAGAAGATTTATAGCCAACTATACTGATACTATGGGCTACTCAATTAGCCGAGTGAAGAGATAGAACAGTGTGAGTAAGGGAAGAAGAGAGTTTGTTCTATCCCCATAAGAGAGATTTACAACTTATTGGATCTTTGTCAAAATTGGACAGCCAATTTTCTTTTCTGACCATACAACGTGTTACAAGCATGAGTTAAAGGGTTGTAACACTTCACAGAGGGGAGAGGAGCCTGTCAAAATCCCAATAAGGGTTTAGAGAGTTAATAATATAAGTAATAGAGCTGACACAGAGTCTAGTAGAAAACACCAGACAGGAGAGACACCAGTGCTATAAATAGCTTCACAACGGTACACACTTGTGTCAACCAAGGGAGCATTGAGTATAGCTGAGCGAGGGTTTCCCCAAGACATTGGGAAACTCGCTTCTACGAGTAACCGTGGAGTACCAGGTTACTCGAGTGAGCTGGCCAGCGTGCTGGGCCACAATGCACGCAAGACTCACCAGCGCACGGAGAATCCAACGTCCGTGTTTGAACACGCAATGAGTAGCGTGAGGACAGACCAGGACTGAGACGAATAGAGAATAGACGTGTTCCTTACGAATGCTATAAGTTTCTAGACAATAGTGATTGTTAGGCTTTAGATTTCATTCAGTGTTTAATAGTATCATTATCAGTTCTTCATTGCATCTATGTAACGTACCATGCTGTTTATTGTCAATGAAGTAATCCGCTCGCAGAGCTTGTTTATCGCTAGCTCTAAATAAATTGCATTCCTTTTGCAAATGACACGAGTTATTATTTCGTGTGGTGCAAAAGTAGGGGAGTCCTGAAAGACCTGTCGCAAGCATTTATATATATATATATATATATATATATATATATATATATATATATATATATATATATATATATATATATATATATATATATATATATATATATATATAAGGATCTCCGTCCAAATGTATGTCCTTTATGCGTTCGCGAACGGCCCATCCGATTGAGATGAAATTTTCTACACGCCTTCCTTTCAATCCAGCGCTGCCAACTGTGATATTTTGTTAGTGAGAAATCGACTGCTTACTCAGTATTATTTCATTTTTCATTTTTCATCATAATTTCATATACCTCAGGGGACCTAACTCTGTAAAAGTTATTTCAAGGGGCATAACTTTTCTGTATAACTTATAGTCATATTGTGGCATCGTTTTCAAAGATTTATAAACTCTTTGTCCATACTTATGTACCGGCATATGAGTTATAATAAATAATGATACAATCTGTAAGGCATTTTCAAAGTTTTCATAAAAATAATGCACAATGCATAACATTGTAACTCATCTTTTTTTGCTTAAGAAGTTACTGTAGTCATGCAGGTGATTAGAAAGAGTTTTCATTAAAAATAATGGATGGTGTGTGGAAGGACATTCTTTTAAGTTACTTTTTTTGTTGTATGAATTTAATGAGAACTTATATGACTACTTATATGAATTAAATGAGATGCTCCCCACCAGGGACTGGGCGAAGCCGGGCAGGGTCAGGCAGACAGATAGACAGACAGACAGACAGACAGATAGTCGGGAACGGGAACTTATATGAATTAAATGAGATGCTCCCCACCAGGGTCTGGGCGAAGCCGGGCAGGGTCAGCTTGTATCTTATATATAAACGGCAATCTCCTTCCATCTGTATGTATGTATGTATGTATGTATGCATGTCCTTTATACGTTCGCGAACGGCCCATCCGATTGAGATGAAATTTTCTACACGCCTTCCGTTCATTCCAGAGCTGCCAACTGTGATATTTTGTTAGTGTGAAATCGAATGCTTACTCAGTATTATTTCATTTTTCATTTTTCATCATAATTTCATATATCTCAGGGGACCTAACTCTGTAAAAGTTATTTCAAGGGGCATAACTTTTCTGTATAACTTATAGTCATATTGTGGCATCGTTTTCAAAGATTTATAAACTCTTTGTCCATAGTTATGTACCGGCATATGAGTTATAATAAATAATGATACAATCTTTAAGGCATTTTCAAAGTTTTCATAAAAATAATGCACAATGCATAACATTGTAACCCATATTTTTTTGCTTAAGAAGTTACTGTAGTCATGCAGGTGATTAGAAAGAGTTTTCATTAAAAATAATGGATGGTGTGTGGAAGGACATTCTTTTAAGTTATTTTTTTTTGTTGTATGAATTTAATGAGAACTTATATGACTACTTATATAAATTAAATGAGATGCTTCACACCAGGAGCTGGGCGATGCCGGGCCGGGTCAGACAGACAGACAGACAGACACATAGTCGGTAACGGGAACGGGAAGTTATATGACTACTTATATGAATTAAATGAGATGCTCCCCACCAGGGTCTGGGCGAAGCCGGGCAGGGTCAGGCAGACAGATAGACAGACAGATAGACAGACAGATAGACAGTCGGAAACGGAAACTTATATGACTACTTATATGAATTAAATGAGATGCTCCACACCAGGAGCTGGGCAATGCCGGGCCGGGTCAGACAGACAGACAGACAGACAGACAGACAGACAGACAGACAGACAGACAGACAGACAGACAGACAGACAGATAGACAGACAGTCGGTAACGGGAACGAGAACTTATATGACTACTTAAATGAATTAAATGAGATGCTCCCCACCAGGGTCTGGGCGAAGCCGGGCAGGGTCAGCTAGTCTTATATATAAAAAAGGATCTCCGTCCAAATGTATGTCCTTTATGCGTTCGCGAACGGCCCATCCGATTGAGATGAAATTTTCTACACGCCTTCCTTTCAATCCAGCGCTGCCAACTGTGATATTTTGTTAGTGTGAAATCGCCTGCTTACTCAGTATTATTTTATTTTTCATTTTTCATCATAATTTCATATATCTCAGGGGACCTAACTCTGTAAGTAAAAGTTATTTCAAGGGGCATAACTTTTCTGTATAACTTATAGTCATATTGTGGCATCGTTTTCAAAGATTTATAAACTCTTTGTCCATAGTTATATACCGGCATATGAGTTATAATAAATAATGATACAATCTGTAAGGCATTTTCAAAGTTTTCATAAAAATAATGCACAATGCATAACATTGTAACTCATCTTTTTTTGCTTAAGAAGTTACTGTAGTCATGCAGGTGATTAGAAAGAGTTTTCATTAAAAATAATGGATGGTGTGTGGAATTACATTCTTTTAAGTTACTTTTTTTGTTGTATGAATTTAATGAGAACTTATATGACTACTTATATGAATTAAATGAGATGCTCCCCACCAGGGACTGGGCGAAGCCGGGCAGGGTCAGGCAGACAGATAGTCAGACAGACAGACAGATAGATAGTCGGGAACGGGAACTTATATGACTACTTACATGAATTAAATGAGATGCTCCACACCAGGAGCTGGGCAATGCCGGGCCGGGTCAGACAGACAGACAGACAGACAGACAGACAGACAGACAGACAGACAGACAGACAGACAGACAGACAGACAGACAGACAGACAGATAGTCGGGAACGGGAACTTATATGACTACTTATATGAATTAAATGAGATGCTCCCCACCAGGGCCTGGGCGAAGCCGGGCAGGGTCAGGCAGACAGATAGACAGACAGATAGACAGTCGGGAACGGGAACTTATATGAATTAAATGAGATGCTCCACACCAGGAGCTGGGCAATGCCGGGCCAGGTCAGACAGACAGACAGTCAGACAGACAGACAGACAGACAGACAGACAGACAGACAGACAGACAGACAGTCGGTAACGGGAACGAGAACTTATATGACTACTTATATGAATTAAATGAGATGCTCCCGACCAGGGTCTGGGCGAAGCCGGGCAGGGTCAGCTAGTATATATATAAAAGGCGATCTCCGTCTGTCAGTATGTCCTTTATGCGCTCGCGAACCGCCCATCCGATTGAGATGAAATTTTCTACACGCCTTCCTTTTATTTCAGCGCAGCCCACTGTGATATTTTTTTAGTGTGAAATCGGCTGCTTACCCAATATTATTTAATTTTCCATTTTTCATTATAATTTATATACAGCGAGGGGACCTAACTGTGTAAAAGTTATTTCAAGGGGCATAACTTTTAATAACTTTTCTGTATAACTTATAGTCATATTGTTGCATCGTTTTCAAAGATTTATAAACTCTTTGTCCATATTTATGTACCGGCATATGAGTTATAATACATAATGATACAATCTTTAAGGCATTTTCAAAGTTTTCATACAAATAATGCACAATGCATAACATTGTAACTCATCTTTTTATGCTTAAGAAGTTACTGTAGTCATGCAGGTGATTAGAAAGAGTTTTCATTAAAAATAATGGATGGTGTGTGGAAGGACATTCTTTTAAGTCTTTTTTATGCTTAAAGAATAAATAAATAATAGTTACCTTATCTCTATCAAGTTTGAAGATTTTATATTTCTTTACACTGTCGCCAACTCTAAGAAGACATGGAACAACTTCAGCCATTATTAAATCTACAGGCATATGCGTTATATTCCTCCTCCTCCTCCTCCTCTCCCCTCCTCCACCTCCTACCCTCTTCCTCTTCCCCTCCCCCTCCTCCCTCTCCCTCCTCCCTCCTCCTCCCTCTTCCTCCTCCTTCCTCCTCCTCTTTCCTTCTCCTCCCTCTTCCTCCCTCTTCCTCCTCCTGCCTCCTCGCCCTCCTCCCTCCTCCTAATCACTCCTCTTCCTTCCTCCTCCCTTCTCCTCCTCTCTCCTCCTACTCCCTCCTACTCCCTCCCTCCTCCTCCCTCCTCCTCCCTCCTCCTACGTCCTCCCCCTCCTCCTTCTCCTCCCTCCTCCTTCTCCTCCCTCTTCCTCCCTCCTTCTCCTCCCTCTCCTCCTCCCTCTTCCTCCCTCTCCTCCTCCCTCCTCTTCATCCCTTCTCCTCCTCCCTTCTCCTCCTCCCTCCTCATCCCCTCTCCTCCTCCCTCCTCCTCCCTCTACCTCCTTCCTCCTCCTCCCTCCTCCTCCTCCCTCCACATCCCTCCTCCTCCTCCCTCTTCATCCTCCCTCCTCCTCCCCCCTCCTTCTCCTCCCTCCTCCTTCTCCCTCCTCCTTCTCCCTCCTCCTCCTCTCTCCTCCTCCTCCCTCCTCCTCCCTCCTCCTCCTCCATCTCCCTCCTCCTCCTCCGCCCTCTCCTCCTCCCTCCTCCTCCTCCTCCCTCTCCTCCTCCCTCCTCCTCCTGCGTTCTTCTCCTCCCTCCTTCTCCCTCCTCTTCCTCCTTCTCCTTCCTCCTCCCTCCTCCCCCCTCCTCCCTCCTCCTCCCGCTTCCTCCTCCAACTCCTCCTCCCCTCCTCCTTTAACATCCTCCTGCCTCCTCCTCCTTCTCCCTCCTCCTCCCTCCTCCTCCTCCATCTCCCTCCTCCTCCCTCCTCCATCTCCCTCCTCCTCCCTCTCCTCCTCCCTCCTCCTCCTGCGTTCTTCTCCTCCCTCCTTCTCCCTCCTCCTCCTTCTCCTTCCTCCTCCCTCTTCCTCCTCCCCCCTCCTCCCTCCTCCTCCTCCCCCTCCTCCTCCCCTCCTCCTCCCTCATCCTCCTCCTTCCTCCTCCTCTCTCCTCCTCCTAATCCCTCCTCCTCCCTACTACTCCTCCTCCTTCCTCCTCTTCCCTCTCCTCCTCTCTCCGCCTATCTCTTCCTCCCTCCTACTCCTCCCTCCTCCTCTCTCCTCCACCTCCCTCTTCCTCCTCCCAGCTCCTACTCCTCCTTTTTCTTCTTCTTCTGCTGCCGCTGCTGTTGGGCAGTATTTAGGTTCCTAAATACATCTTCTGTACATATATACAGTTACTTCGAAGGCATAAGCTTTTCTCTGACATTGTTTATTCAGTGTCCTCGTTTCCGCACCTTACAATAATGTAAGCACAAGTAACATCATTTCACTCTTAGTTTTAATTCATAACTTTACTGTCAATGCCTCAGGGTGTTATATTTCTTCCTTATCCACAATGTGCTCAACACTTTTTATCATAAACGATACTAATAGTATTAGGGGGCTTAAAATGAAAACCTTAACAGTGTGATTGCAATTACAATAACCATTGCCATTGTCTTGTAAACTCTCATTATTGTTGTTAAGGATATCAAGAGTGTTCAGCGCACGACATCACGGTGCAGAAGAACGCGGTAACGTCGGAGAACAGTTTAAAGATTACCGCCCCACTTTTGATATGCACCAAAGAGGTGCGACATTCTGTTTTCCGTTTTTTGTTTAAATCAATGAAGGGGTGAAACCTATAGAAATTAATCAGCGAATGAAGATCCAGTGTGGTGATGCATGCCTGTCAGTCCACGAAGTGTATGAGGTGATTTGAAGCACCCCCACCCTCCCCCACCCTCAGAAACTAGCAATAAACAACGCCTAGTAGAAAGCCCATTCTGAGTGTTGTCGATAAACCTGTAGGTAATCTAACGCTAAAACAACCCATACAGACATTTTTCCTGGGACCTATTCCATCCCTAGGCAGATTGCACTCGTGACCACCTGACCTACTGGCGAGTTTCTAGTCACTGCGCGACCGCGGCTCCACGATATGCTCAACATTCTTACCAACATCAAAATCTCCAGTTTCTTCACTACTCCTAGCCCAACGTTTGCATTGACACAAAATAAAATATTTGATATTAAATTGAAAGTAACTTAACTATCAATATCTTAGCATTCTTAATCTTTCTTGTCCATTTTATGCTCAAAATTTTTACCAAAATTAAAATCTCCAGTTTCCTCACTACGCCTATCTCAACTTTCGTATTCTCACAAAATAGCATCTATGGTTTTAAAGTGAGGAAAACAATCTCAGCATTCTTTGTCATTCTTGTCCACGATATGCTTAACATACTTTTCAACATTGACATCTTCAGTTTCTTTGTTACCCCTAGAGCAACTTTAACATTCACACAGAATACTAGCTTTGATATGAAAGGGAAATTAATTTAACTGTAAGTACCTCAAAGTTCTTGTCCTTCCTTTTCCGCGATATAGTCAACACTCTTATCAAAATCAAATTTTTCAATTTCTTTATACCAACTTTAGCATCCACACAGAATACTAGCTTTGGTATTAAAATTGCAATGACGATCCACTCTGAGGAAGAATTACAACGTCTACTGTGTGCATTCTCCAATGCGTGTTAAGAATTTGGTTTAACAATTAGCAAAGAGATTACACAGATTATGTCACAAGGTGCACATGGGGTACCGTCAATCTTTATTGACGACGCCGAACTGGAGATAGTATACCATTTTACATATCCAGGATCAGAGGTAAACAATAAATTATCCATAAATCAGGAAATAAACATCAGGATTGATAAGGAAGCAACAACAATGAACAGGTTAACAAAAAGAGTCTGGGGGAACAGGAGGCTTACTTCCAAAACAAAAGTCCTGGTCTATCATGCCTGTGTCATTAGTACACTTCTTTATGGCAGTGGCGCCTGGTCAACTTACTCACACCAAGAAACAGTTTTCATATGCGGTGTCTGCGAAGAATACTTGGTATTAGGTGGCAAGACAAAAATCACAAATACTGAAGCATTGAAAAGTTGAGGTTGTGTGATAGTTTCTTCCATGCTCAGTCTTCGTAGACTTGGATGGATAGGACATATTAGGAGAATGAATGGCGGTAGAATACCAAAGGACATCATTTTTGGTAAATTACAGAGGGGTAAAAGATCTTGGAGTCTGCTCCTATTACGATACAAAGATGTGTGTAAGCGGGATAGGACTGAAACAGGCATTGATATTGCACCTTGGGAGCAAGTCGCCGCTGATCGTGTTGCATGAAATGCAAAGATCAGAAATAGAATAAAGAAAAATGAGGACATTATTGTAGATAGGTCACACGCTGAGCATGTGAGACGTCAGATAGTGCATGATGGTGGACTTGACCATGTATTCACACGCATTCATTTTGGATAAACATTTACTGCGCGAACTCGTCTGATTAGTCATATTGGCTGTCGCCTTGGGTTGTATTTATTATGCCTTTTTTGAAGCACAATATAACAAACTATCATCTGTCAAGAAGGAAAGGTGTCAGTATTATTATTAAAATGAATTAGATTTAAATGTCAATATCTCAGGAATTCCTTTTTCTTTCTACTTCACGATATAGTCGACATTCTTACCAACATCAAAATCTCCACAATTTCTTCACTACTGTTAGCTCAACTTTCAAATCCACAAAAAACTAGCATCTTTGATTTTAAAGTGGGAAAACAATCGCAGCATTATGTTTCTTCCATGTCCACGATGTGAACAACATTCTTTTCAAAACCAGCATCTTCACAGTTTCTTCGTTCCTCCTAGCCCAAATTTAGCATTCTCACAGAATAGCATCTTTAATATTAAAATGAAATAGAAGATAAATGCCACCAAGAGCAAGGGGAAGGATTTGAAACGAGCCTATTGCTTCTTTCACAGCTGCTAGAGCCTACTTGAACTAAGTGATAGTTGTTGTACTCAAGTAGAGAGAACTCAAGTAGAGAGAACTCAAGTAGAGAGAACTCAAGTAGCTGTTTCAACAGCCAGTACAGAGACCAGTGATAAAGCAGCCACTGAAGTTGTTCCCCCTTTTGACATTTATATTCAGCACCTGAAAAACTCTATAGAATTGTACTTTACACACACACACAGAAAGCGTAAAAACATACTGATTCATATAAACAAAGGGGCGTGCATGGGAAAGTGGTACACGGTTGAAGAGTGGCTTTTGTATCTCATATTGTCTTTTATCATATAGGATTGGTTGGTTGGTTGGTTGGTTGGTTGGTTGGTTGGTAGGTTGATTGATGGTTTGTTTGGTGGTTGGTTGATTTATTGGTTGGTTGGTTGGTTGGTTGGTTGGTTGGATGGCTGGTTGATTGGTGGTTGATTGATTGCTTGTTGGTTGGATGGTTGGCTGGATGGTTAGTTGGTTGGTTGGATGGTTGGTTGGTGAATGGTTGGTTGGTTGGATTGCTGACTGGTTTGCTGGTTGGTAGGTTGGTTGTTTGGTGGTTGGTTGGATGGTGGTTGGTAAATCGATTGCTTGGTTTGGTTGGTTTTTTATTGTTGGTTGGGTGGATGATTGGTTGCTTGGTTTATTGATTGGGTGTGTGGATGGTTGGTTGGTTTAATGATTGCTTGGTTGGTCGGCAGTTTGTTGATTGAATGGCTAATTGATTTGTTGGATGATTTGATGGTAGGATACTTAGTTGGTTGGAAGGTTGGCTGATTGGTTATTTGGTTGTTTCATTGATTGTTTGGTTTCTTGGGTGGTTGGTTGATTCGTTGGTTGGGTGAGTAGTTGGCTGGTTAATATGTGGTTGGTTGATTAATGTGATATTAATGCATATTATGGAAGATTGAGTTAACTCTTAGGTTTCACACATTGACGTTCTGAGTTTGAATCCATTGATGTCATGTTGAAGTAAGCGCTTTTCACCCACCCCGGTCACAAAATACCTTCACAACGAGAACTGTAACGCGGAGCTCTCGTTACCTCTCCAACCTCAAAAACCAGCGGGATGTGCCAGACTTATGCTGGACGTTCACATCTGCAGAGAGACATAATAGCATGCGTCTAGGTCAGAATTCAGCCCAGCACATACTGACTGCCTGGGATTTCGCCAAATTTGGTCATTTTTCCACCACTGATCTTAGGTTGGTCATGTTTCCACCACTGATCTTAGGTTGGTCATGTTTCCACAACTGATCTTAGGTTGGTCATGTTTCTAATACTGATCTTAGGTTGGTCATGTTTCCACTACTCATCTTATATTTTATCATGATCAGTAGATTTCAAGCAAGTATCTAGAGGGAATCCTATATAGCAAGTGTGGCCCTCTGTCCTCCAAGTAGATAGCATGTTGGGCTTGGGATGAGCTGGTTGAGGACCTATTCCCAAATGGACAATAACGGGCGAAAGAAGAAGGAAGAATTGGTACTTTAACATAATGAAACGTGTCAGAAGAGGGGTTTACGTAATAACTGGTGGAGACTATTGGGATGAAAGAGTCTATAGAAAGGAGACATATGTAGTGACTGTGTTTCAAAAAAAAGGGAGCCGCGAGAGGGTAGTGGCTAGACGCTCCACTGTCGACCTGGTGATCATGGCTTCGGTCCTCATCGGGGCGGATACGAATTGTAAAAACTGGCCTGGGCTCTCGGGTTGACTCAGCCTAAAATTAGTGGCAGGAAATGATTTGGAAAGATAAGGCGGCCGGCATGATAGTGACATCATCAAATAAGGGCCGCTTGGTCTACAAAGATATGGGTTTTGCACAATATGCACATTGTGCCTTAAGATGTGTAAAAAGGTGAGTGCGTACTTTTAATGTCTGTGTAGTGTTTGAAAATATTGCCGGTCCAAGTGTTGTATCTACCTATTATGTTGCATGTACTTTACAGAGGGTGAATACAAAACTTGGACCGGCAATATTTTCAAACACTGCACAGTCATTAAAAATACACCCTATACTTTATTATATATATATATATATATATATATATATATATATATATATATATATATATATATATATATATATATATATATCAAAGTCTTGCGAAGCGCAAGAGCTATGGCTCGTATCTTGACACGTGTGATACTAAATATGATTATCAAATAACACGAGGCTAATCACCGATAATATAATTCGCGCTATTTATTCGCGCACTGCACACATCAGAAACAATACAGTCTTCGCGCAATCACAATTCACATTATCAAATAGATAATAAATACAAGCAATCAATACATCAATATAATAATACATCAATGCACTCAACTTACAAGTCAAACACACAGGCGTTCCATCTCCAACGGTCATACAGGCTAGCTATCAAGATATGTATAAACTCTCAAGCCGCATTCACACGTCAGTCCGTTACGTCCCCCAAGCCTAGTCTGGCTGGCCTTTTAGCACACACCTCAGTTGTGCTCGAGTTAGCTTGCGTGACCCCTCAATGTTCACGCTGTGTTCCAGCTGACCGCCGACTGCTTAGCATCGCTTAGTGTTGATTGCCTGGCGTTGTTGACGACGCCGCGTTATAGCTGTAGTGTTTATCATAGTTCAGCGTTGCATTGTCGGGCGTTGGAACAGACAACGCGTTATAACTCTGGGTGAGACTCTGACATTCTCCCCCCCCCTTTTTTTTCCCTCATGAAAGGTTTTCCTTTCATGTAACTCTATATAGCTGTTCTTTATCTTGTCAGAATCGAACTTTGCACTTCATCTGACGTAAACCTTTGGTTTGTCTTAATATGTACAGGTGATTAGTAAACAATATGCATACAATCCCCATGCCTACCCATCAAGTATACTTGTCAAGTACAATCAATTCCATAGTTTTTACCTCCATGAGGCACAGCCAGTCCGGTAGGTTACGGCTAACTTGCCCCTTCCTCTCAACCAAAAAGAAAAATTACAAATAATCAGGTCAGCCTGTGAGTATCTACCTATAAGATAACTCCGACATTGGACATCTACCCTTATCTAATAGAATATCCAATGAAGGTCTTCGGTTTTGGTAAGTTTTCCCATATACACGTGACGTCACATTGACGTGTTACTCATTAGGCAAACATGGTAGTTTCAATACATATTTACACATCACCAACAATATTTAGTTATGTCCCTTGGTTATGGAACAAAAGTTAGGGACAGTAATTTTATCATGCTTTCAACAAAATAAATTACAAGTAACATTTTCTTTCATAGTGTCATAATTTGATACTTATTAACAAAAGTGCACAAAAGGTCACTCTTGTGAAAAAGTAAATCAAGCTACGATGCTGAGATTACATCTAACAAAACTTGACATATACAATTTCGTATATGGATATATTTCATACCCAAATTTTCATACAATTGTCATAAATTTATAAACATTTTAGTATCGTCTAACTTTCAAATTAATATGGACATATAACAGAAGTGTGGAGCTGTGTTGTTGCACACATGTGTTATGTTGACATTCACATCAAGGTCTCTCGTTTTAGATGGACTTTAAATACACGGATCACCCAGTTCTTGTCATCAGCTGTTGGATAACTTCTTCCGTCTTATTCTCGGATTAGGTTGTCAAGGTCATCATTCGTACGTGTTAAAACGTCGTGGACCATCTTTGTAGATGTACTCAGGATTACTTGGCGCTGTTCAAGCTCGGTAAGTCTTTGGGTCCTGTAGTACTGTCCTGTGACACTTGTGGTGTCTATTTATTATAATATGACATATTTACAATACTACTGGCATTCTTTCACATCTCTCACAATTATACGACACATTCATTCACATAATAATAATAATATGTACACAATTTATTTACAATGGGAGATTAAATCTTCCCAATCACACAGTTCTTCACAGCGTAACTGACATGAAGTCACAATTGGCTGTGGTGTTGAGCACTATTTACGTTGCAGTTTATACACCATCTGCAATGTGCTCGGGTGTTACCTGGCTATTGGGTGAGTCGTATGGACATCTCGATAGAAGATCGGCCAGTGAGTTATGTGAGCCTCTTATATGTCTGATTTCGAAGCTATAGTCCTGTAGAAGAAGGGACCATCTGGCCACTCTGTGGTTACTTGGGGTTACACTGGTGATAAATGTCAACGGACTATTGTCTGTTTCAATAATGAAGTGTTTACCTAAAAGAAATCTCGAAAGTTTACGTACCGAGAACACAAGAGCGAGGGCTTCAAGTTTCGGCGTGCTGTAATTTCGTTCACTGGTGTTCAATTTCCGGGAGACGTAGTATACAGGGTACAGTATTTGGTCGTGCTCTTGAAGCATTACCCCTCCAATGGCTACGGAGCTCGCATCGCATCTTAGCCTGAAAATAGTGCTAAGATCAGGTAATTTTAGAATAGGTTCACTGGAAAAATAAGATAGTACTTTCGCAAATGCAGGCCTTAAACATTCGCTATTTACAATGACATTTGGATGTTTGTTTGTTAGTAAATCAGTGAAACATTTGGTCAATTCAGCAAAATGAGGAATAAATTGTCTATAGTAATTCAAAAGACCTAACACTCATCGCAACTCTTTTTTGGTTGTCGGAAGCGACAATTTCAAAATTCTAGACATGATGTTATCGTTAGTTGATATAAAGCCATTTGAGATCTTATAGCCCAAAAATGAAATTTCTTGAAAGGCTATATCAACTTTGGATGGTTTTATTGTCAGTCCATGTTGTCTAATACCTGTCGAATGTCTGCTGTAGTGCTGTTATGTGGTCTGTCATGTTCTTTGTATGTATGCAAATGTCGTCCATGTACCAAATCATGTTGGAAATGCCTGTCAAAAGTCGTCTTGTCATTCTGACAAAGGTTGCTGGAGCATTAACTAGCCCGAATGGCAACTTGCACCATTCGTATAGTCCCCAGGGTGTGGCAAATGCTGTCAGATATATACTGTCAGCATGTACAGGTATTTGCCAGTAACCTTTTGTCATGTCAAATTTCGTAAAGTGAGTCAGTCAGTTCAGTTAGTATGTCTTCACAGTTGCTAATTGGTTTTAAATCCAACTGTGTAATGCTGTTGAGTTTCCTATAGTCAACACAGAGTCTTATTGTGTTGTCCTTTTTTCTGACAATGACAATCGGTGAACAAAAATGTAATTGTGAACGTCGGATGATATGGTTTGCTTCTAAATCAATAATTTCTTGGTTTAATTTGTCTTTGAAGTGTATAGGAATGGAATATGGTCTGCATTTTATTAGGATGTCAGACGTCAAAATAATATGATGATGCACTAAGTCTGTCTGTCCTGGGTTGTTAGAAACAATTGTACTGTATTCTTGTAATACTTGTCTGCAATTGTCAGTCTGTGTCTGCGTCAGCTTGGGATTTACCTTTATGTCCTGTAGGTTGGTTGTCGTGTCCAGTACTGGTGTTGGTATCTCGTCAGTATCGTTGTCGTCTGTCTGGTCCACTATTGTTGTGCTTGCTGTAGTCTCCACTTGTTCGTCGTCCCTGTGGTAATATGGTTTAAGCATGTTAATATGAAAAATCTTGTGTTTGTCCCTAACTGCAATTTCGCAATCTACTGTCGAAATTTGTCGTAACACTTTAAACGGTCCTTGCCATGAGTCTGTGAGAAGATGTCTGTCACTTGGCAATAGAAGAAGAACGTCCTGTCCTGGCGTCAGAGTAATGGTTCTATTTCCTCTGTTAGCGTATTGTCGGTAGATAGCACCAGATTTTTGTAGTGCTTCTTTCGCTAACACACATGATCTCATGATTCTATCGCGCAATGATATTACATGTTCATACTATAAAATGGGTGTAGATATGGTTTTACTTTCGGTCAGCATAGACTGGTGCAACGATAATGGGCCGCGTGGTTTGGCACCATATACTATTTCAAATGGTGAGAATCCAGTGCTGGAATGTGGCACTTCCCTATTTGCAAATAAAATAGCAGGCAGATACGTGTCCCAGTCTTCGGGATGTTCTTGGGTTACTTTTAAAAGCATATGTTTAAGATCGCCGTTGATCTTTTCTATGATACCGGTGGGGTGTGGGTGGTACGGGCTGTTAAAGCATTGCTTCACCCCCAACATCTTAGTAAATGCTTGGGTAGCTGCGGCAATAAACTGACTACCCCGATCTGAAAGGATGGTATCAGGGAATCCTACCCTTGCAAAAATATGGAAGAATACTTCCATGATGTCTTTGGAAGTTATGTTTTTCATCGGAATGGCTTCTGGCCACCGACTACATAAATCAATTATTGTAACAATATATTTGTTTCCTCTTGATGTTATGTGGTTAAGAGGACCAACTATATCGACCGAGATCTTTTCAAACGGTCTACTTGCCAAATCAGTGATTTGCAGTTCTGCTTGCGGGTGTTTCCCCTTTTTAACAAGCTTTTGGCAGATGTCACACGATCTGCAATACAGTTTGGTATCACTGCAAAATTTAGGCCAATAGAATTGAGTAAGTAACCTTGCTCGTGTTTTAGCATACGCCATATGCCCTGCAAAGGGTATGTCATGCGCTAGCTGTAATGCTTGGTAGCGGTTTTCTGAAGGTAGCACCGTTTGTTCTGTAGTGCTTGAACCTTTGGTATAGTACCGTGTCAGAATTCCGTTTTTCAGAGCAAAATACCATTTAGCGTTCTTTACTACTCGTGGCTTTTTGGCCTCTTAATTTAAAATACTTTTGCAACGATCTATCGGCTTTTTGAGCTGTTATAAATTTCTCCCTGGTTGTTTCAGGAGATGTTACAACTGGGCTTATTAGCTATAGAGCCTCTGTTTGATCGATTCGATCTTGCATTTGAGCAGTAGATCTGGTTACTGCATTTGTAATATCAAGGTTATCATTTACATTACAACTTGGTGTTACGTTCAAACAACTACCTTCATGTGATGACGTTGCCGAGTTGGCATACATACATTCATTTACAGGTGGTAATACATCATGAATGGTGATTTGTGATGATGGTGAAATGGTATTATCAATGTTACAGGTGACGGTGGATATAATACTGTCATGTGGCATATCATTCACCTCCGGAAGGTTACCAATGATGACATCGCAACAAGGATTGGTCAATGCTGCGCATTTGACCTTTCCGGTGAGGAATGGTGTACTTATGTATGCCCATGCAAGCGGGTATCTTTCGATGTTACCCGAGAAAGTTCTGCATGTAACATATTTACCACTATATTGTGATGGTAAGATATAGTCTCTCTTAATGCCAATGGGGGTACTGCCGCTATCCCGTAAAACGGTGGCAGCTCTACCGTTAATATACCCATGGTGGATATTTAATTTACCTTGGGAGTTGACTACTAAATTGGCTTCCTCATTTGTAACAGGAATGGAATGGCCACATGTCAAAATGCCATCCTCATGCCGGGCGCAGTCCAATCCGTTGGCCATGGGTTCGACTATCCATGGCGGGAATGTGTGATTTTTAACTTGGGCTTCCGAAGCAACCCAAAAATGGCTACCAGGATATGTTCTGTTTAGCATAGGCGGCTGGTGTGATATGTATCACTGTCATCAAGCGATGTTTCAGGCATTACGGGATAAACTTCTCTCGCACCACACAAAAAGATTTGTCAGTCGTACGAGAGGAATTGATTACACATTTTATTGCCACTGGCTCTTTACATTACATCAATGCACATAAACGGTCGCTAATAAATCACACATGAATACACAGAATTGCCTATCACTAGTCGTTCCTAACCCTACTACTAAATCTATCTACTCGGCTAAATAATTACGCATCGACGCTAAGCGATGTGTTCACTACGAAGTCTGTCCCCTGTCTGACGATTCTCCGCGTGCCCACTACACAGCACGCGGAGGGACCTTGTGCGTACTTCGGTTTTTGCGTGCTGCATCATTCAGCACGCTTAGAGTAGTGGTCTCTCTTGAGTTTCATTCTAGTTCTCCGTGTCTATCACGTTGGCGTGATTATGCCGTGACCAGAGTGCTTACTCTCTGGTTGACACCTCCGTGTCTCATGAGAGAACTATTTGATAGTTCCCCTTCCTATCTACTCTCTACACCTACCCTGCCCTCATGTAGGGGCACTGGGTAACCTCTATTCTACTTGAGGTAGACCACTCATTCAGGGTGGTCTTCCCTGAGTCTTTGACACACACCCTCCCCTCCTGTGTTGCGTTACAAACTTTGACTCATGGTTGTGACGCAAGAGGTTTCTAAAAAATTAGTGTATCTAATTTTTGTCAAAGACTATTGATAACTTGGTTCTGGGTAACTCAATAGACTTCTACTGACTATTGTCACAATGTAGTCTCACTTTACTTGGCTACTGGTGATCGTCACAAACTTGTCTGGTTGGCGTGAGCCCTCTTCTCAATCGCAATATTATATTAATTAGAGGTTTGTCTGAACCGGACCATTGTCTTATAAGACCTGCCCTCAAATAGCAAATTAACTCACTACCCATACAAAGTTGACTTTCTTAGGGTCAACACATGAATTGCTTCATGTCCCCCATATAATATTAAACAACCTTTGCACAAGCTGTGTGCGACAGGCTTTACCTATCTCGCTTCCGCTTGTAAAGTTATCTTTCACTGTTAAGTTAGTGTTTCGTTGTCTATTGTGTCCCCTGACCCAGAGTTATATCCCTTTGTTCTAAAAGATGTATGTCATTTACATGTTTTGTTTTTCTGGTTGTTTGTGTGTTTGGATCTACCTAATAATATACTTTACTTTCTAACATGTGTGTCTGTCTATAATATGTATGTAAGTTAGTTTTTAAGTGCCATAATTCGGTTAAATGTGGCCACAAACAAGTGTATAACACTAATTCGTGACTACGTTTCCGTCTTATGAGACTTAAAATACTTTATCTAAGGTCTATACTAAACTACACATAACACATTCGAGACAGCACATTTCAACACTGAGAGCAAACGCTTGACGCAGACAAATAATAAAAAGCCGCGTTGAGCGGTAGAAAAAGTCCGCTGGCTGTCCTCACTCTCCACTGTATATTTTCCATTTTCTCTCACCTTCACACTTCTGTCACACATCTTTCCCTCTTCTAATTATTTAAAAACCCTGAAGTGACACTGTACAAGTTTGGCTCAGTTTGAAAAGAGTTGAGCTTAATGACTGTGCGTTACTTACTGCACGAGTCATGTATTTACAAAATATTTACATGGATGAAATAGGGTTGATAGTTTGTACCCTGCTATTATTAAACACTATATTCTACTGAAATACTAATACTACTTCTATAAATATATATCTTCTAATTTGTTGTACAAAATCAATCTAATTTAAGGGAAGTAATCTAATTATCTAAAAAAAATGCAAATGATGTGAGATGAGTTATGTACCTTTCTGAAATGGGTAATATGAAATGTCAGAAAATTATAAATAATGTTCTCATGTTTCAATGAAAAATTATGATTGATAATTTTACTTTACATGGTGTAAATGATGTATGTTAAATGTATAATCCTTTTATCCTATAAGTATAAAATACTTTTAATCTTAAATGATGAGGGTGTTAAAGTGTTCATGAAGATGGAATGACATAAAGTGAAATGAAATGAACTAAATGGTGCTGTTCCTATCTAAACTAAATGGTACTGTTCCTATCTAAACTTTTTATCCTAGTTTTTAATTAGCTGTTATTAAGTTTAAAGTACTATATAGTCTACTTTTATGCTAAGCAAGTGGGTAAATTAATGATTAATCTAAAGTACAAAAAAAATCTATTATATTCCCTAAATCTAATCTAACTCTATATTAAAGTAAGTAATCTAACTATAATTTATCACTATATTAAAAACTGTTATAATACATATCACAATAACTAAATATATATACATGGTATTTATTTACCTCAGGTTAGTGGTTGCCATAACGTACAGGAATTGCTTTCGTTGGCATAGTTTATATATACACAATTATCCTGGGTATATTAAATACACTACACAGTCATACTCGTCATGTCTTATGGGTATTCTTCCACTCGTCGAGTCCGCTGGTGTCGTAGACAAGTATATTTGTGTCTGTTACTTATGCATTGTTCTGACACTGGTCTTCTATGATTGACACAGGTGATTCACCGGAACACAAATGGAGCATAGTAAGTAACGAGCTGTCTATGTACACACGGTGATTCACTTGTTATTGGAGCACAGTTCTTATTCTGCTGACTACGGACACATGGTGGTTCACTGTTCTTAGCACAGTCCTAATCATGATGTCTATGTATTACATAGGATATTTTACACAGGATATTTTAAGTGTACTAAATTAACATTTCTTACACCACCTTTTCATGTGGAATATCAGGTATTTCTACCTCAGATGGTCGACTAAGGGTATCAGCAAGAATGTTGTCCCTACCCTTAATATGCTCTATACTAAAAGTATAATTCTGTAGTATTAATGACCACCTGTAGATGCGGTCGTTGCGATGCACCCCACTTTGTATGACCGTGATTGGGGAGTTATCGGTCTGGACTACGAAGTGATTACCCGCTAGAAATCGATGCAACTTCCTCACCGAATAGATGACGCTTAGGGCTTCCAACTCTAATATGGAATATCTGGACTCAGCAGGTGTGATCTTGCGGCTCACGTAGCAAATTGGATGGAAGATGCCATCATAAAACTGGCCTAGTACTGCAGCGATGGAAATCCTGCTGGCATCTGTCCTAAGATAATAAACGAGCCTAGGATTAGGCAAACGGGGGATTGGTACATTACTAAATAGGAGTTTCAATTTTGACAATGCAGAAATTAATAATGCATCTTTGACATCTAATTTTACTGATGCTTTTAAAACATTTGAAAATACACTTGTAATTTCAGCTAAGTTCGGTATGAACTTACTGTAATAATTTACTAACCCCAAAAGGCTCCTGACCTGCTTCTTTGTTTTAGGCATGGTCAGGTTCATAATTTTAGTAATAATTCTATTGTCAGTTTTTAGTTGTCCTTATGAAATGACATGACCCAAAAAATCAATTTCTTGTAGGCCCAATTCAACTTTGCTCGGTTTGACAGTGAGACCGAAGAGTCGCAACCTATCGAAGACATGTCTGAGTTTCAGTAAGTGTGTTGTCCAGTCATCTGTATGGACACAAATATCATCTATATATGTCACTGTATTCGTCACTCCATGTAGTAAATCTCTAGTTAAGCGTACGAAAGTGGCAGGAGCGTTACGAAGTCCGAAAGGAAGAAACCGCCACTCGTAAAGACCTAAAGGTGTTGAGAATGCAGTAAGATGGATGTATTGCGTCTGCATAGGGACCTGCTAATATCCCTTAGTAAGGTCTAATTTAGAGAAGATTTTGGAGGTGGACATATCAAGGATAAGATCTTCGCAGGAAGGAATTGGTTCTGCGTCGATCTTAGTGACATTGTTGAGTTTTCTATAGTCCACACAAAGACGAATTGTGGAGTCTTTTTTCTTGACCAAGACGATTGGAAAGGAGTACTCAGATGTAGATTTCTGGTTGATTCCACTAGCTTCTAAATTAAGAATTTCCTTATTTAGACATTCTCTGTAGCTAAGTGGGATAGAGTACGGCCTGCATTTGATAGGCTTAGAGTCCGAAAGAAGTATGGAGTGCTCGATCCTGTCCGTCCTACCTGGAATGTCGGAAAATATGTCCTTATATTCTGTTATTAATTCTATTGTCTGTCGTCGTTGCTCGTCTGTTAGTCCTGGTTCTAACTGTATAGAATCCAATGTCGCAGTCTTGTCTACAATTGGAACAGGTAGTTCCATCCCGTCGTCGTCCACCTGATTCAGTACGGTTGTGGTGCTAAGTGCGTTTTATGTAAACTCACTAAGTGTATGCATATCGTCGGCTTTGCCAGTCTCACTAACTAGTGTAGTTGCGTTGTGTATGTCTGTCGTCTGATCCATAGGTGTGGGTGCATTGTGTTCGTCTGTCTCTAATTCTGTCTCTTGTCGTGAAAAGTAGGGTTTCAACATGTTGATATGAAACATCTTTAAGTGTCCGTTTATCGATATTTCATAATCGACATCTGAAATTTTTCGTATCACCTTGAAAGGCCCTTGCCATGAAGTTATCATATTATTACGTTCGTCAGGTAGTAATAGCAATACATCTTGACCAGGTTCAAGAATTGTGGGTCTAGCACTGTTGTCGGGATTGTGATTGAGGATATCTGCACTGTTCACTGGAGTGAGTCTATTCTTCTCCTCCCAGGCAGATATTTCTTCATCTGTGCAGTGTTTTAGCTGGGGTAGACACCCAAGAATTAACTCAGTACAAGGGTTGTCTAGTATTGCACATGTAAAGGTACCAGAAAGGAATGGGGTGTTTATCCGGACTCTTGCCAGAGGATAGGTTTCTATATTTCCAGAAAAAGTACGGCATTTTACAGAGTCACCAGTATAATCTTTTGGATCAACCAGTTCCTTTTTTTTTACTCCAATAATAGAGCTACCACTGTCAAGCAAACATCGGCATGGCTTATTATTGACCAATGCAGTGTGAAACATCAAATTGCCTCTGGAGGCTACAGCTGCGTTTGCATTTCCAAAAGAGGATGTTACAATGTGTCCACATTCTAATTTTCCGTCTGCATGAAATTGGTGACATCGCTCACAACTGTTAAAGTTTACTACATCGTTTACACAACAAACATCTTCAGAATGGTTAAAAGGTAATTCATTCTCGACTTCACACTCAGTCTCACTACCACTATCAGAAGATGTATCAATCAAAATTGCACTGTTGGCCTTCATTCTTTGGCGGCCCAGGCACTTATTCGAATAATGCCCGTAGCTAGAACAGAAGAAGCATTTGACTGCACGCCTGTATGCAGTTCTCTTGTTTTGTTGTTTCTTAATGACCATCTCAAGATGTGTCGGATAGTTTGGTGATTTATCACACATAGAATAAGTATCATGAAAAAGTTGGCAATACACACATTTTGGCAATTTCTGATCTTTCTTGTCGACTCTCTGAAAAGGTTTTTTACTGCTACGATAGCTTTTAGGTTGGTCCTTAACAAAAGAGACTATTTCAGAGTCGATACTTGATGTTTTAAAAATATCTCTATTTGAGGAAAAATATGCTGAGCCTTTCTTCTCAAATTGTTCTATGGTTTCGATGTCTGACTGCTGAAGGAATTTAGCGAAAGGAGATGGTATTGTGGATATGACTTTATCCATGGCTATTAAATTTTTAAGTTTTTCAAAGTCCTTTCCTATGTTTGCTGCACTAAGCCATCTATTTAGCACGCTTTGGACATTCGAGACATAATCGATGAAAGTCTCACTTGGTTTTGGTTTTAAGTTGGAAAATTGCACTTGATACCCAGGGGCATCAAGTAAGAAATGTTGCATTATCCTATCATGAATGTACTGATAGTTAGATCTAAGATCAGTTGGTATTGATTCTATAACTTTAAGGGGTTCACCACTGAGGTTCTTCATGTAAATCATAGCCCACATATCGATTGGTACTTGGTGGTATTTCAGCTGATATTCGACATTTTCTGTCCAAGCTGATATGGAATCTTCTTTACAGAATGGCTTAATAATATTTTTGTATTTATTAAGTTTATTCTCTTCTTGCTGACTCTTTAGTTTTGTAGCGGAGATCTCTAAGTGTGAATCTACTTCCATACCTTTCATCTTTATCTGTGTCTCTGATTCGACCTGTATTTGTTTTTCTTTTACTCTTGCCATTTCATCTATTTCTCTTTGTTTTAATTCTAATTCTTTTTGTTTAATCTCTAATTCCTTCTGTTTAATTTCCTTATCTTGTTCTAATTGTTTTTGCTTTGTTATCTCCGCTAGTTCTACAATATCCTTCTGATGTTGTCTTTCTCGTGCACGTTCATCTCTCTCAGCATCTTTTGCTTCCCTAAATTTTTGATCAGCATATTGCTCTAAATCCTTTCCTGTGTATTCTAATTCCTTGCCTGCTTTTATGAAATCAGCTAAAGTTGCCATGTTGTTGGTTAACCAGCTAGAGTTGATAGGCACTTAAATATTTACTCACTTATTTATATTAGATATGTTAAGTTTTTAAATCCCTGTGTACCAAAAATATACTCTTAGATTACACTTTGAAAAATAGATCACAAAAATCTACTAATAGATCACACCCTGAAAAAGAGATGCATTATTAATCATATTGCATTCAAAATAATTTGGGTATACTCATCTTAACATTCCAGAAAATCAGGTACAATCGTTTGGCACCTCAGGTCCAATCGTTCGGCACTTCGACATACAGCTTGAGTTATTCTCATACACAGCTCTTGTTACATCTGGTTTACAAGAGCGTCAACAATTAACCGTTTGTAAACGACATATGACTTTAGACAATTTGGTACAATCACATGCCCCCGGACAACACAATGTGGTATAATTAATAATAAATGTCAATGTCCTGTCTACGTTCTAACGTCTTCTGCCTTCCCTAACTATGTTGTTTAATTTATGGAAGTGATGTGCAGACCGAGTCTTATTTGCATAGCGAAAGTAGTGCCATCGTGACGGTAAGAAATAGAAACAGTCTACAAATAATTAAATAAATGCTTTGAAATAAATATAAAAGTAATAATAATGTTCAAATAAATAAATATATTCAATAAATAACTTGTATACACAAATAATATTTAATATAAGCCAAAGATTTAGGCTAGCAGCCGCTTGGCGATTTGTAAACAATCCTTCGCTGATTGCAAATGGCGTAGGGCAGCTGTTTGTCAGTCGCGATACGTCATAGGCGCAGCGCTATTTTTAGATTGGAAAAATCGATATTGTCGCCGGCTCATTCTTGTGTATTGCTCCGCCGTAAATCATTTTTGACAAATACTCAGAAATAAATCAGTAATTATAGAAATAAATAATACAAAACTGTAATAATAATACTTACAAATGAGAAGAAAACATGTTCATAAGCACAAAATATTTTAATAAGCCTAAATAAACGTTAATTGGTCACGATGGGCACAGCTCGCACTTTGTTCTAGTCTGCACACGCCATTGTTCACTAACATAAATTAAACCCTGTGATTAACTGACAGTAATACTATTTTAGAGCTGTGGGTGAGTGTTTTAGCTTGAACAATTGTCCAAGCTACACTTCTGACACCACTTTAATCCTAGCCTGTCATCAAGCGATGTTTCAGGCATTACGGGATAAACTTCTCTCGCACCACACAAAAAGATTTGTCAGTCGTACGAGAGGAATTGATTACACATTTTATTGCCACTGGCTCTTTACATTACATCAATGCACATAAACGGTCGCTAATAAATCACACATGAATACACAGAATTGCCTATCACTAGTCTTTCCTAACCCTACTACTAAATCTATCTACTCGGCTAAAGAAATACGCATCGACGCTAAGCGATGTGTTCACTACGAAGTCTGTCCCCTGTCTGACGATTCTCCGCGTGCCCACTACACAGCACGCGGAGGGACCTTGTGCGTACTTCGGTTTTTGCGTGCTGCATCATTCAGCACGCTTAGAGTAGTGGTCTCTCTTGAGTTTCATTCTAGTTCTCCGTGTCTATCACGTTGGCGTGATTATGCCGTGACCAGAGTGCTTACTCTCTGGTTGACACCTCCGTGTCTCATGAGAGAACTATTTGATAGTTCCCCTTCCTATCTACTCTCTACACCTACCCTGCCCTCATGTAGGGGCACTGGGTTACCTCTATTCTACTTGAGGTAGACCACTCATTCAGGGTGGTCTTCCCTGAGTCTTTGACAATCACATGTCCCGTGGAGTGAAGATTTTTTGTGTGCATAACCTTTTTTTTATACAGGACATCGCTGTCAACACCATCATTTTACTGCCGTTCTTGATGTCTTGGCAAGTTTTACGTTCAGTAGTTTGCCATTGATTTCTGAAAGACCGGCTCCCATACAAATTCGTTAAAATCCAGCGCAACGTGGTCTGCTGCCAAGTCGGGCGCAGTTGTGTTTCGAACGCGGGTAAGCGGGATTACGAACCGCACCCATAACTTCTTCGCCGCGGAGCACGGCATAGTTACGATTGGTTGATATAAATATAGGTCTAGCGCCATATAGACAATACACCCCAAGGCCTCGAAAAGGGCTCCTTAATTTATTACGTTATATATATATATATATATATATATATATATATATATATATATATATATATATATATATATATATATATATATATGTATATATATATATATATATATATATATATATATATTCCTGGTAGGTTCATTGTTGATGAGAAAGGAGTCTCCGTGGCGAAGTAGTTAGACCGTCTGCCTCGCTCTCCGAAGGTTGTGGGTTCTCCGAGACTCCTGCGGGTCGTCGTCTGAGCTACAGAGTTTGTGCTTTGTGTGATGCTTTCTGCAGGTTGCCCTGTGGAAAGAGACCGGGCTATATGGGATAAAACCCCGGGCAATGAAGTCGATACTCTCGACTTTTAAGACTTTTTAAAGACGTTATTGTATTGTTGATGAGAAGCTATGTGGACCTTTCTGAAAAATGAATTGGATTACTGGGGATTGGTACACTGGCGTGTGGATCAGAAATATGGATAACAACGAAAACGTTTACAAATAAACTACTTCATGGTGCTTGCGCAAAAAAGAAAGGAATAAAATGGTTTGGCAAATCATCAATGTGAGGCTCATGGAGAGAACTACACAGATACCAGTGAACCAAGAAGTGAAGAAAAGACTTTGGTGATAGATATGTCATACATTGAGAAAACCCGAGAACAGTGTAACTATAGTCTGTCCAGAAATGAATGCCTTCATTCACGATCAATTATTTTGAAAACTGTCTGTTGCAACGTTATGAATTTTCCCCTGCCGTCTTATATTTACCCGCACCCAAGGAATAAGTCTTTGATAGGTCCAAAAGCAACTTAAAGTATTGAAAGCGGCGACATTTCTTTGATGTTTTGGTGAAACACTAGCGATTTCTCGCTAACAAACTTGTTTTACAGTAATTTCCCCGCCAATACGAATGAAGACACAAGGATCTACGCGAGGCTTTTGTCATAAGGCTAATCCCATGTCCCACAAGAAAATCAACTATTCAGTGCTAATGTTTCCGTGTGAAAATGTAATACATTTAATAACATGCACTTCATCTCTGTCTCGTAAATTATATACTGCATATAAACAATCTTTGAAATCTGCTGTACAATCTCCAGAACAAATATATTTTGTTGTTGGGTGGACATAATGATAAGGTTATATGCTAAATATCATCATCTTCCCTCAGTTGGTTACTGAGATATGGAATTTTATATTGGGGCAGACAAAAGTAAACAGACTATATAATAGCCTTAGTCTGAAGCCCTCTGACCAAAAGTAATAGATGAAACCAGCAAACTCAAGGAGAAGATAGGCAGAAACAGAAATTAACAATATGAGAGTAACATGGACAGAGCTGCTTGGGATAGTTAAAGGTAGGGGAATTGGAGTGAGTTTATTGAGATCATGTGCCCTCTTAGGGGATAGATGGTGAAAGAAGGAGACAGGGGCTGGGAAAAGTAAGGAATGATTGCTTACAAAACACAGAGGTCAAAGAATAACCTGGAGTTCATGCATCGGGCCTGTTTCTTCTTGAAGACCTCTTAAGTGAAGCACAACATCCCAGTTTCTAGTAGATCCTCTCACGGGAAAACGTCCCTGTCTGTCTTGGGGCTCATGTTGACTTCTGATGGTCGTAGTGAAGTGGTTGCGAAGTGCTGCCATGTGTGGTGGTGGTCGTGTGTTTGCCAAAATAAACAAAGGATTTTTAGTAGCTGTGGTTGTTTGTGAGAAGCGGACACATGTTAAACAGTGCTTCCAGGAGTGTGCGTATCTGGGTTCCGAATAATACAGAATAAAACGTAGATTCAAGAACAGGTGCATTGGAGTTCGTACTGACGGAACAAAGAGACCGATGGACTGACTGGCAGGCAGACAGGCAGACCTGCTAACCGACTGACCATCCAAACAATCGATAAATCAATCGACGGACAAAGCGACAGACAGAAAAGCCCATCCACCTACCGATCTAGACAGACTAAAACAGACAGACACACAGACAGACATATATAAGAGCGAAAAAGATCGACAGACAGACAGAATGAAAGTGAGACCACCACACAGACATAGGTAAGCAGACAGTAAATAAAGGAGACAGTAAACAGTCAGGCGGACAGGCGGGAAAATAGACAAAAAGATACATTTGAAAATACAATGTCAGACAGACAGACAGTGAGGCTGGTCTGGTTCGCTAGATCAGTTCCGCGTCTAGCGTTCGTTGTCTCGGATGGCTGTGTGAGGTGCACCAAAATGGGATCTTCCCAGCCAACGTGAGTTAGCGAGGCAGGCGTTTCAAGAATGTAACCGCATCGTGCAGCCAGGGTCGTGGTTTGAGCGGGCAAAAGAACAAAATTTGTACGACCGTTCGACAAAGTCTCGATAAGCGCCCACTCTCTCTCGATGAGTAGTGGGCCTGCAGTCAGTAAGCTGGTATAGCATTTTTTTCGGTTAGTCCTGCCGGCGTAGCTTGAAAGCTCGTCGGTAGGCGTCCAGTGGTTTTGCATGTATCACCTTGTACCGGGAGGGCGCGCTTTAGCGATGCTACTCTTGGCTTGCGTGTGCGTGAATAGTCCGTCTGTCCGATAGATATCTGGTTGATCCTGCCAGTAGTCATATGCTTGTCTCAAAGATTAAGCCATGCATGTCTAAGTTCACACTGTCTCACGGTGAAACCGCGAATGGCTCATTAAATCAGTCGAGGTTCCTTAGATGACACGATCCTACTTGGATAACTGTGGCAATTCTAGAGCTAATACATGCTTACCAAGCTCCGACCCTCGCGGAAAGAGCGCTTTTATTAGTTCAAAACCAATCGTCGTTGCCCTTCGCGGGGCGCGGCGTTCCCACTGGTGACTCTGGATAACTTTGTGCTGATCGCATGGCCTTACGTGCCGGCGACGCATCTTTCAAATGTCTGCCCTATCAAATGTCGATGGTACGTGACATGCCTACCATGTTTGTAACGGGTAACGGGGAATCAGGGTTCGATTCCGGAGAGGGAGCATGAGAAACGGCTACCACATCCAAGGAAGGCAGCAGGCGCGCAACTTACCCACTCCCGGCACGGGGAGGTAGTGACGAAAAATAACAATACGGGACTCTATCGAGGCCCCGTAATTGGAATGAGTACACTTTAAACCCTTTAACGAGGATCTATTGGAGGGCAAGTCTGGTGCCAGCAGCCGCGGTAATTCCAGCTCCAATAGCGTATATTAAAGTTGTTGCAGTTAAAAAGCTCGTAGTTGGATCTCAGGTGCAGGCGGGCGGTCCGGCTCGCGCCGGTTCACTGCCCGTTGTTCCTGCCCTACCGTCTGCCGGCTCTCTCCCGTGGGTGCTCTTCGCTGAGCGTCCCGGGTGGCCGGCGCGTTTACTTTGAAAAAATTAGAGTGTTCAAAGCAGGCCTCGGCTGCCTGAATAATGGTGCATGGAATAATGGAATAGGTCCTCGGTTCTATTTTGTTGGTTTTCGGAATTGGAGGAAATGATTAACAGGGACAAACGGGGGCATTCGTATTGCGGCGTTAGAGGTGAAATTCTTGGATCGCCGCAAGACGAGCTACTGCGAAAGCATTTGTCAAGAATGTTTTCATTAATCAAGAACGAAAGTCAGAGGCGCGAAGACGATCAGATACCGTCGTAGTTCTGACCATAAACGATGCCGACTAGCGATCCGCAGGAGTTGCTTCGATGACTCTGCGGGCAGCTTCCGGGAAACCAAAGTGTTTGGGTTCCGGGGGAAGTATGGTTGCAAAGCTGAAACTTAAAGGAATTGACGGAAGGGCACCACCAGGAGTGGAGCCTGCGGCTTAATTTGACTCAACACGGGAAAACTCACCCGGTCCCCCGATGTGTCTCCACCTTGACGTGGTGGGGGAGCTTGCGTGTCCCATAGACCCCATTTGCTTGCCGATGGGTGAAAAATTACATATCGGACAGCTTATGGGATAGGGACCAGACTAAGAGAGACACAACCTGCTGCTCTGCAGGCATAGACTGAGGATAGCAGTCAAAATTTAAATGAGGTGCACAAAGGCAGAATTTCTTGGTCCGGACAAAACTCTTCAGGCTCCCTGTCGAGGGCTGTGGTTGAACGCCTCTAAGCCACAAACCCTCGGATCTTAGAGCCAGGCTGATACCCGTCTACCGGAAAATAGAAACATGATACTGAGCAAGCTACATGCTCAGGTCTGATACATGTACGAAGGCTCCCAGCTGGGGGATACGAGAGTTTCCCGGATGAAGGGGCCTGGCCGTTTCCCGTTCACTGCTGCACGAAGGTAAGGTGCTGAGCCGGCAGCACATGTAGCCTACCTCGTGAGCGAGTACAAAAAAGTCAGAAAAGTGCCCCAGTCGAAGGGTTACGGAAACTGTCTGTATCTAACTCATAGAGAGTGTAGACAAAAGTGGAATAATGTCTCATCAACGCAAGATGGAACGCACGGCGAGCGAACCTATTGCGTGGTCTGAAGTCACAAGCAAAAGCTTACCGAGTGGATGTCACTCGCAGTCTGACCGCTCCTGGTGTGTGATTGAGCGATCAGTGGCAAGTGGGATGCCCAACACATGGAAGTGAGGAACTAAAGCAGCCATGAGCAGGACGTGGAAACTCCTTGGGCGAGCCCAGTCTCAGAGCAATATGTGCCGGCTCTGCAATTATGGAAGCCTCCTTGGATAGCGAGATAATGCCCATGGTCTGCCCCTGCCTCCCCTTTAGGGCAGACCACGATATCGTTGATCGTTCTATCTTGACCAGCTGAGATGTGGGTGACATTACAACAGTCTAACGTGTCTCGAAACCAGAGGAAGGCTAACCTCACTAAAAAATGCCCGCCGGAAGTCGGAAGTGTCGGCCTACGGGTGGCAAACTAAAAATTGACACTACGCAATTACGTCCGAGTGAAATGTCTCGCCCGATAGTCTCTCGTGCTAGGAACAGCTCTGACTACCTAGTTTCCGAATGCCGCTCTTGTTCGGAACAGCTCTGACTAGGTAGTTTTCCGAATGTCCGCCGTGCCTGGAACAGCTCTGATGGGTACAGGGACAAGCACATGTCCGAAAACTCGCTTAGTGGAAACTAACCGCAGAGCTGACTGGTTTGTGCAGGAACGGCCCACGGCGAGCGAAATGCCCAATATATTGAAGTGAGGAATTAAAACAGCCATGAGCAGGACGTGACGATTCCCTCGGTAAACCCAGCACCAGAGCGTTATGTGCCGGCTCTGCAATTATGGAAGCCACCCAGGATGGCGGAAAATGCTATGGACTGTCCCTGCCTTCACTTGAGGGATGACCGTGTAGTCTTCGACTGTTCCAACTAGACCAGCTGAGATGTGGACGGTACCACAAAAGTGAGAGTCTCCCAGGATTGCTAACCTGGTCAAAAATGCACGCTAAAAGTCGGATGTGTTGGCCTGAGGGTTTCGACCCGAGGGTGCCTAACCAGACACACCGCAATCACATCTGAAAAAATCACTCCGGATGAACGCAAAGAAGAAGAAGACAGACAGACAGACAGACAGACAGACAGACAGACAGACAGACAGACAGACAGATACGTGAATGAAGGTGCTATATGACAGTACTCATTCTAAAGAAAAGCAACATACAGCACTCTTCATAGTCTAACTTCTTATTCTTAACGGGCACACAGACAACCAGAATGAAGGCACTGTATGACAGTACGTATTCCAAAAAAGTAACAACATACTGCACTTTCCCACTCTGGCTTCTCATTCTTAACGGTTACCAACGACCCATCCAACATTCTCAGAATTGTTGTATCAATCACCACACGAAAAATATTTAATGAGAAATGAATATAACTGCGTAACGGAGTTAGAGGGATCCAAGTACACATAACATTCCGTAACCTCCGAAGCCACAGGGACTGTGAGATGAACGAGTCCCTAATGGCAGTTGATTGAGCGGAAATCATATCTTAAGGATATATTTGTTTCCACACCGCCGATGACTAGCCTACGGGAATTCCAGACACGAGAAGTGCACTGAACCGACTTGTTCCACTTCAGTTTCCAAGATATCTGTACAGTGTTTATTTTTCTTCTACAAAGTTTGATCTGAAAGTCATAACAGGAACAGCGGAAGTAGGAAGAAGACGATCGTTGTAATACCCCTTGCTGTTAATGGTTAACAGGAGCGGCGTCACTGAACTCAGGACACGCCCTTCAGAGCGTCATCTCAGTTGGCAGATATCGTACTCTATTAATTCTTGGTATACCAGTTGCAGTCTGGTTAGATTGCACTAGTTCCAGTATGTGTATTTTATGTTCATTCTGTATTTACATTGGTGTGTTACTGCATTCTGTATCATAAGTTTTCTCCTGAACGCTTGTACTGTTGAAGGCTAGAGATGCTAACTCTCCCGCCATATATTTGTTGGATTCACATGTATCACGTACATATATATCTGTCCGTATGCGCGCGCTTACACACACACACACACACACACACACACACACACACAAACACACAAACACACACACACTCAAACACACACACACACACACACACACACACACACACACACACACACTCGCGCGTGTGCGTCGAACTACACTTGCTCCTTCAACGAGGCGCTGTCTGTGTGGAACGTGATAGGTTAGAATCCAAGCGTGGGCACTATAGATTTCACGATTTATATTGTTTATTGTGCCTTCTAAGCTCAGATATTGTCTTCTATTTCTAAATAGGCAGACAAATACCACCAGTGTCGAAGAGTATCAAAGACAGTGTATGTTATATATTTCAGCCAAAATGTGATTCACTTCATATGAAAAATAATGTTGCAGTATACACCTGACGAGATTGCCATAGAGCGGTGCCCAATAATTACGTCATAGCAATTGAGTGGAGAATCCTAGAAGCCAAATGCTGAGAGAAACTAGGAAAAATTGTCAACAGAGAGAAAACGTCACGCTGACATCGTTTGACAACAAACAGACTTTGTGGGGTTCTCGACAGAGAAGGCCCTGCATTTGGATTCTTGAAGAAATTGGCGTGGATAACAGTTGTTTGACAAAGGATCAGTGGATGGATGACACGGACAGATGAAGTGATGAAGCACCAATGATGTCACGGAATGTCGCCATCGACTGAAAAATCTGTGGGCAGAAGTAACCTAGACAGATTGATCGAACAGCGTCACAAATGATGGACAGACGAACGGAAGAATGAAGGTGACAAATGACTGAGAGGAAATAGGGTTCGTATGATAATATGTTAGATATTTATTAATTAACTCTATCGCCGGCTTGGCAGCACAGGCCCGTTAGAGGAATATCAATATTAGTACCATAACCTTGTGTCAGCTGTGAGAATAAAGCAGCGACTGTTTCTGATGCTCAGCAAGAGTCTACCTTGTCATTACTTGCTAGTTCCGGCTCCAGTTCATTTACAAGTTCAAGTTATTGTTGGATCGTTTGAGCCTTAGGATTACCAATTGACTTACCGTTGATTCCTTGATGTACCTTTACCTTATGAGTAGCGCAGTCGCGGTATAGCAGAGATGCAGCGAAATATACCTGGCAATATATCTTGCAACCCACTATATATGGATTCTGTGTGTGAATTCACTAATGGAAAACATTGTTTAACTTGATTTCTTTTGCCCTATGGATTCCTGACTAAGACATGTCTAGTTATACCAGTCTCAAGTTTTGGCAATATATTTATGACCTATTCGCTAAAGGGCTTGCGAACGCGGTTTGTAAGCCCGTATACCCGGGTTCGAAACACGGCGGTGCTGGTTTTTTTCGAAAAAGGTATAGGGGCCGGTCGTTCAGAAAGCAATGGCAAACTACTGAACGTAACACTTGCCTAGTACATCAACAGCAGCTGAAAATGCTGGTGTTGACTGCAACGTCCCGTAAGGGATACGCAAAAAAAAAAAATTCAGCGATAGTGTCTTTTCTTCACCTCTACACTGGTATTTGTCTAGTTCTTCCCAGTAGCTATACTTTGGTGATTATGTCAAACAATTGTACTCCTATCTTGCGTAGACATCTGTTAGTGAATGTTTTTAGTTTATTAGTGATCCTGTTAGTCGTTCTGCATGTTTATGTCCCATACAGCAGTACCGATTTAACGTTAGAATTGAATAGAAAAAGTCAGTCAGTCAGTCGCGGTTCCAACTTTACGGCATAGAGTTGCCACACCATGCCCCATTACTGCGCCAGTGAATATCGCACAAAATGCTCCTCACTGCCCCATGTGAAAAGTGGAACAGACAGGAGTCTCGACAAGCCAACAACCTGAACAGG
>OY992884.1:52303588-52328588 GCA_963921405.1 Cepaea hortensis
GAAGCAGAAGAGAAGGGATGGTTGGAATGGGAGGAGGATTAGTAGCAGCAGCAATAAAAGAAGAAGTTGAAACAGGAGAACATGAAGAAAATGTAGTAAAAGTATGAGGGTAAGTTAATAAGTAAGTCACAACTGGCTGTAGAAAAATAATTAAATATGATAACAACTTGAAACCAGTTTATTTGTATACATACAATGTCCCTATATTGCCGGTTCCCTATATTGTCGGTCTCCGTGGTCGAGAGGTTAGCAGCTTTCTCCGTAACCCCGAATACTCTCGTGGTTGACGTGAGAGCACGATAATCGGAAGCGATTCGAGTCGCGCCAATGTCTTATGAGAGTATGGAGCCGTTCGCTCAGAAAGCAATGGCAAACTACTGAGCGTAATCTTGCCAAGAAATCAACAATCAGCTGAAAGATGCTGATGTAGACAGCGATGTCATGTAAAGGATATGAAAAACATTTTTGTCCCTTTATTTCTCAACATAATTTCCACCAACATTGATGCACTTATTCCATCATTTTATCAGTCCTCCCAAACCGGCTGCATAGAACTCCGTGCTTTGTTTTCATTTACAGGCCATCTCACAGAACTGTGTGACTTACTTATTGACTCGCACGCGTAACTTTTTCTACCCAGCTATGCACCGCTTTACGAGACAAACATTTGTCAGCATAAACACTGACAACCCACCTTGGTAGGAGACATTTCGCGAATGACGCCGAAGTTGAATGTAATGTGAAAACGTGGTTTAGAAAACAGAGCACGCAGTTCTGTGCAGCCGGTTTGGGAGGACTGATAAAACGATGGGATAATTGCATCAATGTTGGTGGAAATTATGTTGAGAAATAAAGGGAAAATATATCTATAAAAATAAACTGATTTCAAGCTGTTATCATATTTAGTTATTTTTCTACAGCCATTTGTGACTTACTTATTAACTTACCCTCGTAGTAGTAGTAATAGTAGTAGTAGTAGTAGTAGTAGTAGTAGTAGTAGTAGTAGTAGTAGTAGTAGTAGTAGTAGTAGTAGTAGTAGTTGTTGTTGTTGTTGTTGTTGTTGTTGATGATGTTGTTGTTGTAGCAGCAGGAGCAACAGCAGACGAAGAAGAAGAAGAAGAAGAAGAAGAAGAAGAAGAAGAAGAAGAAGAAGAAGAAGAAGAAGAAGAAGAAGAAGAACTACATAAACAACCCTATCATATTTAGACTACCATGCTAATCGACTCTTCCTTGATCGATCAGGGCATCATTTACCCAACACTTCTTAATTATGAATACACCACATGGAGCTGACATCTTTCATAATGTTTCTCAGACCGGCCGCTGGCTCCCGCAATCAGTCAAAGGAATCTTAATTTGTCCTGGCCTTGATATAGAATGTTATTACTGTGCATCTCTATCACTGTACCGGTGCATCTGTAGGTTATTCATCTTTCTGACGCAAGTTATGGATAGTGTGTTATTTTCGCCGCCATCGTAATGTATTTTGAAGCTTTAACTGATTCAAGGGCGAAGAATAATATATCGCCAAATAGTACCTCCTGTTATACAGAAGGACGATATATCGCCATGCTTGGGTCAACATGCCGGACTCCCTGGCGAAGAAGTTAAGGACGCTGTTCGTAATCCCGTTTATTCACGTACGAAACACAGCTGTGGGAGATTCGGCAACGGATCGCGTAGCGCTGGTTACTTACGGAGGTATCTTGGCCGGCTTTTCAAAAATCAATGGCAAACTACTAAACGTAAAACTTGCCAAGACAACAACAACAGCTGAAAAACGCTGGTGTTGACTGCAATGTCCTGTAAAGGATATGCGAAAAAAAGGGTCAATATGTTATTTGTTTTGCTTCATGGTATATTTGGCAGATGCAACGCTCACTGAATTGAAATATACATGATACTTGTTTGTTTAAATGTGTACCATGTTTTGTCTTAACCTGCTTTTTGTTTGGCTCAGAATCAGTTCAAAAAGCGCCATGGTTATCAGGGTCATCGTGTTTATAGCACCTGTCAGTCGTGACAGACGATAGTTTGTTACATGGTTATCAGGGTCATCGTGTTTATAGCACCTGTCAGTCGTGACAGACGATAGTTTGTTACATGGTTATCAGGGTCATCGTGTTTATAGCACCTGTCAGTCGTGACAGACGATAGTTTGTTACATGGTTATCAGGGTCATCGTGTTTATAGCACCTGTCAGTCGTGACAGACGATAGTTTGTTACATGGTTATCAGGGTCATCGTGTTTATAGCACCTGTCAGTCGTGACAGACGATAGTTTGTTACATGGTTATCAGGGTCATCGTGTTTATAGCACCTGTCAGTCGTGACAGACGATAGTTTGTTACATGGTTATCAGGGTCATCGTGTTTATAGCACCTGTCAGTCGTGACAGACGATAGTTTGTTACATGGTTATCAGGGTCATCGTGTTTATAGCACCTGTCAGTCGTGACCGACGATAGTTTGTTACATGGTTATCAGGGTCATCGTGTTTATAGCACCTGTCAGTCGTGACAGACGATAGTTTGTTACATGGTTATCAGGGTCATCGTGTTTATAGCACCTGTCAGTCGTGACAGACGATAGTTTGTTACATGGTTATCAGGGTCATCGTGTTTATAGCACCTGTCAGTCGTGACAGACGATAGTTTGTTACATGGTTATCAGGGTCATCGTGTTTATAGCACCTGTCAGTCGTGACAGACGATAGTTTGTTACATGGTTATCAGGGTCATCGTGTTTATAGCACCTGTCAGTCGTGACAGACGATAGTTTGTTACATGGTTATCAGGGTCATCGTGTTTATAGCACCTGTCAGTCGTGACAGACGATAGTTTGTTACATGGTTATCAGGGTCATCGTGTTTATAGCACCTGTCAGTCGTGACAGACGATAGTTTGTTACATGGTTATCAGGGTCATCGTGTTTATAGCACCTGTCAGTCGTGACAGACGATAGTTTGTTACATGGTTATCAGGGTCATCGTGTTTATAGCACCTGTCAGTCGTGACAGACGATAGTTTGTTACATGGTTATCAGGGTCATCGTGTTTATAGCACCTGTCAGTCGTGACAGACGATAGTCTGTTACATGGTGCTTCAAACAGGTCACCATAACTACAGTCTGTGGCAGTAGCGAATGACATCCCCTTGGCACAAAGCCTGGACTAAATTGTAGAGACCATGTGTTGTCCATGCAGCATGATCCCTCTCTCGGCTTGCATAGTCTACTCCAGAGGACAGGTGACTCCAATACGTCTGGAACAGGACAAACTGCAGAAGCTGCCGGATCAGCGGAGCAATGCTCTATCCTCCTGTCGCAGCTTTAATCCTAGACCAGTTGCAAACCACGACTTAGGGCCTGGTCTGCCCTACCACGACATTTAGTCTGAAAGATGTTTTTCCTCGCACCAGGATAAGGCTTGTACTCGCCCAACTTCGCTCTTCGAATCGTGGAAAACGTGTGTTGTGTTGTTTGTCCATCAAGAATGATGATGACCATTCATTTCATCCAGTGGGGTTGAAAGTATGGAGCCGTGAGTTCTAAGATTGCTGATAAGGCCTATTTTGGCTCGAAATGTTCTTTGACAATGTGGACAAAGAATGCTTGACGTTTCTGGAGGAGGATTTTCTGCAGTGGTTTTTCTGTTCTGTCTTTTCTTCATAGCTCTTGCAGTCCTGGTTGCCTCACAAGTGACTGCACCCTTGCGTAATGATGCACGCCACGAATGTCGGTCTCTGGCTGCAGTCTCCCAGGTGTCGTGATGAATTCCAAAAGCATTCAGTGAGATTTTCAGAGTGTCTTTAAAGCGTTTCTGCTGGCCGCCTTGGGAGCGTTTACCACAACGCAACTCGCCGTAAAAAATTCGTTTAGGGAGCCTGTAATCTGGCATGCGAGTCAAGTGACCAGCCCAGCAAATCTGATTCTTCATTAGTAGAGTGTGGATACTGGGCATGGACGCTCTTTCTAGGACTTCAGTGTCTGGGATCTTGTCTTGCCAATTAATCTTCAGTAGCTTCCTTAGGCAGACTGTGTGGAAGTGGTTTAATTTCCTAGCGTGTCGCTGATAAACAGTCCAGGTTTCACAAGCATATAGCAGTGTGGAAAATACAACTGCTTTGTAGAATTTCAGCTTTGTTTGCAGGCATTTTCCATTTCTGTCTCATACATTCTTGTACAGTCTGCCAAAGGTCGCGCTGGCCTTGGAGATTCTTGCATTCACTTCATCATCAATTGTGGCAGCTTGTGACACAGTGCTGCCAAGATAGGTGAATTTGTCCACAACACTTAGACTATGACTATTCACTTTTATATTCGGCACAGTGTGATTATTCCCTGGAGCTGGCTGGTACATAACTACAGTCTTCTCCAAATTGATATTGAGTCCAAAGTTGGCACAGGCATGTGAGAAAGCTGAAACATTATGTTGCATGTCCGCCTCTGAGTTGGCGTATAGAGCGCAATCATCAGCAAACAGGAGCTCTCTGACGGTGTCGCTGTCAATTTTGGTTTTAGCTTTCAGCCTTCTGAGATTGAATAACTTTCCATATATGCGGTAGGTGATGTCTATTCCAATGTCGTTGTTCTCGAAGGCATTCATCAAGATAGCTGAAAACATGAGGCTGAACAGTGTTGGTGCCAGGACACATCCTTGTTTCACTCCATTGGTGACAGGAAAGGGTTCAGACAGTTCACCATTTTCCTGTACTCTTGCCTGCATGCCATCATGAAATAGCTGCACTATTTGGACAATCTTTTGTGGACAGCCATATTTTGCCATAATCTTCCACAGTCCTTCTCTGCTGACTGTATCAAAATCCTTGGTAAGGTCAATGAAAGTGGAGAACATTTCGAAGTTCTGTTCCTGACATATCTCTTGCAGCTGCCTTGCAGCGAAAATCATGTCAACAGTTCCTCGTTCTTTTCTGACGCATTTTCTGAAGCCTTCTGAAATGGAAAACGTGTAACAGTGCATTAACAGATTCACTGCCAAACAAAAAGTAGGTTTTGACCAAACAAAAATGAATGGCGGAAAATGGGTAGTAGGGGCGTGTCACATTTGTGACTTACAAGTTATTAATATGGTAGCAGTCATGTTGTATTATATATCAAATTATATTTGCTTAGGGAAAACTATTGTACGTAAGCCATTAACATATATGGAAAGTTGCTTAAGACGATTAATCATCCCATGGCAATTAATCAGTTACAGAGACGGCGCGTCGGGTCCAGAGAGACGAACAGCACTGATTGGGAGAGAGCTGGGCAGGTACAACATCGACATTGCAGCCTTGAGTGAGACACGACTTGCAGAAGAAGGCCAAATCTGTGAAATAGGTGCCGGCTACACATTTTTCTGGAGTGGAAGGAAAAGCGAGGAAAGACGCCAATCCGGTGTGGGATTTGCCATTAAGTCGACCCTGGTCGGCAAATTAGCTGGATTTCCAAAGGCTATAAACGACAGGCTCATGACCATGAAGTTGCCTCTGCTGAATGGAAGGAAGCACGCAACCATTGTGTGTGTCTACGCACCAACTATGACCAACGAAGATGATGTCAAGAACAAGTTCTATGAGGACCTGCACAATGTATTAACATCTGTTCCCAAAGGAGACAAACTTATACTCCTTGGGGATTTCAATGCCAGAGTAGGCACGGACACCACCTCTTGGAGTGGCATTACTGGAAAGCATGTAGTCGGAAATTGTAACAGCAATGGACCCCGCCTCCTTCAGACATGTGCCGAACATGATCTCGTGATTACGAACACAATTGTCCGTCTCCCCATGAGAAATAGGACATCGTGGATGCATCCTCGCTCGAAACACTGGCACCTCATTGACTATGTCATCGTCAGGAGGAGTGACAGACAAGACGTTCGAGTGACAAAATCAATGTGTGGTGCCGAATGTTGGACAGACCATCGTCTCATTGTCTCGAAAATGAACATCCACATCAGGCCACCTCGCTTCCTCAAGGGGCGAAAATGCAAACAAAGCTAAATGTCATCCGCCTAAACAGCAAGAAAATGCAGCAGTCGTTTGAAAATATGCTGGAAGACCGCCTCAAGCCCAATGCTGAAGCTAAACAGGATACAGAAACAGAATGGAGAGCCTTAAAGGACACAATTTACAACACTGCTATGGAAATCCCGGGTCCAGCCCCCCGAAAGCATAAAGACTGGTTTGATGAAAATTCCGAAGACATCAACCAATTGCTGGCCAAGAAACATCTTCTCCTCAAGGCACATTTAAATGACCAAAAGTCAACATCAAAAAAAAGATGCTTTCAAGAACATTAAGAGAGTAGTGCAGCAGAAACTTCGGCACATGCGGGACTCCGGGCTGAGCAGCAAAGCTGATGAAATTCAGGGCTTTGCTGACAGACATGATATGAAAAACTTCTACGACTCACTGAAAGCGGTCTATGGTCCTTCATCACCAGGCATAGTTCCCCTCCTCAGTGCAGATGGGGGAACATTGGTCACCGAGAAGAAAGAAATCCTTCAACGCTGGGCAGAGCATTTCAGCAAAATCTTAAATGCAACTTCCTTCTTCGATGATGAAACCATCAACTGCCTTCCTCAAGTTCCCACCAATGAGACACTTGATGACCTGCCAACCATAGTGGAAGTAAACAAAGCCATCCAGCAACTCTCCAGCGGCAAGGCACCTGGTCTTGACTCCATCCCAGCAGAGATATACAAGGCAGGTGGGCCGGTCCTAACAGAGCAGCTTCACCAAGTCTTCACAAACATATGGATGAACGAGACCATGCCACAAGATTTTAAGGACGCATCAATAGTCCACCTTTACAAACGTAAAGGAAACCGCCAATCCTGTGACAACCACCGAGGCATCTCCTTGCTTTCAATTGCAGGGAAGATACTCGCCAGAATTCTGCTCAATCGCCTCACAGATCATCTCGATCAAGGTCTTCTTCCTGAGAGTCAATGTGGCTTCAGAAAAGAACGTGGAACTGTTGACATGATTTTCGCTGCGAGGCAGCTGCAAGAAAAATGTCAGGAACTGAACTGCGAAATGTTATTCACTTTCATTGACCTTACCAAGGCTTTTGATATAGCCAGCAGAGAAGGACTGTGGAAGATTATGGCGAAATATGGCTGTCCACGAAAGTTTGCCCAAATAGTGCGGCTATTTCATGATGGTATACAGGCAAGAGTACAGGAAGATGATGAGCGTCTGAGCCCTTTCCTGTCACCAATGGAGTGAAGCAAGGATGTCCTGGCACCAACACTGTTAAGCCTCATGTTTTAAGCTATGCTGACGAATGCCTTCGAGAACAATAACATTGGAATAGACATCAACTACCGCATGGATGGAAAGTTGCTCAATCTCAGAAGGCTAAAAGCAAAAACCAAAACTAACAGCAACACCGTCAGAGAACTGCTGTTTGCTGATGAATGCGCGCTATATGCCAACTCAGAGGCAGACATGCAACACAATGTTTCAGCTTTCTCACATGCCTGTGCCAACTTTGGGCTCAATATCAACTTGGAGAAGACTGTAGTGATGTACCAGCCAGCTCCAGGGAATAATCACACTGTGCCGAATATCAAAGTGAATGATCATAGACTAAGTGTTGTGGACAAATTGACCTATCTTGGCAGCACCGTGTCACAAGCTGCCACAATCGATGACGAAGTGAATGCAAGAATCTCCAAGGCCAGTGCAGCCTTTGGCAGACTGTACAAGAGTGTATGGGACAGAACTAGAATAAGCCTGCAAACAAAGCTAAAAGTCTACAAAGCAGTTGTATTATCCACACTGCTATATGCTTGTGAAACCTGGACTGTTTATCAGCGACACGCTAGGAAATTAAACCACTTCCACACAGTCTGCCTAAGGAAGCTACTGAAGATTAAATGGCAAGACAAGATTCCAGACACTGAAGTCCTAGAAAGAGCATCGATGCCCAGTATCCACACTCTACTGATGAAGAATCAGATTCGCTGGGCTGGTCACTTGACTCGCATGCCAGATCACAGGCTCCCTAAACGAATTTTTTTACAGCGAACTGCGTTGTGGTAAACGCTCCCAAGGTGGCCAGAGGAAACGTTTTAAAGACACTTGGAATTCATCATGACACCTGGGAGGCTGCAGCCAGAGACCGAAATTCGTGGCGTGCATCATTGCGCAAAGGTGCAGTCATATGTGAGGCAACCAGGACTGCAAGAGCTGTTAAGAAAAGGCAGGACAGAAAAACCACTGCAGGAAATCCTCCTCCAGAGACGTCAAGCATTCTTTGCCCACATTGTCAAAGAAGATTTCGAGCCAAAATAGGCCTTATCAGCCATCTTAGAACCCACGGCTCCACACCTTCAACCCTACTGGATGAAATGAATGGTCATCATCATTCTTGATGGACAAACAACAAATCAGTTAAAGCGCCGTGTCCTCGCAGAGAATATCACTGCATGTTCTGGAGGTGTGTTGGGCCTGTAGTTCCACTCCCATCTATTTAGAGACCAGTTGCCATTCAAAAAGTGTAATGTGCGGACATCCCAAGTCATTTCCTGGTACCTATTTCTGTCTGCTCAACCTGGGGGGGGGGGGGGATGTCTATTTTCAAAATCCCCCTCAAACGCACGACTACGGCAAAACAAATGAGGACACTGAAATAGCATGAGAAATACACGTTGAACCAACAAACTTTATTTTCACAAATTTAAGCATTAGTCACACAGGCCCGCATGATATTCTGCCTTTCTGATCTTTCTGCACTCATATGTTATTTCATTCACACATCACTAATGATGCTAATCTTAGGCAGCAACGGTAACAGCAGAAACAATATGCATTATACACGCATGGAAAAATCTTCAGTAATAAATAATATATTAATTTTTATTACATCAGCATTATCAAGTGCCTTTGCCAGCCTTGCCAGTAGGAGTTCATGTCTCTCCACCGATTCGGTCTGAAATATCCTGGATCATCACTGCTGATGATATTCCCCCATGCCACCGTCTCAATCCATCCAGCATAATTTCGCTTGGTCTTCCTCTGCCTCTCTTGCCGCCGATCTTTCCAAGATCTTTTCTTCAATGCCTCTCTTCTAATAACGTGAGCACAGAAAGTTGTTTGTTCATTACGTATTGTTCAATACAACATGACCAAAGAAAACTGTTTGTCCCATTCTTATTGTTGAATATTATGTTCTAGTTTCATTTGCCTCTTTTAGGCAGTCGTTGTTAGCTACTCTGGCAGTCCAAGGAATTTGCAACAATGAAGTATATGCAACGAACCACAATTAAGAGAATATTTATTATACTAGTTGTCCCTTGAGATTATTATTATTATTATTATTATTATTATTATTATTATTATTATTATTATTATTATTATTATTGTAAGGGTGCATGTAGTCTGTACTGAGATATTGTTCAAACATGAGGCTTTGATAGACACACTTAGAAGCAGAGACAAGATGTAGAGATCAGAGGAGAACACGCTCTATTACAGTGACTTTCGTATTCCTCACAAGACATCACAATAAACGCTAGCATTGCTGAACTGTTTGTGCTTTTCTAGTCAATTTTAAGTTCAGCAATTTTCCACTACTTTATGAATGGCAACGCTTATACCATCGAGAAAATTAACCCATAGAGGTCTTCTTCCAACTCAACTGTGACTCATTTCGAACCCGGTATGGCAGGATTGTGAGACTGCATTAACTAACTGTAAGCCACAGACACATAAGCCTTCAATCAACCCAAGTTCAAGTCATCCTATCCCTTGCTATCTATTGTAGGTCCATCCACGTCCTCCTCAAACAGTTAATCTGGCTTTATGTATATTTTCCATACATATAAGAATGCTAAAAATTAATTGGACAGCCAAAATTAGCAATCGGGAAGTTTTAATGGAAGCTGAGTCGCAAAGACAACTTATCACAAACCTCAGAAAGAGGTACTCTTAGTTTTTTGGCCACATTAGGAGAAGACAAAAACTGGAAAGTGTTGTGACAACCGGAAAAAGTAAAGTAACGAAAGATAGAGGACGACAGCTTGAGAAATTTCTTGACAGTTTTGTGTCATGGCACGGAAGAGAGTCAACACACGAATTGATCCATGCCATCGTAGGTTGTAATTTGTGGAGAGGCATGATCGCTCACGCCATCCAGCAAGGTACTGATGATGATGATGCATTTTAGCTCTCCTCCTATTTCGTTCTCCGTATGGGTTCCAGACAAGTGAGTGTCTATTTATGCTATAGAGAGGACACATTAGACCAGATAAGGAAGTTCTATCGGAACTCAAAATAAAAAAGAGCGGTGTGGAAACAATTTAAATCATCAAGTGCCCTGCAAGATGGCGTAGGCGTTCATGTCTCTCTCCACATAATTCGGTCTTTGGTGTTATGGATCAATTCTGTTAATAACGTTCTTTCATGCCACCGTCTTAATCCATCCAACATCATTTCTCTTGGTCTGCCTCTGTCTCTTTTCCCACTGAGCTTTCTGTGGTTACAATGTTCTCCAATGCCTCTCTTCTTATCTCATGACTGAAAAAAAGCTGCTTGTCTCTTTCTTATTATTGTATATAATGTTACAGTTTCATTAGTCTCTTTCAATCAATCGTAATTAGTTACTCTGGCAATCCAAGAGGTTCGATACATTCGTCTCGGGAAGCACAACGCTATTGCTTCCACGTTCTTCCTAATTTGTCCATCTACATTCCATTATTTACTGCCATACAGAAAAACAGGTTCAATATAGCTTTTCAGCATTCTTTTTTACATGCAATGATACTAACTTATTGTTGGCAAAAATAACATTGAAAAATGCATGGTTCATCAAACAAAGCTGCCACCTACTGAAAATCATAAAGGGGGAAAGATTCAAAGATATAAACGGGCAGAAAACATTGGCATATGCTTAGGATACAGCCTAGCAGAATCTACAACGGAGGTTCCGGATAGGCGCTTTTGGAGATTCTCATCTCATGTCATCTCATCTCATTTCGTCTCGTCTCGTTTCGTCTAGCCTCGTTTCATATCATCTCATCCCATCTCATCTCATCACATCTCAGATCATCTGATCTCATCTCGTCTCGTCTCATCTCATTTCGTATTATCTCAACTCATCACATCTCATATAATCTGATCTTACCTCGTCTTGTCTCGTCTCATCCCATTTCTTAAAGTCTCATCTCATCACATCTCATATAATCTGATCTCAGTCTCGTCTCGTCTCGTCTCATCGCATCTCATTCTCGTGCCAACGCGTCTCATCTAATCTCATCTTATTTCATATATCTCATCTCATCGTGTTCCTCTTGTACTTTGCGATGTCGTGGTGAAGCATAACCAGTGGGAGAGTTTATGGGCTCCATACCGAGGTCCCCAATTCTTAAGTACAGCCTATATTTATGCGGAGATGATACCGTAAGTTGATTCGACTCAACACAGATGTCGCCCAAATACGCCTCACTAGCTTAAACGGGGCATAATGGAAGAGGAGAGACTTGATTAAACCGGGTTTAACCCCAAATGCCTTGGTCTTCTTCCTGCAGAGCTGTCAGCCCAAAGCGACACACAGAACACAAATTCTATAAAATATTTTATTCTAAGCCTTACTGAGTCTATTGTTCAACCATTTCACCCGTGATTTGTCAACTTAAAGTACACATCCTGGTTATCAAGGACTTAAAACGAGGCACGACTGACGCAGCTACCTGCTTGAAAAACCCGACAAAGATAGTATTTAGTTTCATAAACAATGTTTTTAGAAATTTGAAACTTTCCGTGTTTCTAATTTGATAAGCATATAATGTCGTCAACAGTGGTTTTAATGTCTGAGATGGCTAGTGCCCTATATATTCTTAAAATAGATAAAGCAATTGCTGGGATACCCAGACCATTTAAAACACCACATTGAGCAGGTTATTTACAAAGCGTCGCTCTCATCGCGGCCTCTGGATCTCTGGCCATGTCTCCCGCCTCCTGCACCCTCAGGTCAAGGCTGTCTGCAAAGTCCCTTGTCCATCTTCATGGTGGTAGACCCCTGCCTCTTACCGCTGTTATTTCCCAGCCACAGTGATGTTTTCTAACACGGCCAACGTATTTCAGGTTCAGAAGCATGACACTGTTTATGTGTCAGTTTTCTTCCATGTTGAGATCTTGTAGAATGTCAGTAGTTTTATTCTTCTTGGTCAACGATATTCTAACAATTTTCTGTAGCATTTGATTCGAAAAGCCCCAATTTTCTTATGTAATTATTGCGAAGTTGTCATAGACTCATATCCATGTTTTGCTACAGGAAAGATGTATGTTCTCAAACATTTTACTTAAGCTTGTTTGCTGATGTTGTACCATAGGTTCTTAATATTGTTTAATCTCTGCAATGCCATGGCCAGCCCGCGTCTAACTCCCTCTAAAAAGTTCCAATTGTAGTGTATTGTAAAGCCAAGTTAATCAGGGTTCGTGGCATGTTCAATCTCTTCATTCTATGATCTGTGGTTGGAACGTCGCTTTGTCTATGGGCATCATTTTTTATCATTGGAATATCATGAGAAATAAATCCACGTGAAAAACATCTGGTGGTTTCTGAGAAGAGTGCAGAGAATAGCAAGGACGGAAAGATAGACCAATGGCCAAGTCTTACGGGGGACATATGAAAGCCGTGGACTGATTAGAGAAATTGGACGTAGACAGTCACACTGTTTTGGACATGTGAGAAGAAGTACATTGGAGAACTTGGTGACAACTGGCAAGATTGAGGGGAGGAGAACAAGGGTAAGGTAGAGAAGTAAATACCTGGATAGCGTGGCTACGTTGTATGGTTGAGACAAGAACAATGAGCTGATCCACGACTCTGGTGATCGATTGAGATGGCGAAACATAAACGCGCACGCTTATCGGCATGGCACATGATGATGTTGATTGATTAAACCATAATATGACAAATAGAAAGAAGTAGCGTTAAGGGTACACACTAGACAGCCAACATTTGTTGGTTTGTGAATACTCTGTGGAGACTATGCCCCGTACATCTAAGCCTTGAAAGGGACTTGTATATACCGCAATGAGATTAGCGTAAACAATGTATTCCGATCCCGGTACACATTTGCCATCTACACGGGCATTGTGTTGTAGAGGTCTCATCCCCTTCCCCAAGCCCAGAAACCAGCGATGTATGCAAGATCGATGGGGGAACTTCATATCTGCATAGGGGCGTATTAATATGTAACCCGGGCATGACTCAGTACAGCACATCCAGACTGGCTAGGGCTAGGCCCAGGTCGGTCATCCACAGGGTGTTGCATATGGTGGGTTCGCCTGATGGCGAGGGACACTGGTAATAGGAACAGTTAATCCACACACAAAATTCAGTCCAGTGCTACTAGAACTAGTGTATATGGTCTACGCTTGAGTTCAAAGCGAGCAAGCACCCAAAACACATTGTCAACAGACTCTATGCTAATTCCGACGGAGAGAGAGGGGTGGGTGGAGGAAGGGAATACATCTAGACAATATACACATTGACAAGTGCAGGTACTAGGAGAATCGAACCTGCCACCTTCACATTCAGTTCCTCGCAAAGATTGCCGATCCAAACGTATGCATAATAAGACATAGCAATATAGGATAAAACCCGGTGCAATAAAGTTCAGACTTTCGTCTGTACATCCCCTCTTACACCTATGAATGTATTACCCATAAATGTCTACTTTGTGCTCGTCAGAGAATCGCTGGGGGCATTATGTCAAGTACTGCACGGTGTATGCTTTGTTCATCATCAAGTATAATGGTTCACTATGTTATAGTTAGTTACTTAGTCGCGGTTCCATATCACACAAAATGCTTCTCACTGTCCAATGTCGCTTAAAAGTCGCTTAAAAGTCGACTTCATTGCACCGGTGTTTATCCCATATGCCTTATTCTCTTTCCGCAGAAAAGCGGAAAGCGTCGCACAAAGCACGAACTCCGTAGCTCCAGCGACGACCCCCAGGAATCTCCGAAAAAATGCACTCCTGAACCAAAGGACGCAGCCCGGAATCGAACCCACAACTTTCGGATCCAGAGGCAGATGGCTTCACCACTTCGCCACGGAGACTCCCAGTCCAATTTAAAAAAAAAAAAAAATGGACAACACAGGAGTCTAGGCAAGTCAACAGCCCGCACAGGTACACTGTGCATAATGCCGCCGTCAATAATTGCCAACACAAAAGTCCTCCACGGAATATGTAGTTCATCGTCGATGGAAGCGGCAGTCACCAGAAAGGCTTCATTGACCCGGGATTTATCATTTTGTTATACGCAAAGCTATTCATACTGAGCGATTCAACGAACATGCGCAAGACGGCCCAGACTGGCCTCATACGCCATGAGCGGCTTGGCCCACTGAGCACATCACGATTCAAATGAGCACCACAATTTTTAGAAATGTTTCGGAGTTGTCTGGGAAAGCAAGGCGACGAGAAAAGGAACTGATCACCTCATTGTATACGCATGTGAAGGCCTAACATTTCACACTCAACGAGTGTATCTGTAATGCGATTAGTCGTTAGTCGTTAGTCGCGGTTCCAACTTCACGGCAACGGTTCGTCCCCATTATGCTCCGTTTCTGTGTCAGTGAATATCACACCAAATGCTCCTCACTGCCCAATGTGAAAAGTGAAACAGACAGGAGCCTCTACAAACCAACAGCCGCACAGGTATGCTATGCATAATGCCGCCTTCAGAATGCCAACACAAAATTCCGTCATGAAAAATACAGTTCATCGTTGATGGAAGCGGCAGTCACTAGGAAACCAGCAGCCACACATTATAATAATAAACCAGTCAGTTCTGCGACAAAACTGGGATTAGTAAGTCAGTAAAGGACCCGTTTACCCACCATATGGCACATCGGGTATTTGGTGATGAACCCATAGTTGTGTAGACCATTCTGCAGTCGGTGGGTGACATGGTCGATATCAAGATGGTCGCCTTTAATTCCAAGATATTCTTGGTACCCATTTTAGGCTGATCAATCTGGAAGCCCATATCCAATTTTTAAAATCCGAAATTCCCCTTGCTGAGGATTGAACTCATGCCTATCGTATCAACAGGAGAGTGTCAAGCCACTAAACTACCGAGGCTGCTCGTATTGAGCATACTATTAGGGCAACCCTCATCGTTCGTCCAACACAAGTGATGAACACCCCTCCTTCTTTCATCTGTTATGAGATCGGGTCGGGTAGATTGTGGGTCCGGAGATAACTAGTAAGTCCGATGCGAGCCCAGAAACATCTTTGACAGTGAGGTCATGTCTTAGACAGTGAGAGCATGTCTTGGACAGTGAAAACATGTTTTAAACAGAGAGGAAATGTCTTGAACAGTGATGGCATGTCTTGGGCAGCGAGAATATTTCTTGGACAGTGAGGGCATGGAATATTTTCTGAAGATGAAGGTCCTGTTAATCGGTCCTTTCTAGCTCGTCTCTACGGGTGAACCTTACGGGTTAGCCTCCGTCAGCCTTACATGGGTCAGGGTTTATGTTGAAGGCCTTAAGTGATATATTAAGAGTGGTCATGTAGCGTTTTTTTTCTGTCTTCCCTGAAAGCGTCTACCATTCTGCATTTCACCATAAAATATTATTTTTGGACGCCGATGTCTGGCATTGGGCCTAGGCGACCTGTCTGTGCCAGGATAATGTCACTGCTCTGTCTAAAATCCTGGATCAATCCTGCTCTAATGTACCAGCTCTGTCTAAAATCCTGGATCAAGTCCTGCTACCTGACGTTCATGATCTTTCTTAGACACAGAGTAGCCTATATGTCAATGTAACACTGTACACATGCTACAGATTGCAGTTAAAGGTTGTCAACATCACTACCATCATCCTCATCCTCATCACCATCACATCGTCAAGCGTCGCAGGGAGGAATAGTTGACTCTCCAGATGTTCAAAAGTAACATTTGGTTGACGAATAACCCTACCTGTATGCAAAATGTGTTCGTGCGGTGTAATTTGAAATTAAAAGGTCTTGTAGTGGCAGGAGGTCACAACGTCCACACACATCCACCATACACATCCACCACACACATCCACCACACACATCCACCACACACATCCACCACACACATGCACCACACACTTTCAACACACACATCCACCACACTCAGTGACACACACGCACACGATTCGTCCCATCAGTGTTAGATAGTTGCATGGCCTTTACAGTACGTTCCAGTCAACCCCAGCATTATTTGGCTGTCTGTGAAGACGTTGTACAGTTAAAGGTTGTACCCTTGTTAAAGAAAAGTCTAAATATCTATTGTGTTCTGTACATTGGTGGGATGGCACACTACTAGACGTAACAATTTTCTAGTAAGTCCCAAAATGTCTAAACATTATGGGGTTGATTGCGATTTCTTGTTAAAAACATGCAACTGGTTAGGCGAAGAGTGCGCTTTTGTGTCACTGAGTCTGTATATGTGTGATGAACACATTTGATGCACTTCTTTGTGCTCATCCACGCTGATCCTTTGAATGGCGTGTCTAGTCCACAACAAGGATACAGATAACAAACTGTTATATTTATATTGTCATGTAGTGTTATTAGCTGATCCACGACTCTGGTGATCGAGTGAGATGGCAGAACATGACCGTCCACGCTTATCGGCATGGCACATGATGGATGGATGCTTGTAGTGTTTTTCATGTGGTTGTGTGGTGTGTGTGTGTGTTTATTCTCTGCAGACGAAGGTTTTAGCCACAATGTCCATGTTGTTACTTGTAATCGTGATCTAGTAAAGCTCACTGTCCACTTCTCGTATTTGTGTGTGTGTGATTCAGCCATTGTGCATGTGTGATGGATGTGTGTGATGGGTGTGTTTGATGGATGTGTGTGGAAGCTGTGTCGGCGTGCAAACTGCAAGACTCGTTAATTTCAAGTTAAAGTGCATGATCACGTTTCACATATAGGTAGAGTTATAGGTCAACCGAAAGTTACTTTAAACAACAGTCACGTTGAGAATGTCATTGACCTTGCCTCCATAATTAACACACATTGCAACTGCACACATGAAGTCAGAATGAGAGGGGTTAGAGCGGGTCGGAGGTTATAACCCTGTGACACAACACTTTGGTTTTACAGAATAATTCTGAAAATTCCGTGGACAACCAACATGATTCATCTAAATGTTTTGAAAGAAGCAGAGACGCAAAGACAGATTAACACAACTATCAGAAAGGGGCAGTCATTTTTTGTAGCTATTTTATGAGAAGACAAAAGCTAGGAAAAAAATGTGATAATAGGAAAGATGTGTGGTTATGAGAGTTAAAGGAAGATTGCGAGAGAAATGTCGAGAAAGGCTTGTCATGGAACGAAAGGGCGTCAGCGCCTGAATTAAACTTGCTGTTGGAGATTGCAGATTGTAGAGACGCATGGTCGCCAGCGCTACTTGATAAGGCACTTGATGATGATGGCGGTTATAATAACATCACATTGAAAAACAATTAAAGTAACAATTGCGACATAACCCATCTTTTTCAGTGACAGCATTACTAATGTGAATCTTCAACCATTTCGTGATCACCAAAGAAGTGAAACGAAACTGTTCAACTTCAATGGTGTGCAATATGTTTTCATCATCATGATGTGCCATTCCGATAAGCCATGTTTCGCCAACTTATCCGACCTCCACAGTCGTGGATCAGCTACACGTTCGTGACCCGACCATACCATGTGGTCAAGCCATCCAGATATTTACTTCTCTGCCCTCGCCTTGTTCTTTTCCCTTTAATTTTGCCAGTTGTCACCAAATTCTCTAGTTTATGTCTTCTCATAACGTGCTCAAAACATGTTGAGTGTCTGCGTCTAATTTATCTAATAAGTTTACGTTTCTCATTTGCTTATTGTAGGATTTGCTCATTGGTTTTTCTGAATGTCCATGGTATTCTGTGCAGGTTCCTAAGAAACCACATTTCCGCAGCCATTTGATGTTTTTCAGCTTGTCTGCTCATCGTCCACGTTCACATCCAGTCAAAAGTAAAGGTTCTGTGTATCACATCAACACTTTTTGTCTCGTTGCAATTCATATCTTTTTATTATTGGTCAGTATATTTTTCATCTTGTGAAAAGCTACCTTTGCCATAGCTATTCTTGTTCTAATCTCTTCAATTCACCTCCCATCAGATGTTATGACATTTTAAAGACTAACGTGGATTAAGATAAAGAAACGAATACCCGCATTCCTCGAACTCTGAGCAATGGAGAACATTGGCTCACAAACATAAACCAGTCTCGAAAACTGAAATATTTTGGCTAAATTAAACGCCACAAGAGATTAGTCGAAACAGTCAAGGAAGAAATGGTCACCTGCAGATGAAGCGGACTGGTCGATCAAAACGTCTCTGGGCAGGAGACATGAAAAACATGCAAGCACCAGGCAGTGGTACATACAAAAGACCTAGAGTCTTTCCGGAGGCCTGTGATGAAATATACGTTAAGCAAATGACCTGCCACATATCTCACAATACATGGTTATATTTGGAAGCCGATGGTCTACGGTTAACGAAACACATACAAAACACGTATACGTGAATTAATGTGTTCCATTAACCGTATCACATGGGTGTGTATTTATATATGTGCGTGCATGTTGCATGTCCTTCCAGGGCGTTGCGATCAACCCCATGATAATATCCTAGGCAATTTTACATTTAGTAATTTGCCGTTGCGTTCTGAAGCCCCAACTTCGCCATCAGCGTAACGAAGTTTAAGAGCGAACTGTCTTATCATATATATATATATATATATATATATATATATATATATATATATATATATATATATATATATATATATATATATATATATATCTGTGTGTGTGGGGGTGGGTGGGTGTGTGTGTATGCGTGCGCGCGTGTGTGTGTGTGTGTGTGTGTGTGTGTGCGCGCGCGCGCGTGTGTGTGTAATATATCTCGCGTCTTTACGTATGATGTCAACCTTTTTACCGATGTGTTATCGCGTTGTGTTGCGAGTGTGTGGGGCGTTATGTGTTTCTGTGCGCTCGTATGCTTGCGTGCGTGTCCTGAAACAATATATGTCGCGGTATTCAGTCAGATGGCGAGCTATTTACTTACGCGTCAAGGAGTTTGCATATATGTGATGTGTGTGCATGACGATAAATGTGTGTGTGTGTGTGTGTGTGTGTGTGCGCGCGCGCGCGCGAGCGGGTCGTGGGGCGTGTGCATGTCCGCGACTAATTAATTAAAAATCACAGTAGAACATAAGCACTTGTTTCATACACAATTACTGTCGTATGGCTTACTGTATGTCTGTCGGCCCAGGTTACGTAAACACACAGCTGTGTCAGATAACACATAAATCGTAGGCCCAAAGCCACAAGTTCACCGTATTTCTCCTTCCCCCCACCTGTTTCCTCAACACGGTGTATGGTTGTGTTTGGGCTATTGTTGATCCTGGACGTGTCTCGTACGGCTGCAAATAGCGGGGGTTTCCGGATGTCTATATTCGTGTAGTGTTCAAGCGAGTATTTACTCTCTGTGCTGTTATAAGTGAGGACACTCTCGTCTTAAGTTTAAGTGCGGTGTGTTTTCAACTGTCGCAAGCGTTTTCACACGGCTACAGATATGTCGGATCCACAGGCTAATCCAGTACTTGACACACCGGGGCATCTGGTGGAGCCCGACCCAGTACTTGACACAGAACAGTCGGTACTGGAGGCTGGACTTATACTGGACAAAGACAAGCATCAGATGGAGCCTGGTTCAGTACTTGACATAGGACAGCGTCAGATGAGCGTTAATGAGGGACATCATGAAGCTAAGAGGTATAATGAATCAGTAATTGACGTAGGACAGCTTCAGACACAGCCCGATTCAGTACTTGACATAGAACAGCATCAGAAGCAAGCTCCGTGTTCACCGTGTGTAGACAGTTATTCTGATTATCTACACAGTGAAGAAGCAGTGTTCGCGGATAAAGAATTATCTTCTTCTAAAGTCAACGGGAATATGACCAACAGCAGCTTGCGTCGAAGAAGTAAGGTGCCTGAAGACGTCCCAGAGCCGCCGCACAATGAAAATGAATCACACACACCATATATTGAGGTAGAGGCTATTTCTCCGAAGCGACTGATTTACGGTTTGACTGATACTCCGCCCGTTCACTTGCTGATACTGTTTGCTCTGCAGCAGAGCTTTCTGGCCATCTCTACTCCGCTTGGGACGGCATTGATTGTTGCTAAAGCAGTATGTGCCGAGGATGAAGCGGCCATCAAGGTGAAGATACTTAGTTCTACAATGCTGATGATGGGTCTGTCTACGTTTGCCATCACCACCTTCGGCGTTAGACTGCCAATTTTTCAGGGACCATCCGTGTCGTACATTATACCTCTGATTATCATGATGGCTTTGCCGGAATTTAAGTGCCCTGAAACCTTCATTGCCATCGATCCTGAGACCAACAGAACTGTTCGCATGGCGAATACTAGCAACAACACCATAGTCCCTAATGAAGACGTTGTCTACTCTAGAATAAACGCGTACGCAGGAAGTTTAATGATATCAGGCGGTGTGCATTTTCTTATTGGTTTCACTGGCTTTGTTGGTGTTGTATCACATTTTGTTGGTCCGGTGACGATTGTACCGGTCGTAATGTTATTTGGCATTTACATACACAAGGTGGTCGTTGATTTTGCGGAAAGTAACTGGCCTGTAGCGGTAATTACAGCTGGTGTGTGTATTATTTTATCACTGTACCTTAGCAACCGAAGTACACCTATACCTTTCTGGACTAGGAGTCGGGGCTTTCACATCTTATGGCAGCCTCTACACCAAATCTTCTCAATTCTGTTAAGTATTATAGCAGGATGGCTTGTTAGCTATATCATGACGGTATGCCACGCCCTCTCCGATGATCCCAGCAGTAAAGAATACAACTCTAGAACAGATGCACGCTTGAACATTATCACGGACACTCCGTGGCTTCTTTACCCGTACCCTGGTCAGTTCGGATCCCCCACCTTCAGCAGTGCAGCTCTGGTCAGTTTTATGGTCAGCACAATTCTCTCAGTTCTGGACTCTATAGGCGATTACAGTGCCAGTGCTAAGATAGCCAGGGCGCCGCCACCTCCAAGTTTCGCCCTCAATAGGGGGATAGCCATTGAGGGCCTGATGAGCTTCCTCAGCGGAAGTCTTGGTTGTGGACACGCCACTGTATCCTACGGTGAAAACATTGGGGCTATGAGTATAAGTAAAGTAGCTAGTCGTAGCGTGTTTCAGGTAGTCGGTGCTATTTATATCGTGTGTGCCTTCCTAGGAAAACTTGGTGCTTTCTTTTCTACAATTCCATATGCTGTGATTGGTGGCTCCCAGATTGTGACCTTCGGGATTCTAATCGGAATCATTATGTCTTACCTGCAGCTCATCGATTTAAACTCTGTTCGCAACATGAGTATCCTAGGTATATCTCTTCTCCTGGGAATGATGCTTCCATATTGGTGCACCAAGAACTCATCAAGCATCGACACGGGGAACAAGGAACTTAACAACATCATTATCCTCTCGCTGTCGAATCCGTCTTTCGTTGGCGGGATTTTTGCTTGTGTTCTTGACAATACAGTACCCGGGACTTTAAAGGAACGCGGCATTTTGACTCATCTTAAAGGCAGCGGATCAGCTTCTGATATCAAGAATAGCTCACCTGCTGGTCCAGACGATGTGGTTGAAGATTTTGATCACGGGATTGAAGTGTATAGGTTGCCATGGATACCAGAGACATTCAGAAAAACCAGGTTGGCCAGAATTATACCGCTTTTTGATGTTTCGGATTATACAAAGTAAATGTTTGTTATACAAGTTTATCCATTATCATATTCTGCCCTTGCCGATTAAGGTATTAAGTGTTCACATATTCTAAGTTTCAATATAGGATGGGGTGGACAATTTCCTTCGTCTTCGCCTTTCCAGTCGCAAAACAAATTTCTTATTAAGATTCTGCTGGAAATCTAACCCTGAACACTGTCTTGTCAGGCACGCTTACTACCCACTAGGTCACCCCTTGCTTCAGTTTAAATTATAAAGTGTATTTTTAATAACTGTGGAGTTTTCAAAATATGTCCCGTATCAAGTTCTATAAACGGTGAATACAAAACTTGGAAGGGAAATATTTTAAAAACTCCACAGTTCTTAAAAATACACCCTGTACATATAAAGTACAAGTAAAGGTCCCTGTGGCATGCCTCAGGTGAACTGGGTATATGGTGCCACGCCCATAGTTTTATAGTCCAGTCGGCGCACAGTGGGTGCTGTGGTCAGTATCACTTCGGTCACATTTACTTCCCAAAAATTGTTCTGATCCCCATTTTAGGCTGGGTCTACCCGGGACACTTTCACAAAATCAATACCTGTGAGATGAGATGCTTGAGGAGAGCTGCCAACTTAACAGACAGTGGGATCAACACCTTGTGCTACATTTATTGAAAGACAGAAGATCAAGTGGTTTGTCGTGTCGTTAGAATGCAACACCGTCAACTACCATCACTGACCTTATATCAAAGATCATCTGCGACGAGACCAAGAGGACGTCCAAGAAGAAAATGGATTTACGACATCAAAAAAAATTGTACAGTCATATGGTATGACACTATCCAGTGCCGCCCACGAGGCGCTGGAGCGCAAATTATTCCTCCCCACGACGCTTGATAGCAGAAGTGGAAGATGATGATGATGATGATGATGATGATGATGATGATGATGATGATGATGATGATGATGATGATGATGATGATGACGACCCGGGAGCCTAGGTCAGTTTTAAACATTCCAATCCGACTTGACACGGATCGACCCCAGCACCACTGTGCCGGCAGGCGAAAGACTAGCCACAACGCTACCGGTTCCACCGTGTTTAGGATTATACAAAGCATATGTTTGAAGTAAGGTCCAAGTATTCCCATAGCACCTACTGACGCTGTGGTGTGAATTACTAGATTTTCTCATACTCTAGTCTACAACATATAATGTCGTAATCATCATGTGCCATGCTGGATTGGCGGCCATGTCACCCCATCTCACTCGATCACCAGCGTCGGAGATCAGTTCTGTGTTCTTGTCTCGACCATACCACGTTGCCAAGTCATCTAGACATTTAACTCTCTGTATTTTCCCTTCTTTTCCCCCCTCAGTCTTGCCAGTTGTCACCAAGTTCTCCAGTTTATTTCTTATCATTACGTGCCCGAAAAATTTTGACTGCCTACGTCTAATTTCTCTAACCAGTTTAAGGTTTTCATTTGTTTCTTGAAGGACTTCCTCGTTGATTTTTCTGTCTGTCCATGGTATTCTTTGCATTTTCCTCCGAAATCACATTTCCACACAATTATCCATAATGTAGGAATTTTAGCAATTGTCTCACCTGTTTACTAAATGCCCAGGATTCGCTGCCGTATTGAGAAACATGACAAAGATATATCAGTCTAGGGTAATTATGTCACATAATAATTGAATATTGTTTCGTTTCACCAGAAAATTAAAAACGAGGTAAACATTTGGAAATTCAAATAGTTTGGATTCTGATAAACTGTCTGCCACACGTTGATAGCTCAAATAATTTTAATTAACAGAAGAGTGCTCATGAAATCAGAAACATCTAAATGTGGATAATTATGGCTTAAGCAAATGTCCTAAATATGAAACCATACAATACGTCAATTGCACCCTTAAATACACACACACACACACACAGACACACACACATATACACACACACACATACACACATGTACACACATATACACGCATACACACATAAACACACATACACACGTACAAACATATACACACATACGCATATACACACAGAAACACATACGCACATACACACACATACACACATGCACACACACACATTTACACATACACTCATATACACCCATACACACATGTACACACATAATACATGTACACACATTTACACACATACACACATGTGCACACATATATACACACATACGCACATACACATTTAAAAAAGTCGCTTAAAAGTCGACAGGGTCGACTTCTTTGCACCGGGTTGCTATCCCATATGGCTCAGTCTCTTTCTACAGTGCAGAAAGCATCGCACAAAGCACGAACTCCGTAGCTCGAGCGACGACCCACAGGAGTCTCCGAAATAAATGCACTCGTGAACCGAAGGACACGGCCCGGAATCTAACCCACAACATTCGGAGCCCGAGGCAGACGGCTTGACCACTTCGCCACGGAGACTCCCTACATAAACCTACACACACACACACACACACACACATACACACACAAATACACATGCACACACATATACATACACAACCACACGCATACACACACACATGCATATACATACACATAAACATATACATACACACATACATGCACACTACACGCACACATACACTTACACACATACACACACATACACACATACTCATATAAACACACCACACAACGCACTAGCATCGCCTCAACGCCTCCCCCCCCCCCTTTAACGGGAGCCACTGTAGCGTGACGGCTAGATACCCGCCTGTTGTACCCGTGGCCTTGGCTTCTGCTTCTTCTGCGTTCGTCCGGGGTGTTGTTTTGGAGGTAATCGCGTTGTGCCTGTTGACAGCAAAGCTGCCGTTTATGCGCTTTTCGGTCGACACATCCGCGACTTCTTCAGGCGCTTGTTGACCGGTTTAACATTCCCGGAAGGTTTGGATTCGACCCCCAGCAGTTGTAAAACTTACTAGCTCACAGGTCGACCCAGGCTAAAGTTGGTACCAGAAAATGTCTTGGGAAGCAAAGACGGCCGGCATAATACCAACCACATCAGCCACTGAGTGCGGTTTGGTCTATATAAAAATAATGTGTCTAGCAGGATATGTCCAATGCGCTTTAGACAAGTAAAATGGACCTGTATGTTGATTTTTAATATATCATTATCATCAAGTGTCCTGCCGGCTGGCGTAGGCGGTCATGTCTCTCCACATACCTCGGTCTTT
>OY992884.1:52333588-52398588 GCA_963921405.1 Cepaea hortensis
GGAAAACGTAGACCACAGGATTAAAATAAAACCTTTAAATAAATTGAAATCTACGCAAATGTAAATAAACGAACGACCGGCAGGACAAGTGAGACACTGAGAAATCGCCACAGAATTTTAATTAACCTTCTAAAACGAAGACATACCTCTTGAGCCAGCTCAAGTGGCTCTCGATAGTTTTTATTCGACATTCATGCTCTAGCAATTGGCCTCCGGTGTATGAAAGCTTCAAGTGCCAGATCTGATATCACATTTCCCCAAGGCCGCCGAGGCTTGGGTGCTGGTTGGTCCGTGTACAGAATGGGGATTTACAGTGATAAGGTCCTAGTGTGTTCTTTATTTGTTCTTATGGGGTTGGTGATAACACGCGTTGGCAGGACGTAAATAATACATGTGTCAAAGTGTGCACACGTGGGGGAGTACTACGGATCAGATTGTGTGTATTACTCAGAAGATGATGTTGAAAGTTGTTCATGTTGTGTTATAACAGATAGCCCCAGTTATGTATGGGGTTTCAACATTGACCTTTCACACAATGGTAGTCGTTGGACAGGACGTGTCTTTCAATATAAATCAACTCTTTATCCCTTTAAACCAGATTTTATCTGGTGTTTGTAAAGTCTTACCTCAATTTGTATGTAGAACAAATCTGGAAAATTCTTTCTTCCGTTAATAACACCATTCTGTTTGTAGTGCAAAGAATTACTCCAGCAGACGCCAGTATAACAGAGTTATAGGAGTTGGGAGGCATTAAGGTGCGCAACGTAAAGGTTTTGTTATGCAGCAGAGCACGGGTAAGCACCATAGTAGGAGGTAGCTATGGGGGGTTGTGGTGTGACGACAGAGTGGTCGGGGGTTAGTAACCGCAGTAGTTAACCATCGAACCGGTCGCATGTTTGGGATACAATGTTAGCGGGACTCTGTGTTTTTATAAATCTCAATTGTTGTCAGCCAACTTGAGTATACTGCTATGCCTTCGTTTGATATGAGAACCCAATAAAAATGGAAACCGAAGGATATAGAGTTGAATTGTCTGTAATTCAAGGTTAACGACCTTGCCTCGACTTTGCCTCCCCTACACTGCTATACCAGCCATTCACTGCATATTGCTTTACGCTGGACCGTGAGGCACATTTTTTGATGACATCATGTATTTCCTTTTTCTAATTTTGTTCGACATACTAAATGTAATGAGACTTTAATGTAATGAGACTTTACAAACACAATGTATAAACACTTACAAAAACCAAAGATCCAATATTTTTTTAGGCCGGGAGGAGACATGTTTAATAACATGCATATTTCTTTGGCACCATATTGTGTGAGTCTTGGACAATTTCGTAATCACTAATGAAGACAAATGGGGCTTTTCAGCTTACACGTTACAGGCACATTCTTAGAATGTCGTGAACAAAGAAACAAATAAATACAGACATTTCAACGGGATTATTATCTTTACCATGGGATTTCGGAAGTCACATAATACGCCATGGAAAGCTGCTTGTTACTATACAATGTCTTTAGGCCATGTGGTCATTTGGGGCATTTTATGCTGGGCACTATGATACCACGGTTCTAGTATATATAGGTTTAAGTTTATTTACTTATGTTTCTTTATATAATACTGCAATTTTTATTCAAATTTCTCTTTCACTAACATTGCGGTATTGTTCTCTTCCTAGCAACGACCATAATCTGTGTCTTCTTATAATTTAATTCTAACCCTATATATATTTTTCATGTAGAAATTTTCATGTAGTTGTATCGGTGTATATGTGTTGTTTGTATGCTGGCGAAAGCTTTATCCGCAACATCCATTTTGTTATTTACGATCATGTTCTCGTAAAGATTGCTGATTCTGCTTCTCGTTTTTGGTGATTCATTCATTGCATTTTCTATTGACCATTCATTGTGTTCGAGCAGTTATTATACTTCTATTGTGCTTCCCACTTTCTGTACCCGATCTTCTGCCACGTGTGCATTGGAATCTGTGGGCAATGAAAGACTTAAAATATGCAGTGATGGGGGAATTACCAACCTACTCCTGGCTCCAATAAGTCCGTGTGTGTGGTGCTGAATTATGAATTGCTTGCACTCTAATATGCCTCTTCGTAGATGTAAAGTTCCAGTACAGGTCTTGCACTCCCCGCTGGTTTCTGGGCTTGGAGAGGGACAAAAAAGCTCTGTCACACGGTCCCATGAAGATGGTACCTAGGGGCTAGGTCGGGAGGGAAGTCACCAGAACAGCCTAACTCTGACAGACACAAGTCGTTTTCTGGGTGAGGACGACATGAGGGAGTTACAAATGGTAGCTGACTGATTCCCGGGGGATTGGTAACTAACCAGTTAACCATCCCACGAGCTCCTTGTATTGATGAGCATTAACCTACAGAGGCGCGTGCTGGCAGACAGTGAACACCCATGATTCTTCTCGAGTCGGTAAACATAGTCCATAAGCAGGATTCGGTCCCAAAACCTGTCGAGTTAAATACAATGTTCTACCGAAAAATCTGCAACGTCCTATGAGTTAAGTTTCTCATCAGTCATCATCATTATGTGCCGTAAGCGTGGACGGTCATGTTTGGCCATCTCACTCGATTACCAGAGTCGTGGATCAGATCCATGTTGTTGTTTCGACCATCCCATGTAGCCAAGCCATCAAGATATTTATTTCTCTGCTTTAGCCTTGTTTTTTCCCCTCAATCTTGCCAGTTGACACCAAGTTCTCTAGTTTATATCTTCTCATAACGTTTCCCAAATATGTTGACTGTTTACGTCTAATTACTCTAATCAGTTTACTGTTTTCATTTGACTCTTTTAGGACTTGCTCATTGGTTTTTCTGTCTGTCTAAGATATTATCTGCATTTTCCTCAGAAACTACATGTCCACTGTCATTAGACGTTTTCGGCTTGTCTGCTCATTGTATTGGTCAGTATGTTTTCCATCTTGCAAAAGCTACATTCGCCATAGCGATTCTTGTTCTCATCTTTCCAAGACACCTCGGATAAGATGATTTTACTGTTCCGAGATGCTTGTACTGGTTCACTTATTTAAGAATATTCTCATTTACTCATATATTACATTGTGGTATTTCTTACTTCCTAGCGACGACCACAATATGTGTCTTCTTAATATTTAATTCTAGCCCTAGTTGTTCACTGTGTACTTCTTCTTCTTCTTCTTCTTCTGCGTTCATCCGCAGAGCTTTTTTTTAGACGTGATTGCGTTGTGCCTGTTTACTGCAGAGCTGGGTACTTGCGCCATTAGGCCGATACATCCGACTTCTGCGGGCATTTGTTGACCGGATTAACATTCCAGGGAGATCACTGTGTACAGTAACCACTTCCACTAAATGTTGTATATCTTGTTCATTGTCTGCAATCAATACTGCATCACCTGCATTTCTGATGTTAGTGATGTTATGTCCCCAAATGGTTATTCCTCTCATGTCTTCTACATTTCTAAAAATGTTTTCTCTGTTATTTTATTTTTTGTAAGCGGAAGATTTCATTTTTAATCCAGTCATCTTAAATGCATTTGTTTCACTTCATTAACAATAATTAGTTTTTAAACGCATAAATTGTGTGTTTAACGATATGTTGCCCATTATGGTATACGTTGTTTGTTTAACGATATCCTGTCTATAATGTTACGTTGTTTGTTTAACGTTATCATAACTATAATGGCACACATCGTTTGTTTAACGTTTACATTGTATGTAATGGTACACATTGTTTGTTTAACGTTTTATTGTCTATAAACGTGAACGTTATGTGTTTAACACTAGTTTGTCTATAATGATACTCATTATATGTTTACCATGATCTTTTCTATAATGGTAGACATTCTGTGTTTAACCATATCTTTTCTACATTAGTATTCACTATGACATGTACACGATATGAAAGGAATCATCATTGGAGGGAGAAACATCAATAACATTAGATATGCAGATAATAGAGTATTGATTGCAGACAATGAGCAGGATCTGCAACATTTAGTAGGTGCGGTTGTTCCACACAGTGAAAAACCAGGGTTAGAATTAAACTGTAAGAAGACACAGAATATGGTCGTCACTAGGAAGAACGAAATACTATAATTTAATATACAGGTAAATGGGAATATTCTTAAACAAGTTAATCGGTACAATTATCTCAGAACTACAACATCTTCTTGGAGATGCCTTGAAGAGATTAGAACAAGAATTGCAATTGCGAAGATAACCTTTTGCAATATGAAAAACATACTGACAAATAAAAAGATGTCGATTACTGCGAGAACAAGAGTGTTGAGGTGCTACATAGAGCCTATCCTTTTGTATGGTTGTGAAGCGTGGACGATGAGCAGTCAAGCTGAAAAACATCTGATAGCTGTGGGAATGTGGTTTCTGAGGAGAATACAAAGAATATCACGGACAGACAGAATAACCAACGACTATGTCCTACAAGAAACAAATGAAAATCGTAAACTGATTAGAGAAATTAGACGTAGATAGTCAAAAAATTGTGGACCTGTTATGAGAAAAAATATATTAGAGAACTCGGTGACAAGTAGCAATATCGAGAGGAAGAGAACAAAGGGAAGACAGAGAAGTAAATACCTGGATGGCTTGACTACGTGGCATGGTCGAGACAGGAACACTGATCTGATCCACGACTCTGGTGATCGAGTGAAATGGCGAATCATGACCGCCCACGCTTATCGGCATGGCACATGATGGAAGGATACATTATATATTTAACAATACCCTGTCTATAATCACAACGATATCTTGTCTATTGTCTGAACCGGCATGCGTGGCGAAGGATTTACGAACGCGGTTCGTAATTCCGTGTACTCGGGTTCAAAACACAGCAGTGCTGGTTTCTTCGAACAAGGTATAGGAGTCGGTCGTTCAGAAAGCAATGGCAAACTACTGAACGTAAAACTTGCCCAGGAATCACGAACAGCCAAAATGCTGGGGTTGACTGCTGCGTCTTGTGAAGGACATACAACTAAATTACCATAGTCTATACATTATGTGTCTAACATTATCTTGTCTATAGTCTATATATTATGTGTGTAACAATATCTTGTCTATAGTCTATACATTATGTGTGTAACAGTATCTTGTCTCCTGTCTACACATTATGTGTTTTACGATATCTTGTCTATAATCGTATATATTGTGTTTAACACTATCCTGTCAATAGTTTATACATTGTGTGTTTTTTTCTCCGTGAATGTATTGATCGTTTACTTAAAGAAAGGGAGTTGCATCAATAACAATCAGAACGCGCTTCCTGATTGCCAGGTATTACCGCTGGTTAGAGTTACTGCTCCTGAAGAAGCGACCTGCACAGCTCTACGCTGCTTCTCGGCCCTAGATCAAACAGCGGCCGCGAAGAAAGCCAAAGGGCGAGAAGAAAGACAGCAAAGGTTAAAATAGATGTTTTTCTTGTCTCATAAATTGGCCCCACTGGTATTTATCAGTTTTGACATTTGCAGTGTTATGAATATGACGTCCTGAAAACGAAGCATGCGGCTTCATTGTGTTTTTGTGTTGGCGCATTTTGGCACCGGTCTCAGTTGTGGACGCTTGCGTTGTTATTTTTCACTTACGCTGTGAATACAGAACTTCTTTTGCTCATTGTCATGACATATCGCTGTCTTCTAGAGATCCCTCTGACTTTAGTTACTGGCATCACATATGCCGTTGATCACATCTGTCGATCAGACACGGCCGTTGAGTTATCCAGTGAAAGGAATGCTGGGGTATTATTTCCAACACTTCCGTTTGCGTCATAGTGTACTCCAGGCATGTGCAACCTATTTTGTATCCAGGGCCGGATGTTGAGTTCAAGTGGGTAGTCAAGGGCCGCACAAAAGCCGTTCCCGATACATGCACTGTAAGTACAGAAACCATCTGGGGGTTTCCTATGGCCGAATTTCATGACATAAATGACACATGTCATTCAGTATGATGGGTGCCTCGGTAACGTAGCATCTAAACGCCTGCCTTACATATGGTTTTGAGTTTGAACCGCATCAGGATGTTTTCGAAATTTTAAAATACGCTTAGGCTCCCAGGTCGTCCCAGCCTAAAATGGGTATCAGGAAATAAAGGAGGCAGATGTGATACTGACCACAACACCCAGTGAGTGTTGCATGGTCTATAAAACAAAATATGGGTCTTTCTTCAATGGGCAATACAAGTGTAAAAGGGACAATTTCCCTCACGTGCAATGTGATACATCCTCTCTGGGACAGAGGTTCTTAAGGTTGGAAGAACCTCTCTCTCTCTCTCTCTCTCTCTCTCTCTCTCTCTCTCTCTCTCTCTCTCTCTCTCTCTCTCTCTCTCTCTGGGGTGGTTGGTAGGGGGAGGGAGATATTCAATTAGAAATTGTCATTTGCAGTAGGTTTAATAACAATAAATTGGCGCGTGTACATGTAGAAGCTATGTAGCAAAGGTGTTACATATGCAGTTTGTAATTCTGCATACAGCGTTTGAAACACAGCTACAGGCGATTTGGCAGCAGACCGTCTGGCGTTAGTTTCCATACAATGGCACGAGTGCCAGAAAGCAATGGCAAACTACTGAATGTAAACTTGCCCAGGAATCACAAACAGTCAAAACAAACGGTTTAGTCGACTGCTACGTCCTGTTTGGGATATGCAACTAACTTTTATTTTTTGTTAACATGTAGAGGTAAGCTAGGGATAACTCAGGAAGGCAATGCGGGTCCCAATGGGTTTGATAATCACTTATTTAGAAGATAAGTTGTCTTTGATATTATTGTGGGGCAAGTACAGAGATTCGCGTATTTTTCATATTACTGCACTTGCCCTGCACCAAAGGCGATCTGCTATAAGAATAAGAGTACACCCGAAAAGAAAATGGATTGATATCAAAGACTTGTACAATCACACGGAATGACACTGTCCAGTGCCACCCATCGGGCGCTGGGAAACCAATTATTCCTCATAGTCGACGCTTGACGGCAAAAGCTGTAAATGATGATGACGACGACGACGACGACGATGATGATGATGATGATGATGATGATGATGATGATGATGATGATGATGATGATGATGATGATGATGATGATTGATGATGATGATGATGATGATGGTTGGAAGTAAGACAAGAGTAATTTGTGCATGTTACATACGAGGAATGTTGCGAATTCCTTGGACTGCCAAAGTAACTAACGAAGAATGCCTTAAAGAGGCTGACGAATATAGAACATTATATGCAGCACTAAGAAAGAGACAAACAGCTTTTTTTGGTCATGTGATGAGAAGAGAGGAGCTGGAGAACATCGTGACAACTGGAAAGATCGAGGAGATGAGAGGCAGAGGCAGACCACGAGAAATGATGCTGAATGGATTGCGACGGTGGCATGGAGGAATATCAACAGCATAGTTGATATCAGAAAACCAAAGACAGAGATCTGTGGATAGTCATGAACGCCTACGCCAGTCGGCACGGCACTTGATGATGACATACGAGGAGACTTCAAATAAACACATTAAAAGTGTGATAGAAATTATAATAACTATCTCATTGTCTCGTAATCTATCAATATTTTTGTTACGGGTATCAAGAGTGTTATACACGTGACATCATGGTACAGGCGATCACGGAGACGTCATATGGACATTTTAAAGATTGTCGCCACATTTTTGAAATACTCCAAAGAGGAGCAGCGTTTTTTTTTTTTTTTTTTAATCCCTTTTTTCTTTGGCGAAGGGGTGAAACCTACAGAAATGCATCGACGAATGAAGGTCCAGTATGGTGATGCATACCTGTAACTCCAGTAAGTGTATGAGTGGAGTAGGAAGTTTCAAATCGGCGTGACTTCTGTGACAGACTGTTCACGAGCGAATCAGTCACACCGAGCATTGACGGCAGAGTGGTTACATACGTCACCAGGATAATTTTTGTTTCTACAGGAATCCAAGCACTTTATAGGCGCTGATGGGGGAGAGGGGTCCTTGCATCAAACACAGTGATGACTATATCAAAAAATGATACATTTGTTCTTTACTTTTTCAGAATATATTCACACACACAAACACACACACACACACACACACACACACACACAAAATATAGTTTTTCAAATAGGTTTTCATTTGACATCCATCCATCATGTGCCATGCCCATAAGCATAGGCTGTCATGTTTTGACATCTCACTCGATCACCAGAGTCGTGGACCAGCTCTGTGTTCCTGTCTCGACCATGTCACGTGGCCAAGCCATCGAGGTATTTACTTCTCGTTATTCCCCTTGGTCTCTTCCCTTCAACAAGGCAGACGTGGTCGCAGCCTTGTGGGAGCACGTGTACACCTCGGAGGAGCAAAAGGATCACCATGGTCTGGCAAGAATGAGGCAGCGAGGAGTGACGAGGGGATCTGGCCGACGCTCGACACTCAGAGGAAAGGCGAGACGGACATATAAACAGATTGCTACTGGAACTATTAGTGTTGGAACTCTTCGCTGGCTGCTGGGGATGGGAACGGAGCGCTTATGGGAATGCCCCGAATGCTGTGATGTCGGTTCCTAAATCAATCAATCAATCAATCAATCTGCCCTTCAATCTTGCCAGTTGTCACCAAGTTCTCCACATCATTTCCTCTCATAACATACCCAAAATAATTTGATAGTCTACGTCAAATGACTCTAATCAATTTACGATCTTCATTTGTTTCTTGAAGGACTAGTTCATTGGTCTTTCTGTCTGTCCATGGTATTCTTTGCGTTTTCCTCAAAAACCACAATTCCACAGCCATCAGATGTTTTTCAGCTTGACTGCTCATTGTCCACGCTTCACATCCATACAAAAGTATAGGTTCTATGTGGCACTTCAACACTATTTTTCTCGTTTCAATTGGTATCTTTTTCTTGGTCAGTATGTTTTTCATCTTGCAAAAGGCTACCTTCGCAATGACTATTCTTGTTCTAATTTCTTCAAGACATCTCCCATCAGATGTTATGACTGTTCCGAGTTAACTGTACCGATTAACTTGCTTAAGAATATGCCTATTTACTCGTGTATCACATTGTGGTATTTTTGTGGATTTTGGTATTTCCTTCTTCCACAGTGACAACTATAATCTGTGTCTTATTACAATTCATTTCTAACCCTAGTTGTTCACTGTGTGCAACAACCGCATCTACTAAATGTTGCAGGGCCTGTTCATTGTCTGCAATCAAGACTGTGTCATCTGCCTAGCTAATGTTATTGATGTATCGTCCCCCAATGTTGATTCCTTCCATATCTTCTATATTTCTCAAAATATTTTTAATGTACAGTGAAAAAAAGATCTGGAGACAATACACATCTTCGTCTCACACCTTTCTTAATAGGCGGATTTTGACCTACATCATTATCAATTCTGATGGCAGCTTGTTGTTTCCAATATATGTTTTTTTCACAAGTCTAAGGTCTTTTCCATCAATTTGTAGATCTTCAAGCATCCATATTATGTCGACATGTCTCACTTCATCGAAAGCTTTTGTGTAGTCAGTAAAGCAAAGATATAGATCTTTGTTTACTTCTATAGAACGTTCAATTACTGTTCTCAGTATATACACAGCATTTCTGTACCCTTGCTGTACCCACATTGTTCTTTTCCTATTTCGGGTTGTATTTTCTTCCTAACTTTTTGCATGATAATTCTCAGCAAAATCTTTATGATGTGGCTCATTATACTAATCGTTCGATGTTGATCACACTCTAAGGCTCCTGATTTCTTCGGGATTGCAATAAATATAGAATTACATAATTCAGGAGGTATATCGCCAGTATCGTATATTGCGTTCAGCAGTCTGGTAACATGGTGTCGGATGTATGGTAGTTGTTTGGACAACTCCAAAGAGATAAAGGATACTAAGTTCCTCTTTCTCAACGTGATCGTGCCCGTTATAATTAATTTAGCTGTTACTGCCTCAGTGGTTTGAGACCATTAAATAGAGTTTCGGAGAACCAAGGAATACCTCCAGGAAAACAATGAAGTTTTTACTGAGTATCCAACATATTCTTTTGGTGGTTCCTTGCCTCTCCTCTACCAACTAAATAATTATTAATCTAGAGTGTTAATTAAAACAATTTTACTACGACAAGAGAACTCTCAAAAAGAGACAATAACAATTATTTCCAAATTTATTACACTTAACTTGTGTTATGGAACAATAATGTCATAAACATACATAATCAGTGCATTAACAAAACAAGATCATATGCATATTCATCTCTATCTATATATCTATTTCCTGGCTCTGCCCACTGTACAATCCATCACCACCAGTGCTGTCTCAGTTTTCTAATATAATTAGTATGCCTCTTGTTGTGGCCTATTTATAATCTGTGGATAAAAATTGGATACACTTTGATTTGTCCACCATCAAGTTCTTGGATCTCTACGGCAATCAGGCAGTGCTAAATATATGTGATAATTTCTTGAGTTCCTTTGTTCCAGGATACGGGTTAGTGGCTGAATGGTTTTCCCCACTTATACGAATAGAACTAAGTAATATGGGATACCTGTCCTTTAATGGTGGAGAAATTTGCAGGAAGTTTCTTTTGACTAGCATTTGGCCTCACTATATCAGCTGCCTCACTCAGTCAAGCTGCTACATTCCCCAAAGTCAATTTTGGATCTAATTGGATCAGGCCACACAATGAAATTTCAGCAATCAACATACATCTAATCACATCCTCAATATGACATTAGAAATGCAATACTGTAAACTCCTAAGAACACAACAAGGGAAATAAATAAAAAGGAATCTTGTTCCTAGAGAAAAATAAACAGCAGACAGATGGTCCTGGTGGTCTCAATTAGTTATCACCAACATAATTGGTTGCTCTCCATTCAATCTTCCATTATAAGGTGTTCAAGGTTTAGACTAACAGATGTGCAGTTTCATCTTCACCTATGCCTGTCCTAATGGTCTGTCGCGTAATGTTGACTATTTTGACAGACAAGGATCAGAAATTGAAATAGCAACCAATAGACTTTCAGGATTCCGAAAGACTAATCACTGTCGAAGAAGAGGCCGAAATGGCTCGAACTAGGAAGTACGATTCGGAACTGTCCCAGGAATGACCAGGTCTTCAGACAGTGTTCAGGCACAGATAGGTAAAGCGAACAACCGTACTAGGAATAATTCTAGACAGTAGGCTTAATGAATCTGGCGCCGAATGCCTGCAAAAATTAAAGAGCCCCCTTTAACTGATCCATTCTCACAACATGGAGGAAGAGTACAAATATAAAGTTACAACTTGCATTCCTTCTCTCTCTCTCAGTATCCTAATATTAAATTAGAGTATAACAGCAACAGACTAAGTATGTTTCTGGTATCACATATAACTATTAATTTAATGAAAACTGTGGCATGTAAAAGTCTGTTGCCCTAGTGTGTAGGCAATCAAATCCTAGACTAAGTTGGCAGGCTAAAGATGTCAGCCGAGGAGGTTGGCCACTCAGCTCAAGACTTGGGTCCGGCTTGTCAACTCGGGTGACGTTCCAGTTCAGGTTGCGGATTCACTCTCCGGCAATAGACATGGTGCTCACGACTGGTAAGTATGCGTTGCTGCAAGTTGCTGGCTCATGGTACCACCAAAGAAGGTGCAGAACTGGAAGTTAATCAGAAAAACAGAACCGGTGAATGCTTGTCCTACGTCCAGGATACTCTCATTGCACACCTCGCTCTCAGTCTCATATTCAGACACGACTAGCATCACAAGACTATCACCTCTGTCACAGACACATCACTAGCGCTATGACAACACAATGACAAATGGCTATCGTGGACAACTACTATTTTCCTTAGCCACATATTATCAATCTCATCAGACTCAGATGCCCATGTATTCCAATCTACAGACACGGACACATCAATGTAAATTTCTGAGTCTGATCACACTCTACAACATTCTTACTATGATGCATTCACATATATTATAATTCACACCAATTACATTTAACACAATGAAGTGTACACAATGAGTATGAATCCCACAGATTACATTTAACTATGAAGCACGAAAATTGATTATAAATCACACCGATTATATTTACTCGACAATGTATCACCATAGATTATGAATCACAGATTACATTCACATGACGAGGTATGAACATAGATTATGAATGACAGATTCCCTTCATTCGAAGTGCACCACAGATTATGAATCATACAGAGTACATTCAATCGACGAAGGAACACCATAGATTATGAAGCACACAAATTACATTCACTTGACGAATTACGAACATATATTATGAATCACTCAGATTCTATCTCAGCACATGAAGCAGTATTGTAAATTATAATTCTGATTCACTCCCGAAACACACAAATTAAATTCTACAGGAGGTTGAAGTATTAACATAGGTGTAGAGGGTAGGCAGTGAAGGACTGCGTTGAAGCAAGGATACTGATGTGAATGAAAGGCCTGTCCCACGCTGTCATGAGATGACCTCTGACAAGCGTGGTCTCCAGTAGACTATGTGAAAGAATTATTATTTCACAATTAACTATCAGTATTTCCTATCACCGTTTATTCATCCGAATTACCCCTCTCATTCTATAATTATATTCTTCACTGGCGATATATTATTCTAGTATATATTATAATAATCCTTAGTTAAACATCAAGCTTCATTGTCTGACCATTCTTCGATAGTCCAGTTCCCGCCTGTTAGATTTCGCCATTTTGTGTCGCCGTTCCCTTCATTCTTCATTCCTCTATTTTGGTCTTAGTATAATCAGCGTCTCCATTAATTATATATTTATTCTGGCTGTAGTTTACGATCCCTGTTCTCTAATATTAGTTATCGCGTAGTTCACCCTGAATCTACACTACAAATGCCGGTAAATATATACATGTAAATTCGTACTAATTAATTAAAGCAACGTACCTTCCAAAATGTGGTGAGTAAACCTCTCCACGGGGGAACAGTGCCACTAGCAGTGTAAATATTACTTTTGGGTATCAATTTGGCTCGCAATTTGCTTTTCCCACATATCGGCTAACTAGAGCCTGGATTATTTTGTTGCAATATGTCTTTTTACAACTAGTATCGGCGCCTGTGTCCACACCGCTTCGGGTCAGTCGACCAAATGGACGATCTGCCGGCTACGACAACTGGCCAGGCAGATTCTCGTGTTGCCACCCGGGTCGCAGGCTAAAACTGAATATGTTATTCAGCCAAACTTGCGCTGGGGCAGAAGGCATGCATAACTAATAGTTCTATAATATACTGTATAATATATATTTTAAAAACACTAGAATATTCACTAGGTTTACAGGAGATTAAATATATTAAATTCTCGCCAATAATACAGGCATATTTATAGATATCTACAAACATGGGAAAATAGGGAAAAGATCGTTTTTCTAGATATAATTATAATGAAAAATATGATCTGCAATGTAATTTAAGCAAAAATAAAGTGGGAGACGGTCTATTACGTCACATGGTCTCCAGATTGAGTAATACCTTGATTTGATTTTCCATTAAAGAAAAAGGGCCTCACACATTAAGGGGTTTTAAACTCATTCCCCATTGCAATGCGTATTTGCTTATAAACAATATAAGTACATCATGGTATTAATTCTTGTATAGTATTCAGGTGCATTCTTCTTAATTAAATGCTTCAAGTGAGAAGTTATCTTCCCTTCTCTTCTCATTGATGTAATATGCTTTTACCTCATTTATCATCATCATCATTGTTATTACAATCCTCATCATCATTCTCAACATTATCATTATATCATTATCATCATCATCATCATTATCATTACAATCATCATCTTCATTACAATCATCATCATCATCGTCATCATCATCATTGTTATTACAATCATCATCCTCATTATCATTACAATCATCAGGACACTAGTCCAAATGTCGTAACAGGAGTGATATGAAATACAAAGTGGGGTCTTGCTTAAGACACAAAACCAGATGCTTGTAGTATGGGTGATATGTAATATGGTTTGTGTCGTGCTTAGGCACAAAACCAGATGATGGTATCCTGAGTGATATTTAATACAAAGTGGTGACATGCGTCGGAGTGCACTAAATTATTACTTAGTGGATGGGTTATGCCGAACATGTTCTCTTGTGATAGACAGGACATTCCACATCAAAGTTGCCTTCTATCATGAGATTGACTGTTAGTTTATACTCCTTCTTAGCAGGTCATTTAATTCACTCATTCTTCTCATTCCTCAGACATAATATTCATATGTGCATGGATGATCATTTCACTCATTCCTCAGACATAATCATATATGTATGGATGACAGTCAAGCATATGTATGAGCTTTACACATGATACATTCACATATTCAACAACAATGACATTACAATGGAATCTCGCTCATTCTCATCTTTCATCAGACATAATATTTATATGGGCGTGGATGATAAGTAAACATACTGATGTGCTTTTACAAATGACACATTCACAACTTTAAAAAAAAGTCGCTTAAAAGTCGACAGGGTCGACTTCATCGCACCGGATTTATCCCATATTGCTCGGTCTCTTTCCGCAGCGCGGAAAGCGTCGCACAAAACACGAACTCCGTAGCTTTTAGCGACGACCCACAGGAGTCTCCGAAACATTTAACTCGTAAACCGAAGGGTGCGGCCCGGAATCGAACACACAACCTTCGGATCACAAGTCAAACGGCTTGACCACTTCGCCACAGAGACTCCCTCGTCGTCAAAGAGACATTCATAACTGTTTAACCATAATAAAATCACACATGACTCACCACAGACATCCTCTCTTCAATGACATAGACTTATGTGATCATTATGCATACTTATGAGATTCACAAACTCTGATTCCTCATGTTTAGCAATAATAAAATTACACATTGATCACCACATGCTCTCATCATTTGCATAAATTTATGTGATATACTCAATCCACATTCATTCATCATGAATCATAACCACACTTGCATGGCGGTTGATTCGCTATTATTATGTGTCTCACAAATGATAAATCCATATGTTAACAACAATGAAAATACATTTGACTTACCACATGGGTGCTTTAACCCACCACACAAAATTATGATATATGTGCTCATGAAAAAAAAAAGAAACTACTTGACTTGTCATGTGCTCATGTAAAACAAATCTACTTGACTATTACTCATTACACTAATTTGTCTTACTAGTGTTTGCACATTTAAAATAATTTTCTTACCACTGCACTAAGTATTCTTCGCCTTCTAAATCTTAAGTTACTCACCAACTTCTAAATCACTGCTGATACTTATGAAATAAAATGTACAACCTAGGTCCAATGATTACACATTAAATAAGTTGTTTAACTGAGAGAAACAGAAACTCACTGTGGTTTATCCTAATGTACAGTTTATCCATGACTATGATCATGAATATAATATTTAGTTTCTACTAAATTAATTTCTTAAGGACTAATCACGTGGTTTACAACACATTGACTTACCAACTCTTCATTGGAAACAGGCTCACAGACTAAAATAATCTAAAACATTATTTGTTTTACCTTCATTCCTTTTAGGAATGGCTCCAACACCTCATGTTACACCGAGATGTCAGGTCCTAGATTTGGTTGGATTTCCAAATACATTGGCTGCTGGTTTTTGGTCCTTTTTTCTCTCGACTAAATAATTATTTATCTAGTATGTGTAGAGATGTTAGAGGATGCAATCTCTAGTAATCACAGTAGGCCTTAATCTAGCGACGACAAGGTGTGGTCCGCACCAATGAGACCATGAACCGGTCGTTGCTTGTTTTTTATCCTAGCTTTCCCCCGTTCAAGATTTTGGCTTTCCCGTCGAAAATAAGTCGTTGTAAATTTAGAATTTTAGAAGCGGGGAACAAACCAGCCCTGTTGCGGTGTCACTCTTAAATTGTTTTACGGGGAATATTCTCACCGACGTTGTCGGCATGCGAAAATATATCACACATGGTCTATTCCATAATCTTCTATGGCATTGATCCTTTCTATTGTGATGTTATCTGTACCCGGGGTTTTACAAGTTTTCATATGCTAAGAGCATTCTGAATTTCCAACTTCAAAATTCATGGTCCTTCAATATTATTCCTATGATCATATTGTTCTTCTCTTGTATCATCATAAAGGTCTCTCACATACTCTCGCCATGCATGTAAAATCTTATCTGTTTCTATTATGATTTTGACTTCGTTGGTTTTTAGGCACCCGTTGATGTGTGTGTTCTGTTATTAGTGATGTCATTAATTTTTTTGTTCATTAATGTGGTATTCTGGGTGTTGTGTTTATTTTCAATTTCCGTGAAGCTTTCCTCAAGCCATGTTACTTTTGCCTCTTTGCATAGCTTGCCAATTTTCATGTGAATCTCTTCATATTTTTCTTTGTTATTTGTGTTGTTGCTTCTTATTTCAATGAGTTTTAAGATGTCTTCTGTCATTCATTTTTTGCGTCCTATTTTCTTTATTTTTGATATGGTTGTTTCTGCAGCTTGGTTGGTTAACATTTCACATTGGCACTGACGTCTTGAAATAATAATTCCATATCGGACAATGCATCGAATCTGTTTTTTACCTCCACGTTGAATTTATCGTTTATCTCCTTACTCTTCAGTGCCTGTGGATAAAAGTTTGTGTTTCTAGGTGTAGATTTGACTTTCTTTAATTTTATATATACATTGCTTAAGATTAATGTATGCTCGCTGTAGCAGTCTGCGATTGGTATAGTTTTTGTGACTTTTAAGGCATTTTGAAATCTTCTGATGATGAGAATGTAATTAGTCTGATTTCTGATCTTATGATCAGGACTCCTCCATTTCCATAATCTCTTTGGGTGTTGCCAATAATCACATCATGTTCTTTTCCCCACTCTACAAGTCTGCAACCTTTTTCATTCTGTTCCCCTGGTCCATACTTGCCTACTATGCATCCGTCCTGTTGATTTCCAACTTTGGCATTCAAGTCACCCATTATGATATTTAATTCAGAATTCTTGCATTTCTTGAATGCTTTCTCTAAATCATTATAAAATTCACCAATGCTGTCATCACCACTGTCTGCTATTGGTGCATAAACTTGTTTGACGTTGACATCAAAAGGTCTTCCACTCATCTTCACCAGTAACACTCTGTCTGATACAATGCAATATCCTTTGATCGATTTTGATCTCTCTGTATCCATTACAAATGCTATTCCTAGCTGTTGTTTCTCTCCACCAGAATAGATTATTCTATTTTCCTCAGATGTTATAATGCCAATTCCTGTCCATCTCATTTCATTCTTAATGTTATCAAATTGTCCATCCCACTCATAGTTCTTACATTCCAAGTTCCTACTTTTAATGTTGATACTCTTTTGCACTCAGTCTCCTAATGACGGTCTGATCTGGTGCACATGACTACCCCTACCGGGCGAGGCTGCTTCTATGGAGAACCCATTTACGCCCTTTCGGTGATTATCGATGAGATTACAGTACATGATATGCTTGGCATCTGTAAAGAATATAGTTTGCCATTGCTTTCCTTCCTAGCAGTGACCATACTGGTCGATGACCGTAGCCATTGTCTCCCCGCCCCACCCCACCCTCCCCCCCCCCTCCTTTAAAAAAAAAAGAGATCCTCTGCCTACCGCCGTGAAGCTGGAGACCATAACGTACAAATATATGTTTGCTGCCCTTCAACTTCATCGACCACCTGCACCCGTGGATTCACGTAACCCTGATCGTGGGGCTAAACGGGTACACCACCTTGCAAAAAAGGATGTCCCGTAGGCTAGCGGAGGGAAGGAGGCACCTTAACACTCCTTTTATAGAGAATACCCCTACTCCGCCACCCCATTTTCATTTGACGCTCCCTCGTGAAAACAGTTCTAAGATGTGGGAAGACTCCATGACATTTAGTAAACAAGCAAACAATCCCTTGTAACAACATAAATATGGTTTTACAGAATATAATAGATTACCATGAAAGTCAAGATGAGTAATTGGGACGCAGAGGTGTTTCCAAGGCACCAGGGCCGGGTTATATACTGGCCAAGACCTATTGACGCGTCCTCGTCGAGCGTCCTGGGCAACAGGTCCCTTCGGGGTCCTGGCTGAAGTCAATAGGATCGGCGATTCCTCCGAAGTCGGAGAGTGTCTGCCTGTATGGCGAGAAACCACCAGTCTGCACACCAATAAGCCAGACATGGGACAATGGATACTCACGCAAACTTCAGGTCCTGTATGACATCACACTGATGTTGGACAACAGGATGCCTTCATCCGACATACAGGACTTTGCGTTGGAACTCAAGCCAACGAACACATGCAAGCAAGCAAGCAAGATGAGTAATCTAAGCCTTGTGACCATGCCAAAGACACACAACATTAAAAGGCCCTAACAATTTATACACCCACTGCAGATTCCCTCTGCCAGACTTGTTTAAACGGAGCTAAGGTAGTGTAGTGTCTAGACACCCCTCTGTCGGTCCTATGGTCATGGGATTAATCCGCGGTGTGGATTCAAATTTTTAAAATTGACCCAGGCATGCAAGAGGATAATTTAGAGTTCCCTTGAGCAAGATGGCGGGACATTTCTTCGTCCCGTAAAATGGAACGTGTTTTTTTCCGAAATGTGTATGGATTAAGTGTTTTTTCGTGGTGGAATGGAGTTCGGAACGTGCAACGGAGTTCGTGCACGCGCGTCCGGTCTTCTTTCGGCGTATCATCGGCGCCCGGTGGCGATAGTTAAGCCTAACATGACGGCCAGACGACCAGCTAGGACACAACGTGGTAAGAGGGCGGGCGCGCGCAGAAGGCGCTTAAAATGTGACAGATTGGGTATCGGAAATGTTCGAGTACTGTACTGGAACTGTGCATCATTTAGTCAACGCCGACCCATTCTTGAAAAACTACTCTACGGAAACGATATTGTAGTCTTGCAAGAAACACACCTCACCGACGGAACAGTCAATGTGGCGGGATTTCAGGGTTTCCTTAACAGGCGGCACCTCGGACAGGCCATTCTGGTCCGCGACAACATACTAGTGTCTGAGATCGATATGTCCGCCTGGAACAGCGATGCCCTGCAAGTGCAGGCATTAAGAATAATGACACCAGTGCAGCTTGTAATCGTTAACGTCTATGCGCGAAATGGGAAGGTCGACGAGCGACAATGGCAGAACTTGTTCGATATGGATGAAAGGCATATCATCTACTGCGGGGACTTCAATGCCAGAGGCAGTCAATGGGGGAATTGCATCACCAATAGACAGGGAGAAGATTTGGAGGACGCCCTGGCATCTGCTGCCCTAATCTGTCTGAATGATGGGAAGGTCACTAGAATGGCCACTCGACCAGGCGACTCTGACAGCATCATTGACTTGGCTCTGGTGTCGCCCACCATCGCACCAAGGTGCCGGTGGGGCACACTGGGATACCACGATAGTGACCACTACCCTTGTGTCATCCTGATCAAGAAAGACGGGGCCATGAGTCAAAGAAACAAGACCAATGCCTTCCCGTACGACACCACTGGTCAAGACGCCATAAGCAAGATCAGAAGAAGGAAACTAACTTCCTCCCGCAGGAGACAAGAAAGATGGCTGCAGCCACCATGGTGGAATGGAGAGGTCGAGAAGGTGTGGCTGGGTAAGAGGCAGGCTGTCAAAGACTGGCAAAAGGCCAGAAAGGCTAACATGCCACAGGTTGAATTGGCGAACCTGAAGACTGAGGTCGTTAGGATGACGACTTTATTCAAATCCTGCGCCAAACAGGCCAAGGCCGACAAATGGGACGAGTTCTGCAGGAAGGTGTGCTCCGAGCAATCTCTTACGACATTCTGGCGCCTCCACAAGAGCATGAACGGTGCTGCACAACGTAGGGGTATTCCAGACTTTCAAGGCACAGACCTCGCATGGAAAAAGTCGGATGCGGATAAAGGTAAGGCCCTTCTTGCACGCTACATAGAACAGACTGACCAGAAAGACGAGCCCGCCAGACAGAGGACCACAACAACACTCTCTCAGTTGTGCGAGGGGGTCGGGACAGACGAAGAATGGACGATCACAGTTGACATATTGCGTGCGATGCTCAAGAAATCACCTAACACCGCCCCAGGCCCAGACGGCATCCGATATGGTGACCTAATGGTGATATCAGATGATGACATGGAAGAACTGGCCAGAGAATTCAACACCAGTATCCAGAGGGGTCAGGTCAAAGAAGAATGGCTACACAGCTACCTGCTGCCGCTGCCAAAACCGAACAAAGACCACTCCAAGATAAGCGGCTACAGAATCATTACGATGCAGAATACTGTTGGCAAGCTACTGGAGAAAATTGTAGCACACAGACTTGCTTGGGACTTGGAACAGCTCGGCTGCTTCCCGCCCACACTTGGAGGATACAGACGCAACAAAGAGTCATGGCTGAATGCGGCGGTCTTTGCTCAAGATGTTTACGAAGGATTTCAGGTCAGAGAAGAGACATGTGCGGCCGCCATAGACTTAGAGGACGCATATAACAGAGTATCTTTCGAGCACTTGATGCAAACCCTCCTCAGACTGAAAGTGCACCCTCACCTTGTACGATGGATAGCTTCAGTTCTACTCCAAAGGAAGGTGGTGCTAAGATGCGGGAGTTGGTCTTCGGAGCCGATAACGATATGTCCAGGATTGCCGCAGGGTTCACCACTGTCACCAGTACTATTCAACGTGTATACGGTGCCGATCACTGAACAACAGTTGGATGGAAGGGGTAGGACTCTATCATTCGTTGACGACATCCTCGTGTATCGACAGGGTCGAGATAGACAGGCGGTTGCCAACTATATGCAGGGCGAACTAGATCGAATTTCCTCATGGTGTGCTGATGCCGATGCCCTTGTCAACCCTGCAAAGGCAACGGTTACATGGTTCTCACTAAACAACCATATTGTGAAAACAGACCTGCCGGCAGTAAGAATGGATGGGAGCATTCTGAGTAGAACCCAGTCAATGACATATCTTGGCGTGAGGCTTGATCGTAGCCTGTCCTTCAGAGATCATGTCGATTATGTCATAACGAAGGCTCGAAAAGGTTTGGCAGCAATGAGAGTCATGGCGAGTGCCAATATCGAGCAAAGACTGCTATTACTTCTGTTCCAAGGACTTGTGCTTTCACGCATCGAGTATGCCCTGGCCATCCTCACTGTCAGCCCTACACAGATTGGAAGACTTGAAAAGATACAAAACGAAGCCATGCGCATCATTTTGGGCTGCACGAAAGACACCAGCTGTGTAGCAATGAGATACCTCCTTGACTTCCCGACAATGGAACACAGAATCAAGATCTGGAGAGCTCGTGCATACTTAAAAATAAGTGCAGATGAGCAGCACCCTCTGCATGACGCTGTATTCAGAGAAAAGGGTGACAGGCTAAAGAGGGGCAAATCATGGATGGGTCGGGCGGAAGATGTCGTCAGACAGGTCTGCAGTCTTACCAGTATCAACCCCGGCAAGGAATGGGTGCCGGTGCCTCCAGCTTTTAAGTGTACCTTCTCCTGCATTATCACACTCGACAGACGGTGCAGAGAGCAGAACCCTGCCGCTGTCAATGCAGAGGTTAACGCGCTCATCTATGATCACTCAGATAGCCCCGAAGTGCTCATCTATACAGATGGATCTGTTGTAAAGCAGCAGCGAAGTGCGTGGGCATTTACAGCCCGCTCAGCGGGCCGAACCGTTCAAGAATCCAGTGGTGCCCACTCCATGACCACGAGCAGCATGACGATGGAGGTGATGGCAGTTACACAGGCTTTCATATGGCTGGAATCACAGCATTATACCAACGTGTGTGTACTAAGTGATTCAATGAGCATGATTCAGAAGGTCGAAGCTGGATCTGTACGTAGACAGTGGACTGAGTCGCTGCGGAAGTCTGTTGTCCGCAAAGTCACCTTCATCTTCGTCCCGGGACATGCGGGAGTCGAGGGAAATGAACGAGCTGATAAATTGGCTGGCTCTGCACCCCCTGTAGATGGCCAGCCCATGGATCGTGCCGATGTTATTAACGCCCTTAAAGATATGGCGAGAACAGAGGATTTTGACGCCAGTGATTCCACATCGCTTTCCAGGATGAAAGACCTGGGAGTAAGAATCGGCACAGCCAGACGCGAGAGGTACATCGGGAAAACAAAGCGCCTCGTCAACCAACACAGAACTGGCACTATTAGCCACCGGACGCTGATGCATATGCTGGGGGGAGGATCTGAGCACCTATGGACATGTCCGGAGTGCAACGAAGATACCCCAACTGATAACTAACTAACTAACTAAATTTAAAATATACTTAAAAATATACCTTAAAAATATACTTTAAAAATATACTTAAAAATATATTTTTATACCATAACAACTATGAATGGGGATGGGGAAAACCATAACAAACATGAAAGAAAACAAATGCTTTTGAATATAATTGTTATAGACAGGTTCTAAAAATATCTTGGGTAAAGAAAAGAACAAATGCATCCATACTTCAAGAGGTGAATACTGAAGAGGATTGGCTATTGAAGACGATAAAACTAAGAAAATTGATATATTTTGGTCACTTGAAACGTCATAAATGTTTGGAGAAAACAATAATGCAGGGGTATATGCCTGAGAAGAGAGGAAGAGGAAGGTCAGAGAGAAGATGGGTGCAGGATGTGGCGGATGATCTCCAGATGGGTGTATCGGACGCCGTACATCTTGCTTGTGATCGAGAGGTTTTCCGGAGAGTTGTTATGGGAGCGATGTTCTTCAAAGGACGTGCTACTGAATGAATGAATGAATGAATGAATGAATGAATGAATGAATGAATGAATGAATGAATGAATGAATGAATGAATGAATGAATGAATGAGGGACATTTATAACATCAGATGGAAGATATTCATTTCAGACAATGAGAGTATCTTATGGAATAAGTCATTATCACTGAATGTAAGAAAGATAGTGCTGAAATGCTATATAGAACCAGTTCTGTTGTATGGCAGTGAATCGTGGAATGTAAGTGAACAAAATATGAAGAAATTAGAAGCAACAGAGTTGTGGTTCCTGAGACGAATGTTGCGAATTCCTTGGACTGCCAGAGTAACTAACAATATTTGCCTGAAACGGGCTAATGAAATTAGAACATAATATACAACAATAAGAAAGAGAAATAAGAAAGAGAGCTTTCTTCTGTCATGTGATGAGAAGTGACGCATTAGAGAACATCGCGACAACTGAAAAGATCGAGGGGAAGAGAGGCAGAGGCAGACCAAGAGAAATGATGCTGGAAGGATTGAGATGGTGGCATGGAGAAATATCATCAGCAGAATTGATCCAGAACACAAAAGACCGAGATCTGTGGAGTGCTGTGAACGTCTACACCAGCTGGCAGGACACTTGATGATGATGCAAGTGAGCCCAGCCTTAAATGGGTACCAGGAAATATCTGGGGAAGTGAAGGTGACCGAACTGTACTGACTATATCACCCCTGGCCTATATGAACATGTGTCTAGCACCATATACCCAGTGCGCATTGAGGCTTGTAAAATGGTCCTGTATGTGTACTTGTTATTGAATGTTAACATTAAAGTGGTCCTGTATGTGTACTTGTTATTGAATGTTAACATTAAAGTGGTCCTGTATGTGTACTTGTTATTGAATGTTAACATTAAAGTGGTCCTGTATGTGTACTTGTTATTGAATGTTAACATTAAAGTGGTCCTGTATGTGTACTTGTTATTGAATGTTAACATTAAAGTGGTCCTGTATGTGTACTTGTTATTGAATGTTAACATTAAAGTGGTCCTGTATGTGTACTTGTTATTGAATGTTAACATTAAAGTGGTCCTGTATGTGTACTTGTTATTGAATGTTAACATTAAAGTGGTCCTGTATGTGTACTTGTTATTGAATGTTAACATTAAAGTGGTCCTGTATGTGTACTTGTTATTGAATGTTAACATTAAAGTGGTCCTGTATGTGTACTTGTTATTGAATGTTAACATTAAAGTGGTCCTGTATGTGTACTTGTTATTGAATGTTAACATTAAAGTGGTCCTGTATGTGTACTTGTTATTGAATGTTAACATTAAAGTGGTCCTGTATGTGTACTTGTTATTGAATGTTAACATTAAAGTGGTCCTGTATGTGTACTTGTTATTGAATGTTAACATTAAAGTGGTCCTGTATGTGTACTTGTTATTGAATGTTAACATTAAAGTGGTCCTGTATGTGTACTTGTTATTGAATGTTAACATTAAAGTGGTCCTGTATGTGTACTTGTTATTGAATGTTAACATTAAAGTGGTCCTGTATGTGTACTTGTTATTGAATGTTAACATTAAAGTGGTCCTGTATGTGTACTTGTTATTGAATGTTAACATTAAAGTGGTCCTGTATGTGTACTTGTTATTGAATGTTAACATTAAAGTGGTCCTGTATGTGTACTTGTTATTGAATGTTAACATTAAAGTGGTCCTGTATGTGTACTTGTTATTGAATGTTAACATTAAAGTGGTCCTGTATGTGTACTTGTTATTAAATGTTAACATTAAAGAACATAAGGAGCTAACGTGCTGACACTGCAGAAAAGAAAGCGTTAAAGTGCTCACGCTGTGGCGCGGAAGGATTTAAAATGCTCACACTGTGGTACACAAGAAGTTAAAGTGCTTACACTGTGGTGCGGAAGTAGTTAAACTGCTCACACTGTGGTGCGGAAGGAGTTAAAGTGCTCACACTGTGGTACAAACAGAGTTAAAAGGCTGACACCATGGAACAGAATTACTTAAAATGCTAACACTATAGAATAGATATGGTTAATTTGCTAACAATATTGAATAAACTGGGTTAAATGATTTAACATTTTAGACCAACAGAAGTATAAATGTCAACACTGTCGAATAACAGGAGCTAAAATGCAAACACTATAGAATGAAAGGAGTTAAAATTTTCCCAGTGCATTAAAGAATGTGGTAAATGTTAATACTATAGACCTGAAGGATTTGAAATTTTAACATTATATAACAGAAAGAGTTCAAATGTGAGCACTCGGGAATACAAATAGTTACAATTCATACAATATGGTATTTTTTTTTTTTTTTTGCGTATCCCTTGCGGGACGTTGCAGTCAACACCAGCATTTTCAGCTGCTGTTGATGTACTAGGCAAGTGTTACGTTCAGTAGTTTGCCATTGCTTTCTGAACGACCGGCCCCTATACCTTTTTCGAAAAAAACCAGCACCGCCGTGTTTCGAACCCGGGTATACGGGCTCACAAACCGCGTTCGCAAGCCATTAGCCACAGAGACAATATGGTATAGAAGATGTTAAATGGAACACAAGCTAAAATTCTAACGCTGTGGAACATGTAGAGTTAAAATTCTATAGCTTTTCTTTGTGCCTTGGCTCTCTTCGAACCCAAGAGTAATCCATACATGTGCTGCTACTTCCAATGTACTGGGCTGAGGTTTGCGAGTGGATTAGCTTTCCTTATTCTGTTGGCAGCATAGCCTCAAACAGGACGTCACAATCAATCCCAGTAGCTTTTGGCTGTTTGTGATTTCTTGGCAAGTTTACGTTCAGTAACTAGTCATTGCTTTCTGAACGACAGGCACTCATACCATTTGTGTAAAAACCAACACAATGCGGTCTGTCTTCCCTATTACAGGCGTTAAAATGCTAAGACTACAAAACATGAGTTAAAATGCTAACATTATAGATCAGAAGCTGTGTTAAGTATAGCGACATAAAAGTTGTCTTGAAGTAAAGCGACACAAAACTTGTTTCGATGTGTAGCAAGATATGTGTTGATTCGATGAACAGCGGCATGTTAAAACACACGCATTACTAGATGTTAGAGCGGAAACGCATCTGATTTCAAGCCACATCTAGGAAATTATCTGCAGGTACTCATGAGACGAAGTACCACAATAAAATATACAAGTAAATGGGAATAATCTTCAACAAGTGAATCGGTACAATTACCTCGGAACAGTCATAACATCTGATGGGAGATGCCTTGAAGAGATTAGAACAAGAATCGCCATGGCGAAAGTAGCCTTTAGCAAGATGAAAAACATTGTGACCAATAAAAAGATGTCAATTGAAACAAGAAAAAGAGTGTTGAGGGGATACATAGAGCCTGTTCTTTTGTATGGATGCGAAACTGGGACAATGTGCAGTCAAGCTGAAAAGCATCTGATGGCTGCAGAAATGTGGTTTCTGAGGAAAATGCAAAGAATACCATGGACAGATAGAAAAACCAATGACCAAGTACTACAGGAGAGAAATGAAAATTGTAAATTGATTAGAGAAATTAAACGTAGACAGTCATAATTTTTTTGGACATGTTATGAGAAGAAATGGATTGGAGAACTTAGTGACAACTGGCAAAATCGAAGGGAACAGACCAAGAGGAAGACCGAGAGGAAAATACCTGAATGGCTTGGCCACATCGCATGGACGAGACAGGAACACTGAGCTGATCCACGACTCTGGTGATCGAGTGAAATGGCGAGTCATAACCGCCCCCTCTTTCCGGCATGGCACATGATTAATTGATTGACTGATCAGCACACATACAAGAATATGGTTGGGGAGTTGTCACATGCCTGTGTTCAGTGGCATTAAGGTGAGTGGCCGTACAATATAAACAGTTCACGAGGTGAAAGGGCATTCACCGGAAAGAAAATATAAGGAGATAAACGGGGAAGGGTGTAAGGTAGAGGGGCTGCAAGAAGAGGCAGACAGTTGAAGCAGTGAGGTGGGGTTTGTGTGGATCATTGTGAGGAGGCATAGAATTGTTTAAAAAGACAGGGACAAAGATTTACGGGGGAGTTGTTGTTTGGACTCCGAGCTGAGAGGAGTTGAGTCTAGACCGGACCAGGAGAAGGTCGTGGTCTGAGAAAGTGAAGAATTGTGACGGAGTTCGGAAGATAACTCCGCACTGTGGGTTCCAGGGATAGTGAGTGGAATTCGAGACTCAGAGTGGGTTACTTTGAGTCGGGCCTAGAGAAAGGCTAGTATACCTGTCGTGTGGGACGAGATTTTAGTAGCCTTGAGAGGCAGTGTTATTCGAAGTGTTCTATTGGGATGGAGATATATTCTTAGAGAATTATTGTTCCTGGATTTATATGCTACATGTGTCTGTGTTAATTCAGAATTAAAGGAATATTATGTGCGCAAATTAACGCTTGTTCACTGACTGGTGTTTGGTTGGGATGCATCTTGGTTAATCTGTTGTTCAACATCACATTGTTACAAGGACATACCCTAGACACAACCATAGCCACTCTATCTGTCACTTAGTCAACATTCACTTTGTGTCAGAGTAGATTTCTGAGGGCTTTCCGGTCAAGAATAAACACCATTTTCAGTAGACAGCGTATTTCAAAAGTGTCGGAGAATTAATACGGAGTCCACGAGAAACCAGGTAAAAATATCATTTCTCACTCGGAGTGGGGAGAGTAGACGGGGAAAGTGTGTCCACGATATAAACACTGGGGTTTCTCCTGTGCGGGAACTGGCTAGCAGAGAGTTCACTTCACGAGAAAGCCACCACAGGTAAAACCATTGCCCACCCTGAGAGGGAAAGGGGACAGTGGGGGGTTACGCACAGTACACGGACAGGAGTGCGCTGTGGAGAGAATCGTCTGGCGGACAGCAGGCGACAAAGTCGGCGCTGTTTAGGACAGGTTGTCCACGAAAAATAGACAGGCGCCAAAGGTGAAGGTCAGGTGAACTTGTGGACAGCGTGTGTGTGTGTACGGCGTCTTCAGAGTTCGGTGCAGATAATAAGACGGAAAGGGGCGCCAGGGGAGTTACGAGGGTAATTCATGGTTAAAAACTCGCCAGGAGGAGGGGAGTTATAGGAGTAAAGTGTGGGGAACACACAAAGGTGACAATCGTTGCTCCACAGAAAAGTAAAAGTTTCTACACGGATTATTGGGATAAAGAGAAACAGAGATGACCTTGTGAGTCAAGGCCGAGAACCAGGGAATTTGACGGAAAAATTTCCACTGAGAATAACACGTTGGGTTTCTACTGAAACTAGGATTTATGTTTAACGTCTTTGTGTGTGTGTGTCATCATCGGCAAACAAACCACAACAGTCATTCAGGTGCCGTCTTCGCAACTATGAGCGCATTTCTTCACCAAAAAAGACTTGCAAAGCGGATTTAAAGCGCGTGATCATTTTCTGCCATTCGTTGATTTAACCGGGTCAGCAACAGTGAAACCATACCATCACTTCAAAGCGAGAGTGACTACGCAGATAAACATTCATTGATTTTAAAGGTATTTTCGGCTCCCCAAAACGCAACGAAAACCCAATATTTCTGGCAAAACAAGAGCGTTCACATACATTATACAATCACAGGCCAACTCTACAGGAAGGATTACAAAAAACGTTACGGACTGTGTAGAGACAAGGCGTTGGGATAATTATCATCATCTTAAACTTTTACGACAGTCGAAAATCGTGTTACCACGTCAACAAAAAGTGACAACGCATCAGAACATTAATTCATTGTGGGAATCTAACGTCGTAATCTTTTCAAAACAGTAACGGACAAACATTTCCAGGCGATTTTCGGACACTATTAAAAACAAACTAAGGACTTTTGTAAGATTCTACCATCACATTGGTGGCGGCAACCCTTGTTTGCTTCTGTTGTTCTCATCGTCCTAAGTATTGTTGTTGTTGTGCGTTACGTAAATATTTGTATGTGGTCCAGTGTTCGTTATAAGTAGGATATTTTTGCATTGTTTCTCGAAATGCGGGAGACAGCGCAAAAGTGAAATTGTCTAGGTACATATTGTATGTTGTTGAGAGACAGCTGACGAGTCAGTTTGTTTTGTGCTGTGGCATTGGGTCGTCTCGACATTATACACGGTGTCCAAGTGTCTACGTCAGATTTGTGTATATGTTGATGCTATAAATTGTTTTTGGTTCTCTTTCTTTTCATAATATTTGCATATGATATTTGCTGTGTTCGGATATATGTTATTATTGTGAACTTTTGTCGTGTCTACTATCTAGTGGTATCTGAGTCAGTTTATATTTTACGCGCACTGTGGGTGTCCCTACACAAGCTTGTGGGTGTTACTGTGGTTTATATCTGTGTAATCATCGTCTCCGTGTACTCAGCTTGTGAAGTCTAGCGTTGGATAGTCATCACTTAGTATTATCATCCATTCGTTTGTATATGTATTTATATGTATGTTTAACAATATTTCCAGGGACTTTATGAACTTGTGGTCATAGATATATAGATATAAGGGAGCATAGATGATATTCCACCTCACTACCTAGTGCTTATAGAGTGACTGGGTGAGTACAGAGTGATATTTAGCACTACGAAGTTACGTGCACAAGGAGTGGTAGTGTACGTATTGAAGGCACACAAAGGACTAGTAGCAGAGTCTTTACATTTATAGTTGGCTGACAAACAGCAACGTGTCCGCAAGTACAAGATGCCTACTTTAATGGATTATATTGAAGCAGGTGAAAGAATAGGCCTGAAAGGTAAAGAGTTACAGGAGTATGCAGAAGCGAAAGAACAAAAGCAGACGGAAAGAGAGGAGAGGCATAATGAACGCGAGGCAAAGCGTCTACAGGAAGAGAAAGAGACGCAAGTAAAACTAGCTGAAATGGAAAACAAACGTCTACAGGAAGAGAAAGAGACGCAAGTAAAACTAGCTGAAATGGAAAACAAACGTCTACAGGAAGTAAAGTTAGCTGAAATGGAAATTGAGAAAGAGAAGATCAAGTGTCAGATGCAAACTGAAATCGAGTTAAGAAAACTAGAACTATCTTCGAAAGGTCAAAGTGAGGAAAGCAGAAAACCGTCGCAGTCGTCACAGCGAATAAAACTGCCATATTTTACGGACCGAGACAACCTTGAATCTTATTTGGATAGATTTCAAGCAAGTGCGAAAGCTTTAGGCATTCCAGAGGGGGAATATTCTATGAAACTTGGCGAATTTCTTACGGGCAAGGCACTAGACACCATGTTCAATTTACCTGTAGAAGAAAGAAACAACTACACTATCTTACGTCAACGTTTGCTGACAAAGTTCCAACTAACGGAGCATGGATATAGGACAAAGTTTAGACAGGTAGTGCCAGAGACAAATCAAGATTTCACAGATTTTGTTAACACCGTAAAGAATACATTTAACAAATGGATGGAGCTTGCAGAAGTAGGGAAAGATTTTAATAAATTAGTAGATCTAATGTTAAGAGACAAGGTAGTATCTGCATGCAATTCTAATTTAGTGGCGTTCTTTGAGGAACGGAAGCCAAAGGACATAGACACAATGTCACAGTTAGGGCAAAATTACATGACTGCACATCCAAACAGTTCTATTGGTAGACTTATTAGTGAGGAAATAGTCTGTGCAGCGTATACGAAACAGGACCAGAATCCAGTTATTAGACCAAGATCAAAAAGTGTAGATTTAACACAAAGATATGAGGAACAAGAACCTAAGGACAATGGTTCCCGTGGCAACTATTTTGGCAGAGCAGGACGGTACCCATACAAAAGGGGGAATTTTCAGAGACGGTCAAATAGTTATGCCGGATGTTGGAATTGTGGGAGCTGGAGACACAAAATGTCAGATTGTGATGCACAACCATCAGATGGACCAACGAACAACAGTAAAAGGGAGATCACTTGTTTCAAATGTGGAAGGAAGGGGCATGTCAGTCATCATTGTAGGATGAGGGAAACGGAGCATGCACAAGTGATTGAGACTATCAACAATGAAGATTGTAGTGGGTGCAAACCTCTTTTTGAAAAAGACGGGCAACCAGTCTTAGTGTGTGGTCATACAGTGAAAGCAGGATCAGCAGTCCATGAAGGAGGTAGTCTGAAGATGCATCAGGGGTTTGTTAATGATAGGTCAGCGTTAACAATTAGGGATTCCGGATGTACGTCCATCGGGGTGAGAAAGAGTTTAGTGCATCCCTCGGATTATACAGGAAAAAAGATTAGATCCATAACATTTAATGGGACAGTAGAGTTCTACCCACTAGCCATAATAACAGTAAAAACACCATATATCACTGGAAGAGTGACAGCGTGTGTTTTGGACTCACCAGTGGCTGATTTGATCATAGGAAATGTTATAGGAGTTAAAGATTGTACAGAAGAGGAAGTAGTTTATTGGGACCAAAAATATAGTGTAAGCAGTAATGAGGTAGTTACCACAAGGGGACCTAAATTAGAGAGTATAGCTGAGGTAGAAGATGCACTTGAAGTAGACACAGGAACTCAGGACAAGGATAGTACAGCTGAGCAGGTGAGAATTGATCTCAAACATAGTGCTAGGGACTCCCAGAGACAAGATACTACTCTGAACAAATGTTCCCAAGGGTGTAGTAGAGTAGAAAATAGTCAGTCAGGGAAGGGTAGATGGTGTTTCGAGAGGAAGAACAATGTTCTCACTCGCAGCTTTTCAGATAGCGGAACTGCATGTGGGCAAGTAGGATTACCGTTAACACATAGAGACCGATATACTAGAACAGCTCAGGATAGGGCAGGTGCAGGGCACATAGGAGTAAGGCGGAAGCAGCAGAGAGCAGGATGCCATAGATATTGGCCAGGATTTAATAAAGAGGTCAGACTAAACAGAGACTCCAGTGTAACAGTACAATATGCAGATAGCAATGTTAACGCAGGTCAAAAGAGTGTTCGCGACATTACTGACCCAGGGCTAGGGATAGCAAAAAGATGTTGTAATTGTAGAGGTACCATGAGTCATGGGTACATGAAAGGTAGACACAGCATCGACAGGAATCAGAGGTGGGTTAATGCAAGAACAGAACCACCTGATATAGGGTCGGTACACAAATAGTATTGTGTGGTCGTGAAGTAGTAATAGACCTGTGGGTACATAAGTATAATGCTTTTCTAGGATGTAGTATTATTATGTGATGTATTAATTCATGCATTGGTACACAAGATAGAAAGTTGTTTTGTATTTATGTGTGGGGAATAGGGGAGTGTACTATGAGCATTTGATGTATTATTTAGTGTGGTAGCTGGAGTAATTTGGGATTTATACTTACGACTACCCAGGCAATGTGTCTGGGTCACATATTTGATAAGTATTAGTCTCCCAACATTTGAAAACGATGTTTTCTTTTGAGGGTGGGGTAGTGTCACATGCCTGTGTTCAGTGGCATTAAGGTGAGTGGCCGTACAATATAAACAGTTCACGAGGTGAAAGGGCATTCACCGGAAAGAAAATATAAGGAGATAAACGGGGAAGGGTGTAAGGTAGAGGGGCTGCAAGAAGAGGCAGACAGTTGAAGCAGTGAGGTGGGGTTTGTGTGGATCATTGTGAGGAGGCATAGAATTGTTTAAAAAGACAGGGACAAAGATTTACGGGGGAGTTGTTGTTTGGACTCCGAGCTGAGAGGAGTTGAGTCTAGACCGGACCAGGAGAAGGTCGTGGTCTGAGAAAGTGAAGAATTGTGACGGAGTTCGGAAGATAACTCCGCACTGTGGGTTCCAGGGATAGTGAGTGGAATTCGAGACTCAGAGTGGGTTACTTTGAGTCGGGCCTAGAGAAAGGCTAGTATACCTGTCGTGTGGGACGAGATTTTAGTAGCCTTGAGAGGCAGTGTTATTCGAAGTGTTCTATTGGGATGGAGATATATTCTTAGAGAATTATTGTTCCTGGATTTATATGCTACATGTGTCTGTGTTAATTCAGAATTAAAGGAATATTATGTGCGCAAATTAACGCTTGTTCACTGACTGGTGTTTGGTTGGGATGCATCTTGGTTAATCTGTTGTTCAACATCACATTGTTACAAGGACATACCCTAGACACAACCATAGCCACTCTATCTGTCACTTAGTCAACATTCACTTTGTGTCAGGAGTAATAAGCACAAACTTAACATTGCAGCAATTAAACACTATAATTAGTTGCATATCATTTACAGAATGCCGCAGTCAACCCCAATATTTGTTGGCTGTTTGTGATTTCTGGGCAAGTTTACATTCAGTAGTTTGCCATTGATTTCTGAACGACCGGCTCACATACCTTTGTATGGGAAACCAACGCAAGGCGGTCTGCTTCCAAATCGACCGCAGCTGTGTTTCGAACCCAACGTGCTGATTACGAATTACGTCCGTAACCGCTTCGCAACAGAGACAGCGAAAACTATAGACACAGATTTATTCTCACTGAAGAAATAAGTGTTCTTGCACGTTAGATCAACTGGAAGCGCACCAAAACCACAAAGAAGAGACAAAGGAATTATCCTACAAAATATACAAACAGAAGTTGAATATGCTGGTTGGTTGATTGGTTATTCGTGGATTCAATGAAAGACTGAGCATCATCTTTTAAGTCCGATGCACTGGCGTTAAGATGGAGGAGTTCTTGAAAAAGAACCTGCTCTATATAAGTGAGGCCGGTGTAGACTGGTCTCCTGACTCCATACCAAACATCCATCACCAACTACAATGTTGTAGAGATCTCCATTCCCGATTCCCTCGCCAAGCTCAGAAGTCTGTGGGGTGTGACAGGCCGGTACTTGAACATCACAGAGGCATAATAGGATGAAACTAGGTCATGATTCAGCACAAGACACATAGCTTGGCAGGGATTGTGCCTTAGTTGGTAATGCTTCCTCGTGGGCTTTAGGAAATGTGGTCAACAAGCTTCAGCTTAATATCCAATGGGATAAATGTGGAACAGTGATGTAGTCTTTCGTGGGGAAAATACTAAGCACAAAAGGCAGAGCAAGACAGAACCAGACAGGGGAAGATTGGCCCAGGTAGACCAAGTTAGCGGAAGACAGAACCAGACAAACCCAGGTAGAGGAAGACAGAACCAGGCTAACCAGGTATAGAACGACAGAACCAGACAGAACCTGGTAGAGGCAGGTAGAAGAAGAGAGAACCAGGTAGAGAAAAATAGAACCAGGCAGAACCAGGTAGAGGAAGACAGAACAATGTAGAGGAAGAAAGAACCAGGTAGAGAAGACAGAACCAGGTAAAGGAAGACAGAACCAGATAGAGGAAGACAGAACAATGTAGAGGAAGAAAGAACCAGGTAGAGAAGACAGAACCAGGTATAGTAAATCAGAGCCAGATAGAGGAAAACAGAACCAGGTAGAGGAAAACATAACCAGACAGAACCAGGTAGAGAAAGTCAGACCAGGTAGAAGAAGACAGAAACAGGTGTAGACAGACAGAACCAAGGAGATTCGGTTAGAGGAAAACAGAACCAGGTAGGGAAAGACAGAACCAGGTAGAGGAAGACAGAAACAGGTATAGAAAGACAGAACTAAGCAGAACCTGTTAGACTCCCTAGTCCATACTTGCCCACTATGCATCCGTCCTGTTGATTTCCAACTTTGGCATTCAAGTCACCCATTATGATAGTTACTTCAGAATTCTTGCATTTCTTGAAGGCTTTCTCTAAATCATTATAAAATTAATCAATGCTGTCATCACTACTGTCTGCTGTTGGTGCATAAACTTGTATGACGTTGACATCAAAAGGTCTTCCACTCAACTTCGCCAGTAACACTCTGTCTGATACAGTCTAATATCCTTTGATCGATTTTGCTTTCTCTGTATCTATTATAATTGCTACTCCTCGTTGTTGTTTCTCTCCACCAGAATAGATTATTCTATATTCCTCAGATGTCGTAATGCCCATTCCTGTCCATCTGGTTTCACATACACCTAACAGGTTAATATTTAATCTTCTCATTTCATTCTTAATGTTATCAAATTACCCCCACTCATAGTTCTTACATTCCAAGTTCCTACTTTCAATGTTGATACTCTTTTGCACCCAGTCTCCTAATGACGGTCTGGAGTCACCTGGTGCACATGACTACCCCTACCGGGCGAGGCTGCTCCTGTGGAGCATCCATGTTTCTCTGATTATCGATAAAACTGCAGTACATAATATTCTTGGCATCTGAAAAGAAAATAGTTTGCCATTGCTTTCCTTCCTAGCAGTGACCATACTGGTCGATGACCGTAGCCAATGTTTCCCAAAAATAAAAGAGATCCTCTGCCTACCGTCGTGAAACTGGAGACCATAACCTACAACTATCTGTCGGCTGCTCCTCAACTTCATCCACCATCTGCACCCATGGCTTCACGTAACCCTGATCGGGGGGCTAAACGGGTACTCCACCTTGCCCAAGGGTGTCCCGTAGGCTAGTGGAGGGAAGGAGGTACCCATCAAGGCATTACCATCATGCTATTATATTTTAAATATTATCTAAGCAAACGTAATTGCACCAGCATTTAGCAGAGAGAGAGAGATAGATAGAGAGAGAGAGAGAGAGAGAGAGAGAGAGAGAGAGAGAGAGAGAGAGAGAGAGAGAGAGAGAGAGAGAGAGAGAGAGAGAGAACTATTTGTTCAAATTGAATGAAATTTACAAACATAGATGACATTTCCTCTAAACATATTTATCAACATAAAACCCATCGACTTCCAAGGTCTTTTAGCCGTTAATGTAAGTAAATTGTCTTTAAATAGTGGGTGGCCTTAAGAGGCCAGTAAAAAACTGTTCTTTCCCCACAGAGGGGAAATATTGTCTTCCTAAGTATACGACTATCATTGAAAGTACAGTTTTAAAAATTAAATATAAACAAAGAATTGAAAAACTGCGTCATAAAATGTAAGTAAATAAAGATTATACAAATGTTCTATAAACATTTTAATAGTTTTCTTCTCACGTTTGCAAAAATATGACTGATGGACTGACTTTCTTATTTCTCGAACAAAAATAAAAGATTTTAATGTTAGTTATTAGTATTATACCTAGGTATACCATTTTCATTTTCAAATTCTAGTAATTTCCCTTGTAACAATATTAGATTTTTATGTCCCCCTACTAAGCGCAGACAGCTACTGCAACCATAGATTAATCTTAGGCAATTTACATATACGGTAGACCAAGAAGACGGTGGAGAGATTATATATACACAGACCTACAAGCACTTGAAATCAACGACTGGCAAGAGAAGGTCAACCAGAGAGACGAATGGAGACGGATTGTACCTGCAGCAAAGAACCTCAATGGCTCGGAACGCTGAAGAAGAAGAAGAATTTGCTTATAAACTTAAAGAAAGTCAAATATACAAATAGAAAAGCAAAATTTGATCTACAGGCACTGAAGAGTGAGGAGATAAAAGATAAATTCAACGTAGAGGTAAAGAACAGATTCGATGCATTGTCCGATATGGAAATATTATTTCAAGACGTCTGTGACCAATTGGAAATATAAAAGAAATCAGTCAAGAAGCTACACTAACAACAATGATAATCCCAAAAATAAAGATAATACGACGCAAGAAATGGATGATGGAAGACATCTTAAAACTCATGGAAATAAGAAGAAATAACAAAAATAACAAGGAAATATACGAAGAGATTCACAGGAAAATTATAAGCTATGCAAAGAACAAAAGATACATGTCTTGAGGAAAATTGCAAGGAAATTGAAAACCAACACAACACCCAGAATACCAAATTAATGCACACAAGAATTAATGACATCACTAACAAAAGAATACACACATCAACTGGTTGCCTAAAAACCAAAGATAGCAAAACAATAATAGAAAAAGATCAGATTTTACATGCGTGGTGACAGACTAAGAGACATACAACCTGCTGCTCTGCAGGTAGACTGAGGATAGCAGTCAAAAATTTAAATCAGGTGCACGAAGGCAGAAGTTCTTGGTCCGGACCAAACTCTTAAGGCTCCCTGTCGAGGGCTGTGGCTGGCCTCTAAGCCACAAACCCTCGGATCTGAGAGCCGGGCCGATACCCACCTACCGAAAAATAGAGGCGTGATACTGAGCAAGCTACAAACTCAGGTCTGATACATGTTCGAAGGCTCTCAGCTGGGGGATATGAGAGATTCCCGGAAGAGAAGGCCAGGCCGTTTCTCGTTCACTGCTGCACGAAGGTAAGGTGCTGAGCCGGCAGCACATGTAGCCTACCTCGTGAGCGAGTACAAAAAGACAGAAAAGTGCCCCAGTCGAAGGAAATGGTTATGAAAACTGTCTGTATCTAACTCATAGAGAGTGTAGACAAAAGTGGAAGAACGTCTCAATGACGCGAAATGGAACGCACGGCGAGCGAACCTATTGCGTGGTCTGAAGTCAAAAGCAAAAGCTTACCGAGTGGATGTCGCTCGCAGTCTGACCGCTCCTGGTGTGTGCTTGAGCGATCAGTGGCAAGCGAGATGTCCAACACATGGAAGTGAGGAACTAAAGCAGCCATGAGCAGGACGTGGCAACTCCTCGGGTGAGCCCAGTCTCAGAGCAATATGTGCCGGCTCTGCAATTATGGAAGCCTCCTTGGATAGCGAGGGAATGCCCATGTTGTGACATATTCACCTATCCATCATTTTACAGCGCGTCAACGTTACACAGCAACCCAGAGATTATCAAAACAATTACAGCACCGTGGAACATCGAACTCACTAAGCGATACTAATGACAGACAGATGCCAGGATAAGAATAGAAAAGTTAGCGTCAACAGAATAGAATGTGACTGGTAGAGACACATCACGTGGATATAGCGTCCCCCAGCTCGGGCGCCGCTTTAATAAAACCGCGCACTTCTATGACTTCAGAGCGAGCGAGCAGTCGCCAAAGCTATGTGTTGTCCAACTTTCAAACTTTTACAACGGGCAGTTTGATCTAGTCTGAGGTAAGCGTGTGATTCTCAGATCTAAGTGGTACCAAGATGTATAACGTAAAGGTATCCAGTGTTGTGCGTCCAATGAATTGTATTTTTGATAAAATAAATCTCTGAAAATGTGAAAAACTGCCGATCGCAACTTCAATACTGGCGCCACTTCCCCGGCGAAACCGACATCTTATAATTTCTCAAAACTGCAAAACTCTGACTTTCTACACTACATCTAACAACTTCACTATGTGTATATGACTATAATCTATCACAGAATAATGTACGAGATGAAATTTCCAATGCACTCAAATGCTTTGCATCAAAAACTTCTAGAAAAACGTTTCTGCAGAGATAGTCAGCTGGTGCAAACGAAACACTACCTCGCTTTAAAAAATGTACTTAATTCTGTCTATTTTGCAATCTAAAGAACTGAAACAGGAATTATACTCTTCCTTTTCTCTTTACGAATTGAAAACAAATAGTATTTGATAGAAATTAGTTTATTCATGTGTCAGATTTTATTTAGACAACGCACTACATCAACTACATTGCTTAAAATAGGTTTACGTTCACAAACGACATTTGTGATAGCCGACCTACTTAATCTGCTCAGACTAAAGGGTGAAAATTACCTTGGTCTATAGCCAACTGTGTCGCCAACAGAATGGACATGATATGCACTGGTAACAGATGTAGGAGAAGTATAAGTAGACAGAGAGGAGGAGAGTATTAGGGAAAAATACTTTAAGTAATAATTTTTTTCTAATATATTGTGTCATGACCTTGTATAGATTACATTTTGTAACAAATACACATCAGAAATTCTGTATGTTGGACATGAACCACAATAAAAGCACACTAGATGAGTTAAACTCATATTAACTGATGTAGATGTGAGGACAATTAGTACAAGCTATGGAACCCCACACAACAGAAGTTAACTCAACACAATACACTTCACACCACACAACTCCACACCATAACAGCAGGAACAAAGAAATGATTTAGAATAGGAAGTAGTTGCCTTGGAAAGTACAGATAAACAATTATATACACAATGTAGAACAAATAGAGTCATGTGGATGTTTAAATGTATGCCATTTATACAAATGCATCTCATACTTGTGTTGATCTTGCCTGTCAGCTTGATTACCATGATTCAGGGAACATCACATTATCACTCTTATCTGTGTCTGACTGTACACTACTCACTGAACTACAGGTCCACTGAGGAAATGCATACAGCAGGTATCAGACAACAGAAGCTGCATCCAGTGTAATAATCTCTGACCCACCCCAAAGTAACACAACAATACTTCTTCTGATCTTATCATTTTTGTTTTGTTATGTTGTGTTCACACTATGAACATGCTGTAAAGGATTATACATACCTGTATGAATTTTAAACAGTGATGTCTTTGTGCCACACCTAACCAACAAAGAGGGAAGAGGAGTGAATGAGATGATCAACACCTGTGATGGCAGATGACTCCAGCCTTAAGCAGAGAATGAGAAGCCTTCAGTGAAGCTAATCTGGCCCAACCTGAAGTGGATCCATCATAGCATGGACCCAGGCTTATCCACATCTCATCACACCAGGTTTTCTTATCACTCACACAAACTTCACCCTCTTAGGAAATGATTTCTTGATTTATTGTTGGATGTAGAACTTCTTAACTATAACACATTTGGTAGTTAAAACATCTCACTACACAATGAATGTTATTATTTATTGACTGACTATACTTGGTCCTATGAAAGTTTTTTTTTTCTATTTCATTCTGTAAATGTCAACAGCTGATGAAAAAAGAAGAAAATGTCAAATAGGCCAAAAGACACTGGCACAGTCAATAAATTTGTTTAAATGTGAAGATCTCTTCCATTTAATTTGTCATTCCAAACTATCTGTGGGAAAATCTCTATCTCGTGTGTAGAACATGTCTCAATGCTCACTTGTGTTTGTTGAATGTTTAATTAACAAATACACATTCACATAAGATAAATTCTTAGTTGGAGAGAGAGAACAGGAGACTCTTCATCTTTAACTGTTCCAAATCCATGTTATATTGCACCTGATTCTTATTGAGAAAGTCTTTTCAGACAATTTCTTAAGATGGAAGAAGGGGGTTCGTGAGCTATACCATTAAATACCAGGTGGAAAGACAGGGGACAAACCTAGTGATTACTTTTTCTATTAAAAGAGGACCACACACCCTTAGACAAATAACCAAATCCGAGTCTGTAAATCTTTCAAGGGTCGTATTCTTGATCTATTTACATATAAGAAGAGGATGGGGCCCAGCTACCTTTAACAGAGATGGGTCATGCACTTTAGTGATTGCCAGTCCCTTCAAAATATACGACACATGGTCTGCCCCTGCCTTCCCTTGAGGGCAGACCGCGATGTCGTTGATCGTTCTATCTTGACCAGCTGAGATGTTGGCGACATCACAACAGTCCAACGTGCCTCGAAACCAGAGGAAGGCTAATATCATTAAAAAATGCCCGCCGGAAGTCGGAAGTGTCGTCCTACGGGTGGCAAACTAAACATTGATACTACGCAATTACGTCCGAGTGAAATGTCTCGTCCGAATGTCTCTCGTGCTAGGAACAGCTCTGACTACCTAGTTTCCGAATGCCGCTCTTGTTCGGAACAGCTCTGACTAGGTAGTTTTCCGAATGTCTGTCGTGCCTGGAACAGCTCTGACGGGCGCAACGACAAGCACATGTCCGAAAACTCGCTGAGTGGATACCGTCTGCAAACCTGTCTGGTTTGTGCGGGAATGGCCCGGGGCAAACGAAATGACCAATATATTGAAGTGAGGATTTAAAGCAGCCATGAGCAGGACGTGACGATTCCCTCGGTGAGCCCAGAACCAAGGCGCTATGTGTCGGCCCTGCAACTATGGAAGCAACCTTGGATGGCGGAAAATGCTATGGACTGTCCCTGCCTTCCTTTGAGGGATGACCGTTGTCTTCGACCGTTCAACCTTGGCCAGCTGGGTTGTAGATGGCACCACAAAAGTGAGAGTCTCCCAGGAATGCTACCTGGTCAAAAAAGCACGCTATAGTCGGATGTGTTGGCCTACGGGTTTCGGCCCAAGGGCGCATAACAGACACACCGCAATCACATCTGGAAAAAAAAACACTCCGGATGAACGAAAAGAAGTATATGTGAAAGACCTTTATGATGATACAAGAGAAGAACAATATGATCATCAGAATAATAATGAAGGACAATCAATTGTGTTTGTCGGTGTGTTTTTCTTTTAGATATCTAGCAATTCCGCAGAGCCGTCTGTAATATAATAAAAACGTCTCTACCCTTTCCTATTTATGGACTCCCTTAAAAATAAACAAACCCTTACAATTACTGATTAAGTAACTTACTTAATGTAGGAGAAAATAAAACAGCGATAGACTGACCGTGGCACAGCTAAATTTAGTTTGGCTTGTTTTCTCTCCCGTATCTGGCCAATCCTGGCGAGGGGGAAAACAAAGACTGAAGCGGCCATTTCTAGTCAAGACACCACGCAAGAAAGTCGACCTTTCCCTTCGGGGAGAAGGTAGTTTGTTTTAAAACCATGATTCTCTTCAAGCTATTGGTATGTTATCTACATATATTAAGATATATTTATGTATTACCTAGACCAGTATGTTTAATTAAGAATTAGTTACAATTCTCTTAAACCAGGCTGGATGATGTTTACTAAGGAAACACAGGTGGGCGCCACGCTGTAATTTTTCCTATGTCTTACAATTTCAAATCCATATGTTAATATCTTGTATAGGCATTATGAACTTATATCTCACTAGTAGTGCTATAATCTATGAATATTATGTGTACTGTAAAGTATCAACTCTCATGTCTGAAACACATTCTAGAGATTTTCTCAATGTAGGAGCAGACCCCTGATTCAGGCTTCATAGTAAAGAACTAGTGTCTGTCAATTTCATATTCCTATGGTAAAACTTCTAGGCACTGTGAACAATATCTCACTATTTATGCTTAGAAATCTGCAAATAATCTATGTACTATAGAAAGGTGTTTTATCCATGCGGGGACATACAAATGATTACGCATATTCCTGACTCGTACTTAGTCAGGGGATAAAATATTTTGCCACATTATAATCTGTAACTTGGAAATATAGTGCTAAATTTTAGTACCATTCTTTTGTTAACAGATTAGTAACCACTCCATATGAGGTTGAACATATAATCATTTCATAAAATAGTGTTAGGGACAGGCCATGTTTGAATATAAATTCATGAACAATTAAACGCGTGATGTAAATGTATGTTCGGATAGGATTCACTCCGCATCGCCTCACCGTAGTAGAAACAGAAGCGAAGATTGATGTGAATAAATTGCTTGCAATATTCAGAAGACTGGACCATGCGGCATAAGTTATTCTTATAAATACCCTCCGAATAATAGCAGTCATTGGCAAAACATATCACAGCGATTACTATCCTCATGTGCTGTACGCAGTGGGGGGAAAACAATGGATGTTTTAGTTCATGAAGATAATTCAAAAACCTAGGCTCCCTGCATCATCATTATGATTATTATGTATGATTATCATGTACTTAATATCAGAGAAATGTACATGTATGTTTTTTTTTGGTATGAGAATTTTCTTTGTTCTGATTGTTACTTTTTACTGTGGGAATATACATTTTAATGTTGCACCTTGGGATTAGAGGATGTTGATGTAAGAATACATATGTATGTCAGTACTTAAGAAGCCAATAGTGAATAGTCTTGACCTAGTGATGATTATAGTGCCGAAATGAAGACGCGGCATTAGAAACCACAGGGATTCTGTATAGGCTATTCTCTTCAAGTAATGAGAGAGACAATATCAACATGTTGGATGGACAGAATGACTTCACCCATCCAATAGTCCCAGTAACAACAGAACAAAATATAAGTGAGAAAATACCTTACTCTCTAGGAAGGGTCAGAATGGCTCTACTCAGCAATGAGGGACAGTGGAACATGGACACCCACTCCTTTCCCCTTCTCCCCTTGTTGTTTTGTATTTGTGTTTGTAATTGTGTTGTAAACCTTTTATCATAACACAGTAGGTTAATGCTAGTGTTGTATTCTTGTCATCCCTTTTCTATAGAAGAGAAGCAGGTGGTGGTTGAATTTGGTGGGACTATATCACTAACCCTGGATCCTGGGTAAACAGCCATAAAGTGAATGTCCAAAACCATAGTCTGGATCTAGCAATACCTCAATGTTTACTGCGGCACTCAATAGCTCCATAGCGAGCAACAGATAAATTAGAAGACAACTGACTGGGTGAGTGATTAAGTCCTATTTTAGTAGGAATATCCAGGATGGACTTCAAGATCTAATAATCTACAAAGATGAAGATCATCAGAGTACTGACAACAGTGTATCGTTTGCGTTACTTCTGAGAAGTATCACCAATGGCCTCATCATTCAACCAAGTCAGTGAAACTGGGACAATCCTTCTTCAAGTTACTAAAACTAACAACAGTGAGTAACCTTCAACTGTTGGTTGGATTACCAAGTTAATATCCACAATGGATAAGTCTTCGAAAGAACATCTCACAGCTGCAAAAGTCAAACATAAGGTTCCAGCCATGCAACACCAAGTTCTAGCTATGAACACCAACTCAAACAAATGGGAAGAGACACTGAAACAACATTATAGCCAATACAAACAAATGTACCAACTTCAGAACATCTGAACCATAACTACACCAGATTACCTCAAGGTCCAAAACCTGAACACCATCAAAAGAACCATATGAAAGCAGCTAGATGAGTAAATGCCTTTACGCCTGCAACCAAAGGAATCACCTGATGGCTTGCAAACCTGGATATGTGGTGGAGTAATATTCTTCAGTTACATGCCTGCAGCAGAATCTTCAGATGAAACCAAATGAATGATTCACCACTGTATGTTCTACACAGAAATGGAATGAATGAGAACTCTATGCTGGTCCCATGTCAGCCTAACTGCCCATCATCAAGTGTGGGATGGCCTATCAACATGAACCGGGTGTGTGACAAAGCCTTTTGAACTAAATTGGGAAACGGTTAACATAAACCGAGCTGTTGGACAGTCGTCATCTTTTCATCGATAAGATGATATAGGGAAGAACCTTCTGCAGAGCTTAAGTTGCATCTCCTGAAAGTATGACAGACCTAGGCATCAATTTCAATTGGAACACAACCCAAATGGCAACCGAGTATTCTTAAATTCAGTCTCATGGAGAGAATATGTGCTTATGTATAATTCTATTCTTGGATTATGGATTAGAAACATTCGCCAGCCAACTTCGGTGGACATACTGTGAGTAGAAAATGACTGTGAGTATAATTCTGCACGGATAATTATGGACATTAACTGCTTTGCACTGGAGAAGAATGCCCATCCGCAACGCCTAAATGAACACTATAATTAATTAATTTAATTATTAGTATCAACTGTTTTCATGAGTGTGGTTTTCTTCAATGACAGGAAAAGGGTAAAGATTGTTTTACATGGTAATGGTGTACACCTAAAGGGTTATGTTATGACATATATGTATAATATTTTGACACCCACTCATTATTTTTAAATATGAGAATTGTACATGGTGTCAGAAATAAATGTATGTATGTTGGGTTTCTGCACCTAGACCAATGTGATTTTATCTAGGTACAATGAGTCAAGTTAGCAGAACCAATTTGTGGTTGTTGTGTTGTTTGTAATAACCTTGTTTTTTTCTGGGGTCACTGGGTACTATGTTGTAATACTGCATATCATTCCCATGCCTGTCTGAAAATGCATAGTGTTTATTACACCTATATATATATGTAACTGCAGATCTTGAGTTAATACCTGAACTGTTTGTCCAAAAGTGTTGTGTACATCAAGTAAATGTGGTGTCCAACAAGTGGTTGTTTATATGTTGTGAGCAATCAATATCCTTCTAGCATCTATAGTTAATTTAAGGGTGATGAAGTGGGAAGGGAAACCTACACACAGATGCCATTGTTTCAAGGATGGAACTCTTTCCTCCTGGGATTTGTGGTAAATATCCCTGATCACCCTGCATTCTTACCAGTGACAGAGAATCAATAATACCCCCTAGACATTTTAACGAATCATTCTCAGGAATTAAAATCCACATCCCACATGTGTGGTCCCGCCCGGTACGGACTTCACCTAGTAGTGGAGTAGTCCGTGAATTTAAAACTCATGGTAAACATCACAATTGGTGTATTATTGTGAGTATATGAATTCAGGGAAAACCTCTCGCAGGTAAACCAAGTCACTTCAGAATGTTATAGTGTTAGTAACAGACCTAATCTCATTAGTATGAGCTGAGTCAAGTTTTATGTGAACCCATAATGGCTCAGATAAATATAAGGTTTTTTTGGTACAAAACTGTTCACAGGTAATATCTTGATTCTAGCAGATGCATCAGGTAGTTGGTTGTTGGATATGAGATTTTTTTTTAAAAACTCATATTTTATATCTTATTGATGGGAAACTAAGTCCAGTAATGAACCTCCAGTAGTAAGGTCTTTGGGATGGTAAACTCACATAAGATAGGTAATTCAGTGAATGTTTAGAATTCATAGTCATTCCCATTTGATGTTTGAGGTATGGTTCTGCTACTCTGATATTCTCTTTAAATGGTTTAAGAGTGGTGTAGTCATGAACACACTACTATATTATGTATCCATAAGGTTTATGTTTCTAATTATGAATCATGTGTTAATTAACTATTTTGTCATTGATTATCATTGTATTTTCATGCTTGATCTGCTTGTATAATTCATGTAATATTGAAAAGTTACCAAGGCAGCAGAGAGTGATAGACAATTTTATAGATAATTAGGACAGATAAGTTAAAAATCCAATAAATTTTTTTTAAGGGAAAAATTTAGTCAACAAATGATTCAGTAGTACACTAAATAATACCTGAGAGATGAATTAAACCAGGGGAAAATAGCAGTAACTAAAGTAAATGAACTAATGGTAAGGCCAAAACCACCACTTGCAAAAATGTAGACATAGTTAATGGAAGGGAAGGAATATTGTAAGAATTTGCAGTATTTAGGGGCACCCTAATTTAATCCTTTTTTTCATATGACATAACATGTTCTACAACACCGGTAGTAAAGTAAAGTGAATAAATGATGTATACTTAGGAAGAAAAGCCATACTGACACTTATTCTACTCCACCGGTGATATGAGTAGTTATTAATAACTAACTCAGATGGCCCATATGTTAATGAGGGTCAAAACCAAAGTATTCACCTGGTGATGTAAGTGAAACTGATCAACTCACTTACTGACCCAACAGAATATAAGGTATTTCTTTAAATTATCCACCCCGATTCCATTATTAATGGTAGCGGAAACAGACCGTATAGGTATGTAAAAGGTATAATTAAAGAATTAACATAAGAAATTGGAATTTCAAATAAACTTCAGGAGATACCGGAAAAAATCTGTGCCAGTCTCTAGTCAGAGACTGAACATTTCAGATATTGGCTCCTTAACTTTGAAATTTACAGTTTAATTCTCATTAAGTGAAATGTTCACTATGAGTAGTCCTCATCAAAAAGAGGAGTGAAACAGCTTTTAGTTAGCGATTAGCTTACGTAAAGTTATTTCAGTAATTGCCTAACTAACATTAATATTCTCATAAGGGAAGAATTAAGAAGGGCAAAAATAAAGGGTACAATAGAGGCGCGTGACTCAATTGTATTTTCTTTAAAACTAACCGAGTAACTAAATTCTAGATAATGCTCGAAGCCTACTAAAAGGTAGATTAATCAGAAATCAGTTGCAAGACGAAACAGATTTCTACATCTCAGTTCTGACTAGGATTATATGCCAGCATTAAATATGTGAAAGCAGATCCAGACTAACAGAGATTAGCTTAAATAACTGATACGAATCAGTAAAAGCAACAATTAAATAAACAACTCTTGGAATAGATGCTGTTTATAAATAGGACGAACTCCTTGACGTGAAGACAGGGGAAACGCCTAAAACTTATACAGTGAACCCATGCTAGAAAAATGGAATATAGCTGTGTAAAAACCAAGCAAATTGGAGCAGATAGCTGAAGAATTGCTTGATATTTACTAGAGTAGGAATTTCAATCAGGAATCCAGCTAGTAAATTATATAACAGTTCAAAGATAGACCTTAGTCAATCTAAATAAATCCAGCGTTTCCACGTATTAAACGGATGAAAACAAAACTGGAGAGAAACATTAAGAGTACCTTACCTGTTATCTTGAGGACACAACTCAGGAGACGCCAGTATTAGAGGGATATACATATGTAATAGTAATTTTACAAAAACTAGTAATCCACATCCATAACTGGAAAGTGAACCAGCAACTTGATTGTCTGGAAGACTATCAAAGGAATCACAAAAAGGGGCTTTTAACTTCTCACTGAACTGATTATATATGGTAGGAGACAATACGTCTGAACCTACATAACAATGTATGTTGCTAAGTTGAAAATAGTCTAAAAACCTGGAGGGAGGCAGACGACGATCAATGTACGCCAAGCGACGCAAAATTGCTCGTAATTCAACACCAAAGCAACAAATACAGAGTGAAACTCAAACACATCAGTTAGAATTACTAATAAGGATTCTAGCGTAACATAGATCTAGGTTAGAAGGAAAAGCAGAGAGTAAGCTAAGAATTACTTCATTTCTGATAGATTCATGTTCCCCGTAATATTCGGTTCAGAACGGAAATCTAGAAAAGTTGGACCTTGTTTACATGTTAGACGAGATTCTCCAGGAAAACCCGCAAGAGAAAGGGACACCACTCTAATCAGTAGTTATTAAAACGGATCGGAAAATCCCATAACTCGACTTATAACCCAAACACATGATGTGTTGGATGAAAATGTATTTCAACAGGAACCATCTTTAGCTTCCTTTACATATCAGATCTATAGTTAAAACTAACGTCTAACTTACAGGGAGACGGGCGAGTTTAATATGCTATCAGTAGACGCAGAATTAACCGTCGGTTTTAACATAATCTCAAGATTGATAATCTAATGCGAGAGAAATCAAGCTTAATGATGATATCTCAATTGTTTCAAAAAGTCGGTTTGATGCAGACAAACTAGTACTTGAAAGTAACAAATTATCAGATAACCACTCATATTTCAAACAATAGCTGACAACAGTGGAGAGGGTGCTACACTTTTTCACTAAAAGGGAAGTAAGCCATTAAGGTTATGCCAGTTGTCGTGACTATAAGAAAATGGACGTGGCCCTGATAGATTATATAACATAAGGCAGTAGTAAAGTAATAAGGGATGGATACTAGGTGAGTCAATGTAAAGACGGAAATTGTAGAGTACTTCTTGACCATTTAATTTCTGAAAGAAATAAATGTCTTAAATGGGGGAGGCGTGTAATATAATAAAAACGTCTCTACCCTTTCCTATTTATGGACTCCCTTAAAAATAAACAAACCCTTACAATTACTGATTAAGTAACTTACTTAATGTAGGAGAAAATAAAACAGCGATAGACTGACCGTGGCACAGCTAAATTTAGTTTGGCTTGTTTTCTCTCCCGTATCTGGCCAATCCTGGCGAGGGGGAAAACAAAGACTGAAGCGGCCATTTCTAGTCAAGACACCACGCAAGAAAGTCGACCTTTCCCTTCGGGGAGAAGGTAGTTTGTTTTAAAACCATGATTCTCTTCAAGCTATTGGTATGTTATCTACATATATTAAGATATATTTATGTATTACCTAGACCAGTATGTTTAATTAAGAATTAGTTACAATTCTCTTAAACCAGGCTGGATGATGTTTACTAAGGAAACACAGGTGGGCGCCACGCTGTAATTTTTCCTATGTCTTACAATTTCAAATCCATATGTTAATATCTTGTATAGGCATTATGAACTTATATCTCACTAGTAGTGCTATAATCTATGAATATTATGTGTACTGTAAAGTATCAACTCTCATGTCTGAAACACATTCTAGAGATTTTCTCAATGTAGTAGCAGACCCCTGATTCAGGCTTCATAGTAAAGAACTAGTGTCTGTCAATTTCATATTCCTATGGTAAAACTTCTAGGCACTGTGAACAATATCTCACTATTTATGCTTAGAAATCTGCAAATAATCTATGTACTATAGAAAGGTGTTTTATCCATGCGGGGACATACAAATGATTACGCATATTCCTGACTCGTACTTAGTCAGGGGATAAAATATTTTGCCACATTATAATCTGTAACTTGGAAATATAGTGCTAAATTTTAGTACCATTCTTTTGTTAACAGATTAGTAACCACTCCATATGAGGTTGAACATATAATCATTTCATAAAATAGTGTTAGGGACAGGCCATGTTTGAATATAAATTCATGAACAATTAAACGCGTGATGTAAATGTATGTTCGGATAGGATTCACTCCGCATCGCCTCACCGTAGTAGAAACAGAAGCGAAGATTGATGTGAATAAATTGCTTGCAATATTCAGAAGACTGGACCATGCGGCATAAGTTATTCTTATAAATACCCTCCGAATAATAGCAGTCATTGGCAAAACATATCACAGCGATTACTATCCTCATGTGCTGTACGCAGTGGGGGGAAAACAATGGATGTTTTAGTTCATGAAGATAATTCAAAAACCTAGGCTCCCTGCATCATCATTATGATTATTATGTATGATTATCATGTACTTAATATCAGAGAAATGTACATGTATGTTTTTTTTTTGGTATGAGAATTTTCTTTGTTCTGATTGTTACTTTTTACTGTGGGAATATACATTTTAATGTTGCACCTTGGGATTAGAGGATGTTGATGTAAGAATACATATGTATGTCAGTACTTAAGAAGCCAATAGTGAATAGTCTTGACCTAGTGATGATTATAGTGCCGAAATGAAGACGCGGCATTAGAAACCACAGGGATTCTGTATAGGCTATTCTCTTCAAGTAATGAGAGAGACAATATCAACATGTTGGATGGACAGAATGACTTCACCCATCCAATAGTCCCAGTAACAACAGAACAAAATATAAGTGAGAAAATACCTTACTCACTAGGAAGGGTCAGAATGGCTCTACTCAGCAATGAGGGACAGTGGAACATGGACACCCACTCCTTTCCCCTTCTCCCCTTGTTGTTTTGTATTTGTGTTTGTAATTGTGTTGTAAACCTTTTATCATAACACAGTAGGTTAATGCTAGTGTTGTATTCTTGTCATCCCTTTTCTATAGAAGAGAAGCAGGTGGTGGTTGAATTTGGTGGGACTATATCACTAACACTGGATCCTGGGTCAACAGCCATAAAGTGAATGTCCAAACCATAGTCTGGATCTAGCAATACCTCCATGTTTACTGCGGCACTCAATAGCTCCATAGCGAGAAACAGATAAATTAGAAGACAACTGACTGGGTGAGTGATTAAGTCCTATTTTAGTAGGAATATCCAGGATGGACTTCAAGATCTAATAATCTACAAAGATGAAGATCATCAGAGTACTGACAACAGTGTATCGTTTGCGTTACTTCTGAGAAGTATCACCAATGGCCTCATCATTCAACCAAGTCAGTGAAACTGGGACAATCCTTCTTCAAGTTACTAAAACTAACAACAGTGAGTAACCTTCAACTGTTGGTTGGATTACCAAGTTAATATCCACAATGGATAAGTCTTCGAAAGAACATCTCACAGCTGCAAAAGTCAAACATAAGGTTCCAGCCATGCAACACCAAGTTCTAGCTATGAACACCAACTCAAACAAATGGGAAGAGACACTGAAACAACATTATAGCCAATACAAACAAATGTACCAACTTCAGAACATCTGAACCATAACTACACCAGATTACCTCAAGGTCCAAAACCTGAACACCATCAAAAGAACCATATGAAAGCAGCTAGATGAGTAAATGCCTTTACGCCTGCAACCAAAGGAATCACCTGATGGCTTGCAAACCTGGATATGTGGTGGAGTAATATTCTTCAGTTACATGCCTGCAGCAGAATCTTCAGATGAAACCAAATGAATGATTCACCACTGTATGTTCTACACAGAAATGGAATGAATGAGAACTCTATGCTGGTCCCATGTCAGCCTAACTGCCCATCATCAAGTGTGGGATGGCCTATCAACATGAACCGGGTGTGTGACAAAGCCTTTTGAACTAAATTGGGAAACGGTTAACATAAACCGAGCTGTTGGACAGTCGTCATCTTTTCATCGATAAGATGATATAGGGAAGAACCTTCTGCAGAGCTTAAGTTGCATCTCCTGAAAGTATGACAGACCTAGGCATCAATTTCAATTGGAACACAACCCAAATGGCAACCGAGTATTCTTAAATTCAGTCTCATGGAGAGAATATGTGCTTATGTATAATTCTATTCTTGGATTATGGATTAGAAACATTCGCCAGCCAACTTCGGTGGACATACTGTGAGTAGAAAATGACTGTGAGTATAATTCTGCACGGATAATTATGGACATTAACTGCTTTGCACTGGAGAAGAATGCCCATCCGCAACGCCTAAATGAACACTATAATTAATTAATTTAATTATTAGTATCAACTGTTTTCATGAGTGTGGTTTTCTTCAATGACAGGAAAAGGGTAAAGATTGTTTTACATGGTAATGGTGTACACCTAAAGGGTTATGTTATGACATATATGTATAATATTTTGACACCCACTCATTATTTTTAAATATGAGAATTGTACATGGTGTCAGAAATAAATGTATGTATGTTGGGTTTCTGCACCTAGACCAATGTGATTTTATCTAGGTACAATGAGTCAAGTTAGCAGAACCAATTTGTGGTTGTTGTGTTGTTTGTAATAACCTTGTTTTTTTCTGGGGTCACTGGGTACTATGTTGTAATACTGCATATCATTCCCATGCCTGTCTGAAAATGCATAGTGTTTATTACACCTATATATATATATGTAACTGCAGATCTTGAGTTAATACCTGAACTGTTTGTCCAAAAGTGTTGTGTACATCAAGTAAATGTGGTGTCCAACAAGTGGTTGTTTATATGTTGTGAGCAATCAATATCCTTCTAGCATCTATAGTTAATTTAAGGGTGATGAAGTGGGAAGGGAAACCTACACACAGATGCCATTGTTTCAAGGATGGAACTCTTTCCTCCTGGGATTTGTGGTAAATATCCCTGATCACCCTGCATTCTTACCAGTGACAGAGAATCAATAATACCCCCTAGACATTTTAACGAATCATTCTCAGGAATTAAAATCCACATCCCACACCGTCTCCCTGGCGAAAGTGTTAACGATTTTCTTCGTAATCCCGTATATCCACGTGTGGGGAAACAGCTGCGCGATATTCGGTAGGGAATCGGGTTGCGTTGGTTACTTACAGGGGTATCTGAGATTGTCGCTCAGTAAGCAATGCAAAATACTCTGCGTAATCTCGCAAAGACATCCACAACAGCGGGAAAATGTTGTTGTTGACAGCGATGTAAATAGGATATGCGAAAGAAAAATTCCTCTGAATGCTTGAACATAAGTGCAGTGATCAATCAAGGCATTACTAACATGTTATTATGATATTTGAAATATTCTCTCAGCAAACGTAATTGCACCAGCATTTAGCAGAGAGAGAGAGAGAGAGAGAGAGAGAGAGAGAGAGAGAGAGAGAGAGAGAGAGAGAGAGAGAGAGAGAGAATGGGGGGGGGAGAGAACTATTTGTAATATTTGTCAACATAAGCCCCATAAGCTTGCACGGCCTTTCGCCAGTGCGAAAATAAGTGCACGCAGGCCCTGTTTGTACCAGACTAGGTTTTGTCCTACTCACTTCGCCTGTTAATCGTCATCTCTCTCATTCCTATCCCCTAGGCAGTTAGAGGAATACAGAACCAGACAGAACCAGGTAGAGGAATAGAGAACCCGGCAGAGAAAGACAGAACCAGGAAAAACTAGGTAGAGGAATACAGAACCAGGTAGAGGAAGACATAACCAGGTACAGAACGACAGAACCAAGTGCTTGCTTGCTTGCGTTCGCTGGCTGTGAACTACAGCGTGAAGTCCTGTATGTCGGATGAAGACATCCTGTAGTCCAACATCAGTGTCATGTCATACCGGACTGAGGTTTGCGTGAGTATCCGTTGTCCCATGTCTGGCTTATTGGTGTACAGACTGGTAGTTCCTCGCCGTGCAGGCAAATACTCTCCGACTTCGGAAGAATCAGCAATCCTACTACGTTAGCCAAGACCTCGAAGGGACCTGTTGCCCAGGACGCACGACTGGGACGTGTTAGTAGGTCTTGGCCAGTATAGAACTAGTATAGACACAGATTAATTCGAACAATTTACACACAAATTCAAGACAGAACCAGGTAGAGGAAGAGAGAACCAGGTAGAGGAAGACAGAACCAGGCAGAGAAAGAGAGAACCAGACAGAGGAAGACAGAACCAGGCAGAACCAGGTAGAAGAAGATAGAACCAGGTAGAGAAAGACATAACTAGGCAGAACCAGATAGAGGAAGACAGAACAAGGCAGAGGAAGACAGAACCACGCAGAGCAATTACAATCATCTCATCAAGGATGAGTTAATTAAATGTTTAGACAAAAATAGCGGGCTAATTTTTAAGTTGATAATGTTTTATTGCTCTCGAATGATATTTCAAAAAGACCCTTGGCAGTAAAGAAGTCTATAGTTATAGTATAACGAAAGTCTTATTCAAAATGTCCGCTCTCTTTGTTAACGAGGTCAAACAACAAACACACCAACGCATCCCATGATATCTCAATGATCAAAGGGACTCCCACCATAGGATTATATTTCTACATGTTGTTGATTTATTAGAATAATTCACGACTTGTTGCCGGCGGCATACACAACAGCCTTGACGTTTGCCAGCATCCGCCCTTATCGTTCAAGTTCTTTATTGCAGAAGTGAAAATGAGTACAGAAATGCACGAAGCTATAAATAGCCTGGTGAGTTACTTGTTTCGTGAGGTCGTCTTCAGCTAGACCAGAATTCAGACAACTACAAACTATTATGGAGGTCTTTAAATGTCCAAAGTTATTTTCTCGATAAAAGACTTGAGGGATGGGAGACGGCGCCGCCTGCTGGCAGGAAGATAACTTGTTGGATCGAGGCAGCTTGGAAATAAAACTCACTCTTCATTTCTCTGATACTCGTGTCTTACATACATGCAGAGTTCACGAGGTAGCACGAGATTGTTTGAGTACAACGTGAACATGAATCAACAGCGAAGAACAAAGGAAAGTTAATCATTAAGTTTCGAGAAAAGTAAAAAGTAGGGAATTCGAGGAGAATTAAATGAATTTGCTTTTGTTGGTGAAGTGATGTTGTTCAGTTTTCTTCGTCTTGTTTTTCGTACACCTTCTGAAGTTAATATTATTGTTTTAATGGATGCTATTAACATCAAAAAAGAAAAAAAAAACATAAACAACATGAGAGAAAAGCCATTACGAGCTGGAGAAAATGGGAAAGTAATCCTCTGGAAATTTCTGCCGCTGGGGGTTTCGAAATTCAAAGGCTTCATTTACCTAAGTTCATAGTATTATGAGGTGAGATGACCAGTTGCCTTATATCCACTAATTTTCCTGCCGAAAAATCTATTATCATTTAATGAGTAAGCAATGGTCCTCTCTTTCGTCCTCCTGCGCGTGATCTTCCAGAGGAGCATATGACCTAAACCATCTTATGCCAATCCCACTACAATAGACTGTCCATGCTTGGATGTGTTTAGCAGATGAAGTTTAACACGGTATGAGGTAGTCGGTGTCATCCAACCATCCTTATTCGCCCCTCACGACATGATTGACAGGTTACAGTGATATTGCTCCTCTGCTTATATATTTTCCTCTGCTTTCCTTGTATTATTTTCCTTTATTGTTGGTACTGATAAAACATGAGTGTGTGAGTAATGGCAAGCACATCGATTTGATAACTGCAGGCGAGCAAGCTACTATACTATGGACTGATGGGTATGTCAGAGTATTGCTTGTTAAGAACCCAGTTCCTTTCATGTAATTTTTTTTTCTTAGATCAGTGCGTAGGCTGATTCCTACTCTACAACCCAGGTCGTCAAAGCGAATTTGTGATCTGGTTGAGAACTCCTGTCTGCGATATAAGATCCTTTATTTCCGTTGACTGGTCATATGTCAGCGTGGCTTGTATTGGGGATCTGATTTGCCTTCCATATTCTATCGCTACTGCACCAATGCAGCCAGATCCAAGAACCATAACTTGAAAGCCGAGTAGGGTCTTCATAGGTCATTCACCTTTGAGTGAGCAGTCAAGCTATTAGCCACTGAATGCAATCATAACTTTTGCTGCGTTTTATCTCCTATTTGATTACTATTAAATTCAAGTATGTATTAGAAGGTCTCTCTGGCCGAGGAGTTACACGACTTTCTCCGTATTCCCGTATATCCTCGCATGGTAACGCAGCGTGCGAGAATTGGAAGCGGTTCTACCCGCGCTGGTGACTTGCGGGATAATGAGCCGGCCGCTCAGAAAGCAATGGCAAACTGCTGAGCGTAATCTTGCCAAGAAATCAAGAATCAGCTGACAGATGCTGATGTTGACAGCGATGTCCTGTAAAGGATATGCAAATTTTTATTTATGTATTAGAAAAGGGCGATTTAACGCCAGACCATAGAGAACACAGGGACCCGGGATAGCGTAGTTGCTAGACATTCACCTTCCGGGGCGGCTGTCAAGGGTTCCATCCCCATAGTGGAGGATTAGAATGTTTACAACCTAACATGGGTACCAAGAATGTGGGTATCAAGAATGTCTGTGGAAATAAAGGCGGCCGCACATTCCACCACCGAGTGCCGATTGGTCTATAATGTTTTGGATCTTGCACGGTCGTTTACATATTTCACTCAAAGATAACACGGTATATTTGTCTCATAACTCCTTTTGGAAATTGCAGCGGCATAGTAGTTAGTTGACTTGCTGACCAATGTAGTGGTTTGGGCTGCTTCTCAGTAACAGCAGGATTTATTTGTGTCCCACCAATACAGCTCATGGGGACAGAGTCCCGCGGTGGCGCAGTGGCTAGCACATTGCCCTGTCGGCCCGGAGGTTATGTGTTCGTATCCCCATAAACATTTGACCTAGGATTCAGGTCTACATAGCCTGAAATGCTAACAAGGACATGTCTTGGGAGGTAAAGACGATCGACGTGATATTGACTAAATCACTAATCCAGTGCCGATGGGTCTGTACACATATGATGAGACTAGCACCATATACCCAAAATGTTTCAAGACTTCGATCGGGGTCGTTCACTTTTTTTGTTTTTAGGTGTGCTTTACAATCTCAAACATGTAATATCAGATGATGGTAGGAGTGAAATAGAAATCAAAAAGAGAATAGGAATGGCCAAAAATGCTCTCAAAACCATGACATCAGTATTAACATCTAGAGAGATAAACAAATCATTACAAAATGAGAATTGTCAACTGTTGCGTTTATTCAACACTATTGTATCTCTCGGAAGCCTGGACATTTAACAAGCAACTGTAACGTCGAATATATGCCCTGGATAGGTGAATATACAGAAGAATATGTCGTATTTCATAGAAGCAGAAACAATCAAATACAAATGTTGTAGAAAAACTGGGAAAGAAAAGAGAGTTGATGACATAAATAACAAAGAGGCGAGTGAAATATTTCGACCACGTCACAATACATAACACTCTTATAAAACCCATACTGGAGGGCAAGGTTAAGGGCAAGCGAGCAAGAGGTAGACAACAATACAATTGGGAAGATAACATCAAGAGATGGACGAACATCAACCTGACAGAATGTACAGTCAAGATGAGAGACAGACAGTGTTGGAGATCAATTGTAGCCAACCGTCATAGTGGAGACGGCACCTGATTGATTTATTTTGACTGTTGCTACTTTATCTGTTTATTCTTTAGCCATTACCAAATTTGCCTTTCAGGCGAGGAGTATTGTGATCAACCAGTCTACTTTATGAGCTACAATCGTTAATGCAAGCCTACATTTACAAGGTAACCGACTCCTTTTTTCCCCATCTTGTAGAATATCACCGGCTCTCTGGCGAAGGGGTTACGGACGCAATTCGCCATCCCGCATACCGCGTCAAACACAGCTGCGGGTGATTTGGCTAAAGACTGCTTTGTGTTGGTTTTCATTCAATGGTATTATTTCTAGTCGTTCAGAATGAAATGGCAACCTGCTGAATGTAAACTTGCCAAGAAATCACAAACAGTAAATAAAGATGGAGTTGACTGCGACGTCCTGTAAAGGATATACAGCTAACTTGTTTGTAGAATATTGGCTAGATGGTATGTAAAATAAAGAACCATTGTCCACGATTATTAGAATATAAAGTAGAATTGATTGGTATATAAAGTAAAGGACCATTGTCCACTCCTTGTAGAATATTGGGTACATGGTATATAACGTAAAGGACCATTGTCCACGCTTATATGAATATTGGGTATATTGTGTGTAAAGTACAGGACCATTGTCCACGCTTAGATGAATATTGGGTACATGGTATGTCAAGTAAAGGACCATTGTCCACTCCTTGTAGAATATTGGGTACATGGTATGTAAAGTAAAGGACCATTGTCCACTCCTTGTAGAATATTGGGTACATGGTATGTAAAGTAAAGGACCATTGTCCACTCGTTGTAGAATATTGGGTACATGGTATGTAAAGTAAAGGACCATTGTCCACTCCTTGTAGAATATTGAGTACATGGTATGTAAAGTAAAGGAACATTGTCCACTCCTTGTAGAATATTGGTTACATGGTATGTAAAGTAAAGGACCATTGTCCACTCCTTGTAGAATATCGGGTACATGGTATGTAAAGTAAAGGAACATTGTCCACTCCTTGTAGAATATTGGATACATGGTATGTAAAGTAAAGGACCATTGTCCACTCCTTGTAGAATATTGGGTACATGGTATGTAAAGTAAAGGACCATTGTCCACTCCTTGTAGAATATTGGGTACATGGTGCCAACCACATAATGTAATAGACTGATTGGCACTCGATGGGTGACGTGGTCAACAACATACCAGCCGACTTTACTTCCCATAACATTTCCCTGGTACCTTATTTAAGCTGTGTCGTTTTAGGAGCCCAGGCTAATTTTATTTTAAAATCCCAGTCTGTAGGGGTATTCGAACACAAGACAATCGTGTCAGCAGGCGTGTTAGGCACTGTGTATCGGCACTCCCAAGCTAATTTCAACCAAAGCCTTAGTTTTGTCCTTGTATATCTTCTAAACATTGGTAGCGAAGTGATCAAGCCGTGTGCCTTGCGCTCCGAAGGTTGTGGGTTTGATGCCAGGCTACGTCTTTCGGTTCAGGAAGTGCATTTTTCTCGGAGACACCTAGAGGTCGTCGCTGGAGCTACCGATTTCGTGCTTTGTGCAACCTTTGGATAGGACGTCCTGCGGAAAGAGACCGAATCATATGGGGTAAAACCCGGTGCAATGAAGTCGATCCTCTCGACTTTTAAGACTTTTTTGAAAACTCATTTCATCTCATCTTTTTCGTCTTGTACCTTGTGGTGTCGAGATGAAGCATACACGGCGGGAGTGTCTTCGTGTATGGATTTCATATATTGAGATTCCTATGGACTCACTCTCTTATGCCCTCTATCCATCGTTTACATGGTCTGTCTCTTCTTATATCCAAACATGCTCCAATCAACAAATGTGCGTGCTTACCAAAAATGTGAACGACAGCGTGCGATAGCGTACGTTAGAATCACCATAGAGGGAATGCTGACAATTCCCTCGTCTAATATTACTATTCTCTTTCCTACTATATTCACAAATGTTGCTGCCACAGTTATAACTGTAGTTCTATACTTTCTACTATTATACTTTCCAATACTTCCCTCGTCGCATCTGCAAGAAATTCCTGGCACGATCTCCCGGACTTGTATGAAAGCATACCATTTCTTCCCCAGCAACCGTCAGTATTATTAATTTACATTCTACAAAGCGAGACCTGAATGGTGAAGTAATGTAAAGCAAATCCATTTACATGCCTTTAAGGTGTTTTGATTGCTTGCTCTTTGGCTCATTTCTACGCTGATCGTTGAATGGTACACGACAGCGGCAATGTTCTTGACATGCCTCTGGCGGCCTTTACTTTACCAGAACTATTGTACTCTGTTTGTTAGGCTGGGTGGACCAGGGAGAAGTCTTGGTTGCCAAAATGTTATATTAGAATCGTTGAATTTCGAACTCGGAACAACTGTGTTGAAAGGTGAATGCGTTGACCACAGCGACGTTATGGTCTTCGAGTTGTGGATTCTCATCATCATGTGCCATGCTGGTAACCGTTGGAGGGCTTGGTTCACCTGCTCACACGATTACACGAGGTTTGGATCAGGCTTGTGTTCTTGTAAAGCATACAAAGGGCAGACAGAAAAATAAATTAGCAAGTCCGACAAGAAGCAAATAAAAGCCACAAACAAATTAGATAAATTAGATGTAGACAGTCACAATTTTTAGGCACGTTATGAGAAGAAGTAACCTAGAGAACTTGATGACAACTGGCATGATTTAGGGAAAACGAACAGTGTGAAGGCAGAGAAGTAAATATCTTGATGTCTTCGCCCTATGGCATAAACAAGACAAGAACACTGAGCTAATCCATGACTCTGGTGATCGTGTGAGATAACAAAATATGACCGCCCAGGCTTACCGGCATGGCACATTATGATGATGATGATGATGTGTTCTTGTCCCCATTATCGTAGTATTTATTTCTTTATCTTCTCTTTGCTCTTTTTTCCATCAAGTTTACCAGTTGTCGCTACATTTACAAAACTATTCCACCTAATCTTCTTCTAGTCCACACCGTGTGATGTTCATGATCATGTTTGTACATAACCCTCTATCACGTGTACTGCCAATCATTTCTGATGCTGATGTTTCTCAATGCTTGATCATCCTGTATCTCTCTTCCCCGACAACTTTCCTGTTATGACGACATACTCCAAAGTTTCCCTTCTCGTGTCATGCCCAGTGATTGTGGACTGTCCTTCTGATGCGAGCAACCAAAACATTCCCAAAATACCGCGATTATCAACGTTCAAAGTATCTAACAGGTATAGCAGTGTTTCCCAACGTGGGGACCACACCCCACAGGGGGGAAATTCGATTGTTAAGGGGGTCAATTCGAAAATGGAAGAAATCAGCTGGATATAACAAAACGGGGAGACTTGAGACTGAAGTTAACTAAATTGAAACCTGACATAAAATCTCTTTGCAGCAAGCATCAAACGCAAGGATCTCACTAAATTTAAATAATTAATAATAATTAAAATAATATAGAAAAATCTTTCATTAAAATTATTTTGTACTTGAATTTCAGTTCTCCATTATATGTTTTGAAAATTTACTTACTGTGTTTGCTCAATAATTTCCTAGTGATTTCTTCGTAAAACCTATCGGTCCTTTGGCTAGGATTGGATGCAATTGCTGCTCTCCCCCCAGTAGTGCGCCTGGTCTGGTCGGAGGCCGAGATGATCAAATAAAAACCCATCACATATCTTCACCTTAGATGTGGGCCTTGTGGACCACTGTGCGCAATAGCTCACAGTGAGACTAAGGATCCACACAATAAAAGGGGGAGGCGGGGGAACCAGCTTGTCTGAGGTAACCGCCAAACCCCAAAAAAAAAAATCACCAACACAATCGACACACAGGGACGCGGAACTGGGGGGGGGGGGGGCGCTCTGGCCCCTCTGGGAACAGTGAGCCCTTCACACACAAAAATTCAAGTTTCTTTAGTGAACATTTCAATTTTTGAATATTAAAAATGATGCATTTGTTGGGGGGGGGGGGGGGGATAAGAAGTTTAGAAAGGCTTAGGTGGGGCATAGCACAAAAAAGGTTGGGAAACACTGATGTTTAGGTTTCCATGTTTCTTGAAGAACTTTTCATTTCAATGTTGGAAACATCTAGATATTCAATGGCTTTGAATGGTTTATGCGTTGTCCCATAGAGTACGACTTCCTTGTCCTTCTTCTCCATTATATTCCCCGCTTCTAGACTCTCAGTGCGTCAGGTTAATGTTATTGGTTAGTACAGTGGCTCGCAACCGGTGGGAAATTCCACCCTCTCCCCCCAGGGGTGAATTTAGGGTTTCCAGAGGGTGTGGAGCCGGTCTCTCTGGCTGTGGGGTTACAACACTTTCTCTCTGTAATCCCGTTTATCACGCAGAGTCTCGCAGCGGAGCGAGAACTGAGGTGGTTCGACCCCCGCTCGTGACTTGCGGATACTGAGCCGGCCGCTCAGAAAGCAATGGCAAACTACTGAGCGTAATCTTGCCAAGAGATCAACAGACAGCTGAAAGATGCTGCTGTTGACAGCTAAGTCCTGTAAAAGGATACGCAAAAAAAAAAAAAAAAAAAAGAGGGTGTGGGGGGGGTGTGGGGGTGGGGGGTGGGGGGGGGGGGAATACAATTATTTTAAGATCGCTTTAATACAATAACCGATTAGTTGATATTGTTTTTCCCTCCATACTTTACGGTTCTGTACTTCTCACCTTTCTGAAATTCGTTTTATAACGTAAGTAGATACACAAATCACGTTTTATGTAGATGTCTAGACTTGTTCTAGTATGTATAAATAAATTTAGCTTCCAGTTTTACGTATACTGTGTAGGGTCGGGGGGAATTTATAGGGAGGAAATACGAATGGGGTGGGGGTGGGGGATGACGTTCTGAACATATGGTGAAGGGCGAAAAAAGGTTAAGAACCACTGGGTTAGTAGGTATTGCTGATGTATTACGAAATGACATGGTATAATCCATGACATTATGAGATGATGTGGCCTGTTGCCTTCGTCGTCACATTTTTATTTACAGGGGAATCTTTGGAATCTATTTGAAGAGAATGACTCCACCCCCGAATTGCATGCGCCCAAAAACAACGGAACCGATTTATCTTAGAATTCATGGGGGAAAATGACATATTTTGAAACTATAATTTATTGATTTTGTGGTCAGTTTAGATGCGGAATTCGGTTAGAAATGAAGAAAAGGAAGGCTATTTACATACGAATGTTTACTCATCTGTGTGTGTGTGTGCTTATCTGTCTGTCTGTCTGTCTGTCTGTCTGTCTGTCTGTCTGTCTGTCTGTCTGTCTGTCTGCTTGTGTTCCTGTCTCATAGCTTGGTAATACTGCCTGCCTGCCTGGCTCATAATATGATGATATGCTTTCTTTATATTCATAGCATTCATTTGGCAAAGCTTTTCCTTTGTGATTGTAACATGCACAATAGATAATTGATGTACGAAAGATGAGTGATTAGAGAGGGAGAATGTAAGACGGGCCCGTGTTACCAATTTGTGGCCCTTTGAGAATATAGTTCAATCGCTCGATCGCTCTTTCGTCCGTTCGTTCGTTGATCTTCCACTTTTACCCTCAAGCTCACAAATACATAATTAACGTTCCAGCACCCGATGGATGACACTCGATAGTGTCATTCCGTGTCATTGTACAATGTCTTTGATGTCGTCAATCCATTTGCTTCTTGTGCGCTCTTTAGTTCTGGCATTATATGTTCTTTGGTGTAGCCCCAGCGCTGGCTACTGGTGGTGTTACATTCCAACAGGATTGCCAAACCATTTGATCGTATGCCTTTCAATATCTTTGGTACAACGTGTTGATCTCAAAGTTTCTTACTCAGTCTCGGAGCGTTAAGTTGGCAGCACTTCTCTGGCATCACATCTCGCAGGTGTTGATTTTGCGCATGTGTAATTTTGGCCGTTTTACGGATGTGGGTATATTTCGATGTTTCAGAATCAGAGTTAGTTGATATAAAAGAGCACTTACATTTTCACACAAGATTTCAATTTCTTAATCTGTTTTGCCATCTTCTGGGGTTATACTTTCCAGTTGTTTAAATTATTTCACTTGCTTCAGAGGTGTACTATTTATCTTTATTAGAATGGGTAAAGTCATGAAAAGCACAAATATCACAACAGGTACGCAAATGTGCTTACAAAGGTTTGTGTGTGGTCTGTGTTTCTGTGTGAAGTCGAATATTCGACATTGATTAATGAAATCGTGAATGAAACTGGAGGCAGTGGGTGTATGGTTATTGAGATGAATGTTGAGATTACGGTGAGGGGACAGGAGAACGAATGCTCAGGTACTGACTGGTGCAGGTTGCAATAGAAACAATAAGAGGAGGAGGAGGATGGGGAGGAGAAGGGGGAGAAGTAAGGGGTGTAGGAGGAGAAGAAGAGGAAGAAGAAGAAGAAGAAGAAGAAGAATAAGAAGAAGAAGAAGAAGAAGAAGAAGAAGAAGAAGAAGAAGAAGAAGAAGAAGAAGAAGAAGAAGAAGAAGAAGAAGAAGAAGAAGAAGAAGAAGAAGAAGAAGAAGAAGAAGAAGAAGAAGAAGAAGAAATGGTAGTAGTAGTAGTAGTAGTAGTAGTAGTAGTAGTAGTAGTAGTAGTAGTAGTAGTAGTAGTAGTAGTAGTAGTAGTAGTAGTAGTAGTAGTAGAAGTAGTAGTAGTAGTAGTAGTAGTAGTAGTAGTAATAGTAGTAGTAGTAGTAGTAGTAGTAGTAGTAGTAGTAGTAGTAGTAGTAGTAGTAGTAGTAGTAGTAGTAGTAGTAGAAGCAGTAGTAGTAGTGCAAGGATAGAAGAGAGAAGGCAACCTCATTTGAACAAAGTAAGTCATTCAGTCAGTCGCTGTTCCAGATTCACAGCAAAGGGTCACCCCATTATGATCCGTTCCTGTGCCAGTGAATATCACACACAATGCTCTTCACTACCCCATGTGAAAAACGGAACAGACAGGAGTCTCGACAAACCAACAGACTGCAAAAGGTTTTCTATGCATTATGCCGTTGCCAGAATGTCAACACAAGAGTCAGCCACGAATAATATAGTTCTTCATCAATGGAAGCGGCAGTCACTAGAACAACCAGCAGCCACACATTACTGCATAAGGCAACTCATTTAGTTCAGCGAATGGCCTGCCGTCATTTTTCTGAACATGCATTTTACGCTACAAACAACCACGGACAGAGATGTGAAAGCACTCCACACAAAATTCACTGCTCTGTGTCTCTCCGCGCTCTCAACGAGACATGAGTTGTGTATTACATATAGTGCGTTCACAAATGTTGCCCCCCCCCCCTCCCCACCCGTATAAAAATCCATAACTCAATAACCAACTCAGGGGGAAATGCTGAGATTTAGCATATAAACTTGAGATGAGTTGAGTCAAGAACCGACATCACTGCACTCAGGACATTCCCATTCGTGCTCAGTCCCCTCGTTCAACAGCCAGCGAAGAGTCATACTACTAATCGTTCCCACAGGTATCTGATTAAATGTTCTCCTGGTCTTCCCTCTCTGTTTTTGAACCCCTGCCGATCCCCCGCAATCTCATTCTTTCCACATATGGGTTCTCAATCTGTTCCTCCGCCTTCTCCACCTGGTCCCACAAGCGCTCGACCACCTCCCTCTTGTCCATAGGCAAGATACCACCAAGAGGTGCATTCCCTGCTAGCCTATCAGCCTGTTCATTCCTCCGTACACCCGCATGGCCATCATATAACCTTATCATTATGTACACTGTCACATAAAATCTTTGAGGTCGATCGATGACAGAATGTCGCACCACACGTCTACAAACAGTCGGCATTCTTTAATGTGTGGTTGATCGAGGGAAGACTATCGTGCCATACATCTGCAGGCGGCAGCCATCCTTTGATGTGGTAGACGGACTGTCTGGATGTAGGTCGGCAGGAGCTTTTGTTGTGGGGACAAGAATTCTCTAGATTACAGACCGGTAAGTCTTTTTGAAGTACCGGATGATTTCCCAGATGAAAGGGACAACCAGCCAGTTGTTGACATTAAGTCGGAAACGGAGAGAGAAAAATAGCTTCTAGACTGTCTAGTGTCTGGACAGTTTGTGACGTCACTCAGACCCAGTAAAAAACCGGTGGGATAAACAACTTTGGGGAAGTCGACCAAATGTGAAACAGCTAAGGCGTGTGTGTTATTCCGAGTTGATTCTGGAGAGGGATTACAGTGTCTTCTGTCGATTTACATTGGCGGACATGTTACCTTCGTGTGATTTAGTAGTCCCAATTTTCAAACCGGAATAAATATATGGTAATTAATGAAATAAACCTACATTGAACTATTCTTAGGAATCGAGTGTAGTAATGTGCGTTGATAGAACGTATTATAAGAGCGTCGGCAACAGTAGCCTATCGCGTA